>OW240914.1:223533967-223549992 GCA_933207985.1 Pelobates cultripes
GGTCATCCACTATCTGGATGAATTGTTTGTTGATTTAGCAGGTTCACAAACACCTAACAGTGTTCACACCACCACAGCCACAGCCTCCTTGTCACCAGGCAACCTCTGGTTAGGGAAAAAAAACAGAACAATGAGTAAGCGCTAACCAATATATAGGCAGCAACCCTGTAAGGGAATCCCTCAAAAACCCTTAGAATGAGAACTGAAAAAAGTAAAAAGAAGGTAAGGGCTGCGCCAAAGGAAACTGGAAATAACAAATAGTCCAAGAATGTAAGAAAAAATATAAAAATATAAATATGAAAATGTAAATATATAAGAAAGTCTTATCTAGAAAAGTCTTGTCGTAATCGTAGAGTCTATGTGAGCTTGATCCACTGCGATGATACTTGGAATAATCCTCAATAGGAGTCCATAGGTATATGTAAAATAAAAATAGAGACCCAAATAGTGCAATATGCTAGAACAAAAAGAATAATAAAAAAATAGAAATATAGAAATAAAAACTCACATTTACCAGAGCGTAAAACTCGCTCCGGTATAGAAGGCGTTCAGCGGTATGATCCCCGCTTGTAGGATATACGGTGAGTCTCCTCCGTTAGCGATGTATCCAGTACTCAAATAGAAAGAGACAACCAATAGTGTACACTGAGTTAAAATAAAATAACATAAAAAATGGGTACTCACAAGACAGGAGCAGAACAACTGCTCTTAAACATAGGCGCTGGTGGTATAATCCCCACCTAGGATTGCTTGGAGTCCGGGATGTAGAGAAGATGCCAGGTCACAAAATAAATGAATGTGTATATAAAGATATATGGCACGAATAAAGAGTAACCAAATAAACTTTTAATATATAAAAATACACAGAGTAATGTCCATAAACGCGTTTCGCCAACACGGCGTTATCAATATGGAGTAGGAACCTGATCACTGGCATCAAATAGTTTATATAACAACTAAAAACAGTTAAAATTGGCGCCAAAAAATAAGCAGCCAATCACAGTTAAGATAAGAATAAAATAATTAAAACAGACACATAACTGGTGACATATAACATACAAATATTGTGTATGACATAAAGGGTTATATGGCATAAATATGCATAAAGAACGAGGGTTATATAAATAAATAAAGGACTTATTTACCGATCACGTGATCGGGGAAAAGAGCGTAGTGCATGCTGGGACATGTAGTAAAACGCCGGCGTGCACTGCGCAGCCGCCGGCGTTTTCGTGAGGGAAGGGGGGAGAGGCGGCGTCAGCACGCAGCTCTTGCGGCTGACTGAATAGATGGGGGCGGGGTTATAGTGGACGGCGGCACGCACGAGAACTGCTGCCGCCGTCACTCAAAGGAAACCGGAAGTATAGACGGCGGCTCGCACAATGCTGCAGCCGTCGTCATAGCAACCATAAACAGAAAAAGAGAAACCTCGTCGGCTGGCACAGAGCTGCAGCTGAACAGGGAATAGTAGAAAAATAAAAATAACAAGTAAAAAGAAGAAATATTAGTGATATATGAACAATATTGAGTCATAGGATAATAAAAGGTATAATACATTGCACACAGTATAAAGGATAAAAGAAGATGAGAAGTGGGAATAAAAAATATTAATAAAAAATGTTAATACAAATTTAAAGGCATACTTAGTACAACCAAATATAATGTAAGAAATTTATAATAATAAAAATTATAAAAAATTAAACAAATCAAAATCTGTATTGAGACCATGTGGTGTAAGAGTTTGAAGTCTGTACACCCATTCCATTTCATTTTTACCCAAAATATTTTTGATATTACCACCTCTCCAAGGGGTCATGCATTTTTTTATTCCAATGCATTTCAATAACTTAGGATCTTTGTTGTGCATAATAAAATGTTTGGATACTGAATGATTCAGATATCCATTTTTAATATTTCTGCAATGTTCGCTTAGACGCGTTTTTAAGCACCTTGTGGTCATTCCAACATATTGGAGGCCACAAGGGCATTCAAGCAGATATATAACATTTTTGGTAGAACAATTAATAAAATCACAGATTTTATAAACCTTATTAGTCCGTCTTGACATAAATTCAACAACTTTGTGAGGGACGGCTGGGTCAGTAGTTCTGCAAACTATGCACGTTTTACATTTATAGTAACCTTTTATATGGGGGAACAAGGTAGGGGGAAGTGTGGTAGTTTTTTCTTTGGTGAAATTATTAGTTAGTATTGATTTGAAATTTTTTGCTCCTCTAAATATTATACTTGGACGCTTTGGTATGATTTTGTTAAGGGTTTCATCTTGTTGTAAGATATGCCAATGTTTTTTTATGATTTTTTTGACTTCATTACTTTTGTTGTTAAAGTTAAAAATAATAGGTAAGGACATAGATTCGTCTTTATTTTTAGGTTTGTATTGTAAAAGTTCATTTCTGTCACTATCATGAATATCCCTAATGGTATTATCAAGTTCAATTTCTGAATAATTCTTCTCAACAAATTTATCTTTTAATATCTTAGCTTGTATATTAAAGTCACTTAATTCTGAGCAGTTTCTCCGTAGTCGTAATATTTGACTTTTCGGAGCGCTGTCTAACCAGGGCTGGTAGTGACAGCTGCTCTTATCTATGGCGGTATTCACACACACTTTTTTAAAAAACGTTTTGGTGTGTAATTTACCATTTTTTATAAAAATATCAAGATCTAAAAAATTAATTTGTTCCCTGCTGTATTCGTAGGTGAGGATTATACCCCTGTTATTTGTGTTGAGATTAGTAATAAAAGAATTGAGATCATCCTCTGAACCCTCCCAGATAAAAAAGAGGTCATCAATATATCTAAAAAATGAAACTAGGTTTGCTCTCCAGGCATGCTCACTAAAAACAGCTTCAGATTCCCAGTCGGACATAAAAAGATTTGCATAGCTGGGAGCAAACCTAGTACCCATGGCTGTTCCTCTTTTTTGTAGATAAAAAGAATTTAAAAACCAGAAATAATTATTCTTTAAAATAATATTAATGCCTTCTAAGATGAAATCAATTTGTACATCAGAGATTCTACCTTCTCTGGTTAGGGTATCTCTTACAGCTTGACAGCCTATGTCATGGGGAATAATAGTATATAGTGATTGAACGTCACATGTGACTAGTATAAAATTAGATTTCCATGTAAAATCATCTAAAAACTTTAAAAGAGCCATGGAATCTTGAAGATAGGATCTCATGCATTTGACTGAGGGCTGTAAGAGAATATCTATATATTGTGATAAATTACAGAGAAGAGAACCTATACCAGACACTATTGGTCTCCCCGGTGGGGAGGTGTCATTTTTGTGGATCTTAGGAAGAAAGTATATAACAGGGGTCACAGGAAATTTTATGTTTAAAAAATTGAATTCATGTTTGTTTAAAATACCTAGGGTTACACCTTTGTTGAGAAATTGGGTGAGGATAGTTTGTATGTGTTTAATTGGATCTGATGGGAGTTTGTCATACACAGTAGTGTCATTTAGTTGCCTGTGTGCTTCTTCTATATACATTTGACTTGATTGAATGACTATTCCTCCACCTTTATCAGCTGGCTTAATAACAATATTTACATCATCTTGCAATTCCTTTAATGCTAGCTTCTCTATATGCGTGAGATTCTGAGGGTCATATTTAGTATTTTTAATCTTTTCTAGATCTTTTATAACCAGTTTTTCAAACATAGTAATAGGAGCAGATTTAAAATAAGCAGGATAAAAAACAGATTTCTCTCTAAGATTTGTGTTAATAATAGAGTTATTTTGAGAGGGTAATGGAGGAGATAGAATAGGATTTTGATTAAAATTGTCCTCATTTTTTTCAATAAAAAATCTTTTAAGAGTTGCTTTCCGAACAAATTTGTTGACATCTATAAAAGCTTCAAATGGTTTAAAAGTATTGGTAGGGGCAAATTTAAGACCTTTGGTTAAAACTGCTAGTTGAGCACTTGTTAAAATTTTCTGTGAAAGATTAAAAATGCCGTTACCATTACTAGTAGGGGGAGCTATTATCTTTCTAGTCTTTCTCGTTTGTTCGCGTCTCCCACTTCTTCTTCCTCTAAATTTAAAATCCTTTTTCTTGATCGTGAGGGATGTGGTGTTTGAGCTAATGCCGTTTGATGTGTTCGGATTTCTAAAAAATGATCCTCATTTTCAAATTCCGAGTCTGCTGACAGTAGTTGGTATCTGTTAGAATGATGAGGAATCGTAGGTGACTTAAAGTAGTTAGAGTGTTCTTTGTGATCATTAATATATTTAGATCTTTGAGGTTTAGGAGACAAGTGTTTGTATTGAGGTCCTGCTATATTGTGATGTATTGGTGATGACGGAATTTTGTGATTCATTCGATATGAATTGTGTCGGTTACGTGGAGGGAATGAACGGTATTGATTGGTGTTAAAGTGCTGAATTCTTTGTGGAGGGCCACGATGGTAATTAGTTTGTGCTCTATATGTGTGTGTGTTTAGTGGTGAGTAAGAAGGTTTCCTTACGTTTTGATGATAATGTGACTGGTATTTTATCTCAGAATTTTCATAGTGTT
The DNA here is from genome assembly GCA_933207985.1 of Pelobates cultripes. Taxonomy (NCBI): domain Eukaryota; kingdom Metazoa; phylum Chordata; class Amphibia; order Anura; family Pelobatidae; genus Pelobates; species Pelobates cultripes. The sequence goes on from OW240914.1 coordinate 223,538,515, forward strand.
TAGTTTCACGGTGAAAGTTAGTTCTTCCATAGTTATTTTTCTGGGGTGGGTGTTGTGACGTGTATTTCTTATTCAGATGATAGGTCCTAACCTGTTTGTTGGAATAATCCATTTTATCTCTTATGTATTTTTTGATTTTTATATGTTTTGTTTCAATCTCGACTTTCTCAATTTTACTTTGAATCAGTATAGAGTTTTGTTTGTACGCTTGCGTTTCAGTAAAAGGAGTCAGTTTATCGCGAAGATCATTAATTTCTATGTCTAGAGTGGATAGTTTTTTGCTTTTTTTTATAATCAAGGTTTCCATGAGACCCAAAGTGCAAAGCTCCAGTTTACTATTCCATTCTTCCATAAATTCCAAATCATCTTGATCTGAAGTAGGTACTTTAAGTAATCTTAAACCACGTGGGGTGATTTGTTCATCAATGTATTTTTTTAGAGTCGCTATCTCCCATTTTAACTTGATTTCTGTACTTAAAACTTTTTCTAATTTAATAAATAGTTCCTCTTGGCTTACATTGGGATAATTAGTATAAATAGGACTATTAACATCTGTATCAAATGCATTTTCTACATCAATGATATAGTTATTTCTAAAATCAAAGATAGACATAATAAAAATTAGAAAGCAGCTGACCCAAGAGGGAATTAAAACAGAATAAAAACAGAACAATGAGTAAGCGCTAACCAATATATAGGCAGCAACCCTGTAAGGGAATCCCTCAAAAACCCTTAGAATGAGAACTGAAAAAAGTAAAAAGAAGGTAAGGGCTGCGCCAGAGGAAACTGGAAATAACAAATAGTCCAAGAATGTAAGAAAAAATATAAAAATATAAATATGAAAATGTAAATATATAAGAAAGTCTTATCTAGAAAAGTCTTGTCGTAATCGTAGAGTCTATGTGGGCTTGATCCAGTGCGATGATACTTGGAATAATCCTCAATAGGAGTCCATAGGTATATGTAAAATAAAATAAAAATAGAGACCCAAATAGTGCAATATGCTAGAACAAAAAGAATAATAAAAAAATAGAAATAAAAACTCACATTTACCAGAGCGTAAAACTCGCTCCGGTATAGAAGGCGTTCAGCGGTATGATCCCCGCTTGCAGGATATACGGTGAGTCTCCTCCGTTAGCGATGTATCCAGTACTCAAATAGAAAGAGACAACCAATAGTGTACACTGAGTTAAAATAAAATAAAATAACATAAAAAATGGGTACTCACAAGACAGGAGCAGAACAACTGCTCTTAAACATAGGCGCTGGTGGTATAATCCCCACCTAGGATTGCTTGGAGTCCGGGATGTAGAGAAGATGCCAGGTCACAAAATAAATGAATGTGTATATAAAGATATATGGCACGAATAAAGAGTAACCAAATAAACTTTTAATATATAAAAATACACAGAGTAATGTCCATAAACGCGTTTCGCCAACACGGCGTTATCAATATGGAGTAGGAACCTGATCACTGGCATCAAATAGTTTATATAACAACTAAAAACAGTTAAAATTGGCGCCAAAAAATAAGCAGCCAATCACAGTTAAGATAAGAATAAAATAATTAAAACAGACACATAACTGGTGACATATAACATACAAATATTGTGTATGACATAAAGGGTTATATGGCATAAATATGCATAAAGAACGAGGGTTATATAAATAAATAAAGGACTTATTTACCGATCACGTGATCGGGGAAAAGAGCGTAGTGCATGCTGGGACATGTAGTAAAACGCCGGCGTGCACTGCGCAGCCGCCGGCGTTTTCGTGAGGGAAGGGGGGAGAGGCGGCGTCAGCACGCAGCTCTTGCGGCTGACTGAATAGATGGGGGCGGGGTTATAGTGGACGGCGGCACGCACGAGAACTGCTGCCGCCGTCACTCAAAGGAAACCGGAAGTATAGACGGCGGCTCGCACAATGCTGCAGCCGTCGTCATAGCAACCATAAACAGAAAAAGAGAAACCTCGTCGGCTGGCACAGAGCTGCAGCTGAACAGGGAATAGTAGAAAAATAAAAATAACAAGTAAAAAGAAGAAATATTAGTGATATATGAACAATATTGAGTCATAGGATAATAAAAGGTATAATACATTGCACACAGTATAAAGGATAAAAGAAGATGAGAAGTGGGAATAAAAAATATTAATAAAAAATGTTAATACAAATTTAAAGGCATACTTAGTACAACCAAATATAATGTAAGAAATTTATAATAATAAAAATTATAAAAAATTAAACAAATCAAAATCTGTATTGAGACCATGTGGTGTAAGAGTTTGAAGTCTGTACCTCTGGTTAGGGATGGTTAGGGATGCCTGGCCCACTGTGACGGATACCTTGCTGGCCTTTGAAGAGACTTCTACTTTGTCAGAGATCTACCCCAACGTGGCGGCCTCCCTCACATGGGGTCATCTTTGGACCGGCAAGGCAGTTAAATACTGTTCTGACAACTCCGCAGCCTGCGATTTCATTAGCAAGGGCGGTCATACTCGCCGCCACTGTGGCTGTTTCGCAGGCTGATTTGTCAGGTAGCAACCCCTCAGTTTTTTCTAGTCTACATTTTAATTCCTGGTGTCCACTACACAACTGCTGACACTTTTGCAAGCTCTCAATTTAAGGGTTTTTTTCAGGCACTCCCTACGATCCACTACATACCATCCAAGATACCACCATTCCGTGAGCTAATCTTGGACTAAACACACAATTACACCACGAACAGGTGCGCACGCTTCACGCAGTTTCACCACTACTCTCACTCACACCAGGGCCTTGTATATTGTACATGTCACAATTAGAGTTTGCTTGAATCAAGATTTTTGCAGTTACAATATTTTTTTTTTTTTTGCCTCTTTCTCCAAACCTACAAATCAAGCATCTTACTTAAACCTCCTATGCGGTCACACCGCTTTACGTCTCCAAGGTCAACCACACACGATCAGTCCTAATCCGCTACTTCACGTCTAAACCTTCCATTGAGGTGGAGCTACATCATGACTTCCTCCGCTGGTCTTTCTGTCACAATGCGCTGCTTCACGGCTAATCCTCAGCGCAGTCACATATATACCTCAATCAGAGTAAAAGCTCCTTACACGCTTTCAGTTCCCACGCTGTATTAACTTGCATAAAGTGTGTTTTGTTTGAATCCTGTTTTTGCCCTCTTTTACAGGCCTACTCGTACGTTGGTTTCGGCACACCTCAACCAACTTTGCTTCTCCTTCTACATTCCATTATGTATTAGCTTCCAAGCACAAGTTGGAAGGCAATTTGGCCTAAATTTGTGGGAGGAGTTATGATCCCATATAAACCCTACCCCCCTACTTACTTTTGTTGTGCAAGCTGTTTGTCCCCACCAGAGGCGGCTCTAGACTTTATGAGGCCTTAGGCGAAACTCAAACATGAGGCCCCACTAACAAAAAAGTGTCACATATACACATTGATGCACAGTTTACCTGTGTATGTGCCTGAGAGTGTGTCTGACAGAGAGTATCCTTGTGTGTGAATGTATGTATTGAATATGCTGTGCAATTTTGGGCACCTATTCTAAAGAAGGATATTATGGCACTAGAAAAAGTGCAGAGGCGGGCTACAAAATTAATAAAAGGAATGGAACATATCCGCTATGTAGAAAGGTTAACAAATTTAAACCAATCACTAAGCAGTCAACCCATCAATATTTCCTCTGGCAGCTCATGGGTTAATCCTGTAGCATGGTTGAGCGATCAGCACTTGTCTTTCCTGTGCAGAGTTAGACTCACTGGCTGGTGGTAATTCCTGCCTCTGTTTCACTATAATCACGCCAGTCAAGTGCACACTTGGTCACTATGAAAGAGCTATAGAGATAATGTACAGGCTGAGGGAAGTAATAGGAGGATTGCGAAGAGAAAATTGGTGGAGGGAGAGAGTCTGAAAAACATAATGGGGGCTCTGGAGAGATAATTAGAGATAAGAGGGGGCAGAAAACGAGGAATAATAATTTTAATAATTACTGGATTTTCCATAAACCTTTTGGTAGCAGTATTCAACATAGATGTTTCGTTTGGGCCTTTGAGAAAGAACTTGATGGGGGTTAGCGTGTGTAGTGTGTCGGGCAGTTGTTCTTTTGACCCCTCCTGCTTACTTTTTGTCAGAAGGGGACTATTATCCCTGGTGGTCCAGTGGAGGGCACTTTGGACTGGATCCTTAGTGGTCTGGTGGAGGGTAAGCTGGAGAAGGTGCCTGGTGGTTTGGTGGTGGAGCATTGAGGTCTGCACTGATATTAGATGCAGATCACTTTAACAGCTCCCACAATATATGGAGCTCTGAGTCATTGAAAAGAGCCTCAGGAAGGGCCCCCTCACTGACAGAACTGGAGATCCAGACCCAGACAGGAGTCAATCTGTCTAAGCCCTGGCCCTAGGCAGCTGCCTAAGCTGCCTTATGGGTAACAATGCTCTGCTGTGCATGCGCTTTGTTAAATGCAGACACTTTTTTTTATTTAGAAAACATCTTACCAGGAAGAATCTATTGATGCGCTTCTTTTTTTGTATTGTCTTTGTACAATAAAACATTATAATATTAACATTAAACTATTGCAATAAATGAAAGGTTATTTTTTCTTTCTTAAATAAACTGCCTAAATGATGAAAAAGTGAACATTGAAAAGTGAAAAAAGGCATTCTTTTCAGTTTTAGAACTAACCTTTTCATGTTTCCTTAGGTAACAGAAGCAAAGCAGCAAACGTTTTCGATTTATTTCATTTAAAAATCCAAATTATGCTTTACAAAAATTGGATCATTGACATTTATTTTTCGTTAAATGCATACCTAGTACAAGATTACACGTGAATGATGAGAATTAGACTCAAATTTCAACTTTTGTAGTCTTTGTAGAGACAAGTGACTATTTTTCACATGTATGTGAATTTATTTTGTTAATAAAAAATTGGAAACCATTCTTAAACACTAGCTAGATTTACAACTTGGTAAATTTGTCTAAATATCACAAATTATAAAGTTTATCCACTAAAGTCAAAAATGTTGGGAATTCAAAGTAAATTAAAATTTTTAGGTTAAACTAGCTGAGTTGAAAATGTAACAGATTTTCCAATGTTCGAATGTTTTACTTGCACCCACCTAAAACAATAATTATATAAGTTTTACTCTCTGATGATGATGATCTCCACAAAGGGATAAATTGATGGAAGGTTAGTGTGCATGTGCAGCAAATGCCACGCTGCCCCAGTCAGCATCTCCTCATGTATTAGGTCAATACATCTTTATAAGAAACCTACGGCATCTTCATGTAGAGCGTGAAGATGCCAAATGTCGCTCAAGCAAAGGTTGCAGGACCAAACAATAAAGGGTTGTCTGTGTGACAGCTACTAGAGGAGGTCATAGAATGCAATGTAAAAACTTGACTTTTATCAGAAAAGGCAGTGTGTTTACATTGTTGAGACTGCAGGCACAGTCTCTTTGAATAAGAACCACTGCATTAAGCAGTAGTATAGAGTGTCCCTTTAAATTCCCAACAATTCACACTTTAGTGAATAACCCTGTCAATTTTCAAATCACAACAATGCTAAAACTATTGAGTCCTTTGCTCTCCTTCCCCATTTATTTTTTCCTCTGCTCTCCTTACCTTTTCTCCTTTCTCCTCTGCTCTCCTGAGTCCTTCCTTTTTCTCCCTTCTCCTCTGCTCTCCTGAGTCCTTCCTTTTTCTCCCTTCTCCTCTGCTCTCCTGAGTCCTTACGTTTTCTCCCTTCTCCTCTGCTCTCCTGAGTCCTTCCGTTTTCTCCCTTCTCCTCTGCTCTCCTGAGTCCTTCCGTTTTCTCCCTTCTCCTCTGCTCTCCTGAGTCTTTCCGTTTTCTCCCTTCTCCTCTGCTCTCCTGAGTCCTTCCGTTTTCTCCCTTCTCCTCTGCTCTCCTGAGTCCTTCCGTTTTCTCCCTTCTCCTCTGCTCTCCTGAGTCCTTCCTTTTTCTCCCTTCTCCTCTGCTCTCTTTTCTTCAGCAGCTCCTCTTCTCTTCTTTATGGTACCGCAGGTAGGGGTTACAACGTGACGTCATCGGCATCGCTGATTGGCCGATTACCAGGTAGCGTGCAGGAGGAAGGGACAGCCAAGCCTAGCCACACTTCCTGCACGGATGAAACCCATGTGAGAGGGTTTCATCTTGTAATGGAGCCGGCGCCGCGGCAATATTGATGCGGCCGCCAGCTGGCATTAAAATATTTTATAATATTTGAAAGCACTGCAGCAGCTCTCTAATTACTTGGTTTAGGCAGCCGCGAGGCCCCTTCTAGCGCGAGGCCTTAGGCGGCCGCCTAAACCGCCTAATTAGAGAGCCGCCTCTGGTCCCCACCCATCTATATTAACAATTCACCTTTGTGGGCCCTCTTTACAGGCCTACTCGTACGTTGGTTTCGGCACACCTCAACCAACTTTGCTTCTCCTTCTACATTCCATTACGTATTAGATTCCGAGCACAAATATATATACATATACTCAGCCACAACATTAAAACCACCTGCCTAATATCATGCAGGTCCCTCCTCTTTGTGCTGCCAAAATAGATCTGATGCATTGAGGCCTTAACTCCACAAGACCTCTGAACGTGTCCTGTTGTATCTGGCACCAAGACATTGGCAGCAGATCCTTTAAGTTTTGTAAGTGGCGAGGTGGAGCATCTAAGGATCCATGGATTTTTTGTTTCAGCACATCCCACAGATTTCAATTGGATTGAAATCTGAGCAATATGGAGGCAACACCTTGAACTCTGTCATGTTACTCAAACCATTCCTGAACAGTTTTTTGCAGTTTGGCAGGGTTTTTTGCAGTTTGGCACCTTGAACTCTGTCATGTTACTCAAACCATTCCTGAACAGTTTTTTGCAGTTTGGCAGGGTGCATTATCCTGCTATAAAAAGAAAATTGCCATTGCCATGAAGGGGTGTATGTGGCCTGCAACAATATCTAGGTAGGTAGTACGTGTCAACGTAACATTGACATTAATACCAAGACTCGAGTTTTCCCAGCAGAACATAGCCCAGAGCATCCCCTGCCAACTTCCCATAGTGTGTCCTGCTGCCATCTCTTTCCCAGGTAAGCAACACAAATGCATCTGGCTATCTATTCTATCATAGCCAGTATTACGTTTTTCAGCAATTTTTTTTTTTGAATATTTAATCTTTATTTTAAATTTTTTTCTTTTAAATCTCATTAAATACAAATATCATACAAATACAAATATCATACAAATATACATTTGTAATACAAACAAACAACACAGCAGCAAAATAGGGGAGGGAGAAGAAAAATACATCAGAAAAAACTTCCATAATAGAGTGGTAATATCATTTAGATAAATCTCATAATTATTTACAGTGTTCATGGAATTGTTCTACTGTTAATTGAACGACACTATTTTATACATCAATCATCTCAATACACTTTAACCAAACAGAAATCTTATTGCTTAGTCTTTGTTTACTTAGCATCAGCTCCATTCTAATCTGAAACTCGAGTTGAGTTTTAACTTTCTTCCAGGGGACTTCTAAATCCCTTTTCCACCATCTCGCAATTACTATTTTAGCCGCTAAAAACAGATGTTTTTCAGCAATTTGAGCTACAGAAGCTTTTCTGTGTGATTGAACCAGACAGCCAAGCCTAGCCACACTTCCAACATGCATCAATGAGCCTTGGACCTTGGTTTACCGGTTGTCCTTCCTTGCTCCACTTTTGGTAGGTAATAACCACTGAATACCAGGAACACCCTCCAAGAGTTGCGTTTTGGAGATGTTCTGACCCAGTTATTTAACCACTCACTACCCATCCACTATTTGGCTCCGATCAAGTCACTATTCGTCTGCCCACTTTTCCTGCTTCCAAAACATGAAATTCAAGAACTGACTGTTCACTTGCTGCATAATATATCCCACCCATTGACAGGTGCCATGGTTACAATATAATCAATGCTATTCACTTCATCTGTCAGTGGTTTTAGTGTTGTGGTTGATCAGCGTATATAGGACTTAAAATGTGAAGTCCTATGCTACTAGCCAGGTCCTAAAAACTAATAAGTGATCATCAGAGAAGGCTTTTCTCCTTCTGAATGTGATGAAAATTTGTTTTTTCAATGATCTCTACATGTAAAGGACAGGAATAAGACTGGGGATTTGCTGACCAAGGGGGTCTTGTGACAAACTTCCCCTTTTTCAGGGAGTTTGCCATGAGTTTTTGGAGAAGACTACTTGCCAGCCTCCTGCCCTGGGACTATGGCCCTTTTAACCCCTTAAGGACACATGACATGTGTGACATGTCATGATTCCCTTTTATTTCAGAAGTTTGGTCCTTAAGGGGTTAAAGTATTGGGTCTTAAGGCACTTGGGACAGAACCCTCTGTTCCTGGATTGCATCTTTTGCCTTAATTACTTGGATTTTAAATTCCCCATGGTGTATTCGTATATTGGTTCGTGCAGTTCTAACGTTGATTACAGCCAGGATGATGTGTGCAAACAGACAAACAAACTGCCCAATGACTGACCACCCTGCATGCGGAATGTGCGGCTTGTTAACCACCCAGAAGCTGTCGTTAACCGTCAGCGTTTGTATTAACGAACACGTGACTGCGGCCATTTTGTTTAGCCGAACGCGCTCAGCTGTTTTGTCGTGGAACACCCGGAAGTATAATTGGCTACTATTTTCCACAAACACCGCTGAGACTTCCACCTTCCTTGCGTTAGGCTAAATCCATATGAACAGAGTGCTAATTCTTGAGAACAATCTACCGAACGAGGCGCATCTAATGGAGTAATGCATGAACAGATCCATTCGTGAAATTTGAACATTATTTGAAGGAGAAGATAGACCGGCCGCACATCCTAAATCCGTGGAATTATTTTGGGCATAAAAGCCATGCTTGCAGTCGGTCAAATATGACTCCCATGGAATTCGGGAACCCCTGCTCTGATCTGGGTGATTTTTGGATATGTTGTTCGCCCAAATCAGAGCTATCCAGGGATGTATAATTTATGGGTGTAAGTTATAGTTTTGGGGTACATCCAGGAATTGGGGAAAAATGTGTGTTTAAACTGTACAGATAATTAAGTTACCTCTCAGGCTAAGGGGAGGGAAACAGCTACAAGAGATTGCTATGCTCTTCATACTCCCTTGGATAATCACTAAGCTCTTTTAAGAGCTTGTTCCTGCTTCACTCTCTGGGGAAAGAGAGGTTCATCCACTGGAACCTGGAGCCTTGGCATAGGTCCAGGGTGGGTAGGAGACGGCGAAACCCCAACCAAGCTGAGGCGGTTTGTGGGGTCTGCGGTGGTTATGGTGTCAAGTGGAGCGCTTGAAGCCCTCGCGAAGCACTAGGAGCATCCATCAACGGAGGTACCCAGTCGGGGTGCCAGGAGATCCTTTACAGGTGTATTTAAAGATTTTACTTCCTGTCCTTAACAGCCAAATTGGTGGAGCTAACCCTATGGGAACGCTGTCATGGATTGTTCAGGAAAAATGGTGAGACTCTATTTGATCAATGCAGGTATCAAATTGCCTACATGATAGCATGTGTCACGGGTGGACCCCTGTGCCTGATGTAGTTGATTAGGAGTCTTCAGCGTGGTAGTAGATACGTAGGGCCTGGTGTAGGTTAACCACACACTCCCTGGTGTTGAGCATCGTTTGTGCGGCCACTAACCAAGACCCTGATGCAGCTTAACGGATGTCAGAGCAGAAATATGCTGAGATGTATCCAGTACTAGAAACAATGCAAGGCTAGGATAGACACCAAACAAGAAAACAAGACAAACTAGTAGAACCCAGAACCAGAAAAGGATAGAAAGCTAAACCCAGAACATGTACACAATACATAAGGGAAACATTAACAGGACAGGACTGTACATAGACTGAGAATACAAGACAAAATAATACAAGACAAGATATAATAGGCAAAACAAGAGGAGACAAAAGTAAGTACTATATATTTAAAACATTGGAGATTTATACATGCATAAATGGCCAAGATGTATGCAGCCCACCACTGTGGCAAAGTACTCCAATTACAGTAGGTTCTTATCTACCTAGATATGCATGACTAAATAAACAATAATAAAACACACACACAGCACTTACCTGCAAGAAAGGGGCAGAGGACTTTGAGCAACTGCCTGCAGGAACCAACTGAAACAAAAGGATAGATGGAAAAGGAAAGGGTGTGGCAACATAAAACAAACATTTAAAGGAATCCAAGATACTGGGAATTCCAGGAACGGAATACAGGAATGAACTCAGAAAACCCAGCATAAAGAAAACCAGACATAGAATAGAAAACCAGAAAAACCAAGAAAGCTAAACAAGAATTGTAAAAAGAGTACCCGATACCAGAAGCCATGGCCAGACATCTCCGCAGAACAGGACAGGAATTGACAGCATGTTTGTGACCAGCAATTTAAGGGATTCATATTTGCACACCAGGTAAAGTGGTTTGTATATCTAATACAAAGTGACTTTACGCAAAACTTTTCCTACCAAACATATTTACCTTTAGAACGGCAGTTGTTTATGAAGTGAAGTATCTCTTCAGAGAGTTCATTAGGCTGGTCTTCCACAGGTTCGGGTGGAAGATCTAAAATAAATAACAACAAGTTGAAAAAACGTATTCAAGTCGCTATTTAAGGTTATGTAAATATTTATTAAAAGAATCAAGAAAAAAATGTTTTATTAATTTCATTCCGAAATTATTAAATTTATACTTGTAAAAGGAAAATGTTCAAATCGGACAAAAGTGGTAATGGGAGCACAACAGGGTTCTGCCCTAGGTCTACTTTTTAATTTACTTCTAAATGATCTTGAAGTGGATATTGAAAGTCATTTGCCGATGTTTGCATGACACAAAAGTAGGTAATTGTAGATAAAACAGGTGATCAGGTGAAGTAAAGCAATCAAATATTTGTTGACTCTCAAAATGCCATATATCCAGTGGTGTATCCTGGTTTTGTGCTGCCCTAGGCAGGACAAAAACTCAGGCACCCCCCAAACTCCCCAAACCCCTCCACGCGCGCGCGACCCCCACCCATCCCTTCCCCCCGCCCTGCCTTCTAAATACACACACACACACACACACACACACTCACTGACAGATACGCATACACTAGCTAACAGAAACACAAACTCACTGACACACACACTCACTTGCAAACACACTCACTCAGTAGCAGACACACACTCACTGACACACACACTGACATGCAAACACACTCACTAGCAGACACACTAGCAGACACAAACACTCACTGACACACACACTCACAGGCAAACACACTCACACAGTCAGACAAACACTCACTCACACAGTCAGACACAAACACTCTCACTAACAGACACACACTCCCTAACCGACTCACTAACACACTCACACACACAGACACACTCACACACACTAACAGACACACACACACAGACACTAACAGACACACACACACACTAACAGACACACTCA
>OW240914.1:223555094-223567992 GCA_933207985.1 Pelobates cultripes
GCCCGGCTGCCAGACAAATCCCAGACTTGTTAAGCCCAGTCTAAAGGATTCTGTGACTTAGAGATTTTGTGTGTTTAAACATGGCTCAAAATACCACTTACGTTGAATGTATGAATGCTGTTAACACCTTCTTTTATTTCTTTTTGTTTTGTGGATGTATTCAATGTTTTAAAATAAGCAAAAAGGCACCAGGACACCTGGGCAACACAACCACTACATTGAGGTTAGGGTGTCCTTTTAATTGATCGAAAAGTATACAAACAGACAGAAATATCTTACATCAGGGAGGAAACTTGGATCATTCTGTAACAGGAGTTGCTGCAGTTCGTTCATATTCAGTTCTTGTAACTCGTACATCTTTAATACCATCCGATTATGATCATTAGTGATGTCATGGCTGAACTTGCAAGGATTCCTGAGGGGAAACACGGTTACATCTATTGGCAATTAATAGAACACATGTATACATTAGCACAGAAGAAATATGGTTGTAACGGCACCCTCAGCATAAAAGGGTTAAACCGCCGTTTAGGAGATCTTCCCCTTCCAGAGACACAGGCACAGCTACTGCAGAACACCAATCCGCCGAACAGGAAACCATATGAATGCTGTAAACAGCTGAATAGGAAAAACCATACGAATAGGTTTACACTCCTAGCAGTCGAACTGGAACAGCATACAATAAATCCCCCCAAGAACGAGACAAAGTTCCGTGTTGAGGGTCAAGCAGTGAACAGACAGAGCTGTGGGTTTATTGTTCTTATGTACACATTCTTACACATTAGTACCACCCACAGGGTTTTGGAAAACAACCAATAAACACGTACAATACACTCAGACACTCCCACACAAAATCCTCCCCTCTGCCTGTGATACAATTACCTTACACAATGGGTAATGTAATTATAACAAGCAGAGAAATAATTTTTTTCCACATTATTCATAACTTGAAAAGTATGCATCACATTCACATAAAACTTACATTTTCAGAATCCGCATACTCCAAATACAAACATATGTCAAAATCATCCAAATTGGTCCAGTGGTTCAAAAGATAGATCGTAGTCCTTTGTGACCAAAGGAAGCATGGCTTTTCTGCCCAAAACCAGTTCCACAAAGTCTTCTATCCTGGAGATAATTGTGAAGTAATCCAATTATCTCCAAGGACAGAGGCAAAACTCCATTGAACACATGGCAGCAAAAGACAATAAAACACATTACTTGAAAGCAGCCTCTATTAAGTAGACTCTTTCAAGTAGGAGTTAGAAAACCAGGAGTTACTTGGAGTGGTTTGTATACTGTGGAGAGTGGTTTGTATTTTATTTTTGTTTAATCTTTAACCCCTTAAGGACGGAGCCAAATGTACACGTTGTTAACAAAACAAAATGTAAACAAAACCTGGCATTTGCGCTACATGTCTGTCCAACCGTAATACACCTCTTTCATAGTAAATGCACCCACCCTTATTATATATCATTTTATTCAGGGGAAACAGGGCTTTCATTAAATATCAAATATTTAGCTATGAAACATAATTTAATATGAAAAAAATGGGAGAAAATAAGATTTTTTTTGATTTTTTTTAGTTCTACATGACATTTTAACGGTCAGTGTCATAATACTGTTTGCTTTTACTGCAATAAAATACACATATTTGTATTCAGTAAAGTCTCACGTGTAAGACAGTACCCCCTATGTACAGGTTTTATGGCGTTTTGGGAAGTTACAGGGTCAAATATAGCACGTTACATTTGAAATTGAAATTCGCCAGATTGGTTACGTTGCCTTTGAGACTGTATGGTAGCCCAGGAATTAAATTTACACCCATAATGGCATACCATTTGCAATAGTAGACAACCCAAGGTATTGCAAATGGGGTATGTCCAGTCTTTTTTAGTAGCCATTTGGTCACAAACACTGGCCAAAGTTAGCGTTAGTATTTGTTTGTGTGTGAAAATGCAAAAAACGCCAATTTTGGCCAGTGTTTGTGACTAAGTGGCTACTAAAAAAGACTGGACATACCCTGTTTGCAATACCTTGGGTTGTCTACTATTGCAAATGGTATGCCATCATAGGGGTCATTTTCATTCTTGGGCTACCATAGGGTCTCAAAGGCAATGTAACCAATCTGGTGAATTTTAATGTGAAAAAAATGAAACGCAAGCCTTATATTTGACGCTATAAGTTTTGAAAACACCATAAAACCTGTACATGAGGGATACTGTTGTACTCGGGAGACTTCGCTGAACACAAATATTTGTGTTTCAAAACAGTTAAAAGTATCACAGCAATAATATTGTCCGTGTAATGCTGTTTGTGCGTGAAAAATGCAAAAAACGTCACTTTTACTGGTGATATCATCGTTGTAATACACTTTACTGTTTTGAAACACTAATATTTGTGTTCAGCGAAGTCTCCCGAGTAGAACAGTACCCCCCATGTACAGGTTTTATGGTGTCTCGGAAAGTTATAGGGTTAAATATAGTGCTAGCAAATTAAATTCCCTTTACTTTCGGCATGGGTTGTCAGGCAGGTCCTGCTAATTGTAATTAATTAAGATACCTAATTATGTAAAAATAATACAGAAATATATATGTAGAATTAATATATGTATATATATACGTATGTGTATATATATGTATATATCTATATAATTTTAAAAAAATATTTTTATTTATATATAGGTATATATATAGTGATATATATGTATATATTTATGTATATAGATATATATATTATTTCGTTCTACGTGTATTTTGATATATATATATATATATATATATATTAATTTCACAATACAGTTAAAACGAAATAACACACATCTATATATTTTTTAATTATTTATTTTTAATTATTTTTTAATTTTATTTTTTAACGTATTTACATTTAAAAATTTTTTATAATATATATAAATATATATATAACAATAATGATATATATATTTAATCAGTATCAGTCTACGTGTAATTTGATATTAATATATATATATAATTATATATATATTAATAGTAAAATACACCTAGACGGTGTACATGTGTGTATGTATATGTGTATATATATACTTAGATCATATATATATAATATATATATATGATCTAAGTATATATAATTTTTTTTTTACACCATTAACTTATTTTAATTTTATTTTCAGCCAGCAGGGGGACCACCTGTAATTACAGGCAGCCCCCCTGCTGGCAATGCAGAAGCCAGCTATCCCCGGCCATGTGATTGTGGGGTCCTCGCTAGGACCCCACTCTCACACGGCCGGGGGGCTTCCTGGAGGACGGAGGTGCCGCGGGGGGCTCCCTGGGAGTCCCCCCCACCGCGATCGCCGGCGTGGGACCGCCGGCGACCGGGTAAGTACCGAAAGACCGGAGGGCGTACTATTACGCCCGGCGGCGTTTAGAGCCGCCTATTAGAGGGCGTAATAGTACGCCCTCCGGTCTAAAGGGGTTAAAGTTGGTAAGGTTTAAAAGAAAAAAAAAAGAAAAACATTTTTGTTTTTTTAAATGTACTTTTTTTTTTTTCTCTGTGTTCTGGTTTCCCCCCCTTTATTTTTGTGCTGCTGCTTGATTGATTGGGGGAGTGTTCATTAATTACACCTGTGTGGGATTTGTATCCCCATGAAGGCACACCCCTAACTCACCGAGCTTGCTCACATTACTTGAAAGCAGCCTCTATTAAGTAGACTCTTTCAAGTACGAGTTAGAAAACCAGGAGTTTAAACTAATAAGGGGTTTGAACTAACAAGGTAATTGTTTTTATTTTCTGTTTAAAGGGGATATGAGTGTTAGCAAGATTGCTGGTTTAACTCAATGCACATCTTGTTGCATGTATGGATGCCTGGATGTACCCGTCCAGGGTCCATACCTCTGTGATGGTTGTGTGCGAGTGGCTTCTCTGGAAGCTCAGATTGGAGATCTCGAGAAGCAAATCGCAACATTGAGGGAGATTGACAATCTTGAGAGGAGTCTACTGCTCACTGAGCAGAGCTTAGTGGGGACAGGTAGTGGAGAGGGAGGAGATAAGACAGATGGGGAACAGGCATGTAGCTGGGTGACAGTGGGGCGAGGAAGCAGGGGGGGAGGGAAGAGGAA
This sequence comes from Pelobates cultripes, assembly GCA_933207985.1. NCBI lineage: Eukaryota > Metazoa > Chordata > Amphibia > Anura > Pelobatidae > Pelobates > Pelobates cultripes. The sequence goes on from OW240914.1 coordinate 223,559,192, forward strand.
AGGGCTAGCTAGTCCTGATTTGGTGCAACCTAGCAGATTTGCCCGCTTGAGGGAAGATGTTGGGAGCATCAGCTCAGGAGTAGCTGTATTAGAGGAAGCTGTTACTTCTAACAGCCGAGCTAACAGCCCCCCTAGTACGGGTGGGGATCAAAATGTAAGGACGGCAAGACAGGTTGTGGTGGTAGGGGACTCTATCATTAGGAGAGCAGATAGGGCAATCTGCCGCTCTGATCGGCTCAATCGGACAGTTTGCTGTCTCCCGGGTGCTCGTGTCCGGCATGTTGCTGACAGAGTGGATGGATTATTGGGAGGGGCTGGGGATGACCCAGCGGTCATGGTCCATGTTGGTACCAATGACAAAGTAAGAGGAAGATGGAAGGTCCTAATGAATGATTTCAGGGAATTAGGTAGCAAACTTAAGAAAAGGACCTCCAAGGTGGTATTCTCTGAGATATTACCTGTGCCACGTGCTACAGTGGAAAGGCAGCGGGAGATTAGGGAGGTCAATGCGTGGCTTAAGTCTTGGTGCAGGAAGGAGGGTTTTGGGTTTTTAGAGCACTGGGCCGACTTTGCGATTGGGTACAAACTTTATAGTGGTGATGGATTGCACCTAAACGGGAGAGGGTCTGCAGTGCTGGGGGATAGGATGGCTAGAAGGTTGGAGGAGATTTTAAACTAGTAGTAGGGGGGGAGGGTCATAGCAATCTACAAAATGGAGATAGGACAGAAAGGAGATGGGCTTTAGCACAGTATAAGGGGGGTGGAAACGGGTGGAGGGGCAAGCTCAGAACAGAGAAGCTGTGTAATGTTGAAAATTCACAAAATATACAAGTGACGCATAATATTAAATGTATGCTTACTAATGCAAGGAGCCTAAATAACAAAATGGGGAACTAGAGGCATTAGCATACACTAAACAATATGATATAATAGGCATAACTGAAACATGGTGGGATGAGACACATGACTGGGCAGCTAACTTAAATGGGTACATGTTATTTAGGAAGGATAGGAAAAACAAGAAGGGTGGTGGAGTATGTTTGTATGTCAAACATGATTTAAAGCCAAATGTTAAGCAAATGGAATGTGAGGAGGATAATGTGGAAGCTTTATGGGTAAATATCTGCTTGGGGGAAAAGAAGGGAAACCAACTATTGGTTGGGATATGTTATAAACCACCTAATGTTAATATTGACGAGGAACAACAGCTGTTTGAGCAAATTGAGAAAGCTGCAAATCTGGGTAACACTTTAATTATTGGAGATTTTAATTACCCGGATATAAATTGGGACAGAGGGACTAGTGGCTCAGCAAAGGGAATTAGGTTTTTAAACTTGTTAAATGACACCTTCATGTCACAACTTGTACAAGCACCAACTAGAATGGATGCTTGTCTGGACCTGGTTTTAACAATCAACGTTGATCTTTTGACCAACAAGTAGGTGAGCACTTGGGAAATAGTGATCACAATATAGTGTCCTTTGAAATAAACTCAAAAAAACAAAAGCACATGGGGAATACTAAAACATATCATTTTAAAAAGGCCAATTTCAATAAGTTAAGGGAAGCTTTACAATATATTGACTGGCATAAACTCTTTTAGTGAAAAGAACACTGAGGATAAATGGATCATCTTCCAACAAATATTACAAAGGTACATTTCTCAGTATGTACCTTTGGGAAATAAATATAAAAGAAACAAATTAAAACCAATGTGGCTTAGTAGAGAAGTAAAACAAGAGATTACAACTAAGAGAAGGGCATTTAAAGCATTTAAATCGGACAAATCAGATGCATCTTTTAAAAAATATAAGGATGCAAATAATGCGTGCAAAAAGGCAATTAGACTTGCTAAACTTCAAAATGAAATAATGATAGCTGAAGAGAGCAAAACCAACCCCAAAGCATTTTTTAAGTACATAAATTCTAAAAAAAACCAAAATGAAAGTGTAGGTACACTAAAAACTGAAACAGGGGTGTTAATTAATGAAGTCCAGGAAAAGGCAGGAATTTTAAATAACTATTTCTCCTCCGTATATATTAAGGAAGAACCCATGGCAATAGATGTGCAAATGATGCTACTAAAAACTTGCAGAATAATTGTAATTGGTTAACGCAAGACAAGGTGCTGCAGCAACTAAAGAAAGTTAATATAAACAAAGCTCCAGGGCCTGACGGTATCCATCCACGTGTACTTAAGGAACTAAGTGCAGAAATAAGTGAACCTCTGTTTTTAACTAACTTAACAAACTAACTTGATTGCGTTCTACGAAGAAGTAAGTAGAAGTATAGATCAGGGTGTTGCTGTGGATGTGATCTATTTGGATTTTGCCAAGGCATTTGATACAGTTCCACACAATAGATTAGTGTTCAAACTCAAGGAAATCGGTCTAGATGAAAATGTTTGTTCTTGGGTAGAACATTGGCTTAAAAATAGAGTACAAAGAGTTGTCATTAATGGTAAATTTTCAAGCTGGACAGAGGTGGCAAGTGGTGTCCCTCAGGGGTCTGTTCTGGGACCCCTTCTATTTAACATGTTTATAAATGATCTTGAAGACCGCATTGAAAGTCAAGTTTCAGTGTTTGCAGATGACACCAAACTTTGTAAAACAATACAATGTGAGCAAGATATTACTTTGCTGCAGAGGGATGTAGATAGACTGGGGGAATGGGCACTCAAATGGCAGATGAAATTTAATGTTGCAAAATGCAAAGTTATACACTTTGGCGTAAAGGATACACAAGCAACGTATACCCTTAATGGAAGCGAATTAGGGATAACAACACATGAAAAGGACTTGGGAATTGTTATAGACAACAAACTATGCAACAATGTGCAATGTCAATCAGCAGTGGCCAAGGCCAGTAAGGTATTGTCATGCATGAAAAAGGGCATTCATTCTCGGGACGAGAATATCATTTTGCCTCTTTATAAAATCACTGGTAAGACCCCATATTGAATATGCTGTGCAATTTTGGGCACCTGTTCTAAAGAAGGATATTATGGCACTAGAAAAAGTGCAGAGGTGGGCTACAAAATTAATAAAAGGAATGTAACATATCAGCTATGAAGAAAGGTTAACAAATTTAAACCTATTTAGTTTAGAAAAACGTCACCTGAGAGGGGATATGATAACATTATACAAATATATTCGGGGCCAATACAAACCATTGTGTGGAAATCTATTCACAAACCGGACCTTACATAGGACACGAGGCCATGCGTTTAGACTGGAAGAAAGAAGATTTCGCCTAAGGCAAAGGAAAGGTTTTTTTACTGTAAGAACAATCAGGATGTGGAATTCTCTGCCTGAGGAAGTGGTTTTATCAGAGTCCATACAGATGTTCAAATGGCTACTAGATGCATACTTGCAAGAACAGAATATTCAAGGATATAATCTTTCAATGTAGGGTAATAACTGCTTGATCCAAGGATAAATCTGACTGCCATTCTGGAGTCAAGAAGGAATTTTTTTCCTAGCTTGTTGCAAAATTGTGCTTCAAACTGGTTTTTTTTTGCCTTCTTTTGGATCAACAGCAAAAAACAAATGTGAGGTAGGCTGAACTTGATGGACGCAAGTCTCTTTTCAGCTATGTAACTATGTAACTATGTAACATAAAAACATATAACTGTGCAGCCATTGCACAAAACAGGTACATTCAACATATCCCCAGATAGCTTAGATCTGAGCGCACATTATTACTGAATGGCGCTCAGAGCACACACATACAGTTCAATTGCCATGGAGCCAAAATCTTTCCCATAGTCTTTCATTATACGAACGGGCTCCATGGCATAGCTACCTGGGGTATCACTGCTCAAACAGGGCAAGCACCAAATGACCCGGCTTTCATGTCTTTGCAGGGGAAAATCAAGCCTTTTAACATGGGGCCATAATTTAAAGGCAACAGGCGAGCAACCAGGCTTCTCCAATGCAATGTGGCGAGATTGGTCTCGTCCCAATGGTTATAAGGGAACAGTTCAAAATTAAATATATTTATTTATTTTTTAACATTTGAGTGTTCCTTTTTGTGTTTTAGATTTATTCCTCCCCCATTTCATTTTAATAAAATAAAATGAAGTCACCTTTTTTTCTATTGCCCAGAACTGCTTTTTTGATGCAGCTGAACCCAGCCTCATTAAGATCATTCTCATGAGATAAAGAAACATTTACGACCTACAATTTATGTGGTAATTGCAGTGCTCAGCAAATCCAATGCTTCTCAAAGATGCAACTGGATTAAATTCTTTGCCAAAAAGGGCATTACTGTCCACTTTGACTACAGTTCAGAGCAAGTAAGGAAGGAAACCCTCCTGGGTGTCTAACTGATAGCTGCGAGGGTGTAAGTAAGGTCATTTATAAATGTGCCAGTTACTCATTTACACAAGTAGGCAAAATAAAGAACAAGTAAGTGTAACAGACTTTTTCCCTCTCTGTTCGGTTGTCCGTACCTCCCTTGTTCGTACCCCATATAAAGATGAGTGTTCCCCTTTTTTATACCCCCCGAACACCGACCACCCCCTGGCTTGTTAACTTCAAAAAAGTAATTAGCTCAAGTGCTTTCCCTGGGTGGCCGCTAATTGAATAACCAAATACACATGCTCGAGTGAATGACGGCCATTTTGTCTCCCAAACGCAGGCAGTGGTACATGGTCACTGAACATGTGGAACTCTTTTCGGCTATGCGATCCCGTGATCCCTGGGGAAACTGTACAGCTGCCGGTTCCACTCTCAGATGCATGATCCAAGTGTTACTTCAGGCTTTACAGGGTAAAGCGGGTAGTCCGGCTATAGCCTGGGTTCAGGAGGATTTTGAGAAACTGTCACAGTCACCTATGCGTAGTAATAGAGCAGTTAGTCATCCTGTCATGAATAGTACACCTGTTAATGAAGCTTGCTTAAAAGAGGCTTTGGCTTGCAAAGCTTCTCCGCTTGGTTTTCATTTAGCAAATTCAGTCAAAGAGAACATATGGAATGAAGAATATTTATGTCTAAGGATTTCTTGTTAAAACAAGAAAGAGAGGATGACAGGAAACGCCTGGTAACTCGGTCGTTTAACAACTGGTTATAAGATTTTTGTATTTTTGCTACTGTTTATTGTGGACGGCATCCTGATAAGGCTAGTAGCCTTTTCAACAACTAGAGTCAATATTGGAGGTTTATAAACATTTTGATGGATTGTCTTGGTACAATTATGACGAAATATTTAGTCAAAAACTATCTGTCCATAAGAATTTGCGTTGGGGTATGAAAGACGTGGGCTCTTGGGTGAGTAGTATGCTAGCAAGCAGATTCCCACAGAGTCAAGTGAAATGGCAGGGTGAGGCTAATGTGGCTCATTCCTAAAGGGAATTAGTTGGTCATTTAACGAGACGCAATGTAAATGACCGTACTTGTGCAGATTTAAACATGAATGTATGAATTGCACTAGGAGTCTTCCTTCCTTTCAGTGCTTTAAGAAACAAGGTGTTGCCAGGGAACAGATTCCTAAAAGCTCCCTTATTTAAAATGTTATCCAAATCAGCCGATAGCGCAGCTAATTAACCACTTAAGGACACATGACATGTGTGACATATCATGATTCCCTTTTATTCCAGAAGTTTGGTCCTTAAGGGGTTAACTAAATATGGCCTTAGAGCCATTTGCGGCAGCAATCAGACAGCACACCTCCATACATGGGGTAAAAATAGGGGACAGGGAATACAAGGCATGTTTATTCGTGGATGACATCCTTCTAACCATGACACAACCTCTCATATCCCTTCCCAACCTGATGGTTACCATCACGGAATACGGGAAACACTCCTACTACAAATTAAACGTGTCAAAGACACAAGCAATGGGGATACCAGGGGAAACACTCAATAGACTTAAAGACGCCTTCCCCTTTGATTGGCCATTACTTACCTGGGCATTTGCATCCCACCACACGCAGAAAAATTACTAGACCTAAACTACAACAAACTCATGAAAGAAGTAACAGCCACTTTGGGGAATTGGGAAGGGAAATATTTGTCGTGGGTGGGGAGGATCACGGCGATAAAAATTATGCTGCTCCCAAAACTGAGAACCCTCTCCATAAAACTGCCAAACACATATCTGACCTCATTCCAAAAAACACTAATCCGATTTGTTTGGGCCAACAAGAGACCAAGGGTAGCCACTAAAATACTACAAATACCAACCACGAAAGGGGGTCTAGGACTACCAAGGCATACTATAGGGCGGCACAACTGACAGCAATCAAGGTGGCAACGGAGGGGGGAGAGACACCACAAAGGACCCAGATAGAGGCCCACTGGATAAATAGACAACTCCGCCCCTAACATATACACCCCCTAATGACCACACAACTAACACTCCAAAAAAATATATATATGGGTAAAAGCAAGACATGTAAGTGGAAAAAGTAATTGTATAGCTGATTCCTTGTCCCGTTTCGATTTTAAGTCTTTCAGGTCCCTCACACCTCTAGAGGAAGAATGTGGAACGAGGTTGCCCGAGCACATATGGGATCTAACTTCACCCAGATAAAGCATATTTACTCACTAGGGATAAATTGAATTGGTTTATGGTTAATCTTAACAAGGACGCTACTAATCCTAAAATACAGGATGCTATTCAATTTGTTATCAATAAAATTCAGTCAGGAGCTTCCAAGTTCTCCTTAAATAGATTGTTACTAGGCATTTCATTTTTCCTTAAGGTTTTGGGTAAGAAATCTATTTTTAATGAATTTGTTATACAGCAAATGCTGAAAGGAGGTAGGGTTAAGGAACTGCCTGTTCAGGATAACAGGGCTCCTATTTCATTTCAACTATTGGGTGAGTTGGTTAAGAATTTGGACTCCATCTGTAATGATTCTTTTGAGATTCCATTATTCACTACTGCTTTTGTTTTAGCCTTCTTTGGAGCTTTTAAAATGAGTGAGTTAGTGTCTGCTAACAAGTCTTGCTATTCCAGCATCCAATTTAACGATGTGCACCTTCAGGGTGAAACTTTGCAGATATTATTAAGAAGATCAAAAACTGATCGAAACGGGAAAGGCAGATGGGTTCAGTTGGGAGCTACACATTACAGGAATTTATGCCCAGTTAAAGTAGTCAAAACCTTTTTTAAATATTTGCCCTAGAGCTCTGTCAGGATTACTAGTTGATCCAGCACACAGAATTATATTACATCTAGTACTAAAGGTAACGTCTTACCAGACCTTACAATGGCGGGACTTAAAGGGACTCTCCAGGCAGACGATTTTACTTACCTGGTTCCACCGCCAGGAGCCTTGTGAAGCCGCGCCCCCTATTTCGTCAATCAGACACTTCCATTTGGAAGCGTCATTGCTCCATTGTGCGCATGCGTGGCTTTGCCGCTTATGTGCACATACTTCATCGGGCGGCATTCATGAAGTCCTGAGCGCACTACTGCACATGCGCGCGGTGTGCGTGGCCGCGAGCTGAGCTGACTGACAGCTCAGCTCGCGGTCTTTGCCTGCCCTCTCTCCTCTGCTGACAGGCAGGAGAGAGAAGGCGCGGACACAGTGCCTTCTCTCTCCTGCACACGTCAGACGTATTTTAATACGTCTGACATGTACAAGGTCTTTTTAGGGCCCTGAGTGACGGCCACTGGAGGTATTCCTATCAATCAATGTAAACACTGTATTTTCTCTGAAAATACAGTGTTTATATTAGATTGCCTTCAGGGAGCTATAGATCTCACCTGAACAATTACAATAAGCTGTAGTTGTTCAGGTGACTATAGTGTCCCTTTAACGTACCAGAGAATAGTCAAAATACTTGCCGAGGGCAGGGATACAGAAGGAGACACAACAATGAGGGAAAGCCAAAAGTCAAGGATACCAGAAGTCAGGGAAGTCAAAACAAAGCCAAAGTCAATAACCAGAATAATACGATCAGGAACACACTCTCGGATAACCAGCAAAGGGAAACCATGACAGGGCAATGAGTAAAAGGAAAAATGAGTTTAAATAACCCTCTTGCAGATCTGATTGTCCGCAACCGGCCTTTGACCCCAAAACGTGCACGCCTTCTCCGTCATTACCGTGGGCGGATGTGGGGGTACAATATGGCGTGGATCCACAGTGCCTGGCATCCACCGCCATGCCGCAGAAGTCAGGCACACTGGCGCAGGACTGCTGAGCGGCACCTCCATTATTGCCAGGAAGGCAATTTCCACTGCAAATACCATAAGGTGAGGATGAATACGTGACAAGTTCATGGTAGTTTTTTAATACATAGTTCAGGAGTTCCTCTTTCCAAGTTTCAATTTCGTAAAGTTCTCCAGTTATCATGCAAGCAGTTGGGTATTCAAGGGAAAAGGATGACATCTCTTTATTTTCGTATTGGTGCTGCTACGGAGGCAGTGTCACAAGATTTGTTGAATAAGTTGGTTAAAAAAGCAGGGCGATGGTCGACAAATAGATGTAAAAGTTTAATGTTATGTTAAAATGATTACTTACTATTTCTCTTTTTAGATAAAGGACCAATCATAGTGTGGATTGTTGGTCATTCATTTATCCACTGGGCACAGAGAAGAGCCGTGGAGAGATCGTACGAAGATGATTTAAGTTTTGTTAACCCCTTAAGGACGGCAGGCGTGCTATGCCGTTTTTGGGTACCCGTCTCTAATCGCCGGCGGGCGGCATAGCACGTCCACGCCGTCCTATTCACTTACCAGCTCGCCAGCGATCCCACGCCAGCAATAGCAATTGGGGGACTTACCTGACATCCCAGGGGAGTGCCTGGAATGACAGGTAGTCAACCTGCTGCCTGAAATAAAATC
>OW240914.1:223568092-223591739 GCA_933207985.1 Pelobates cultripes
AAGTGTCCCTAGTGGCAATGTAAACACTGCCTTTTCTATGAAAAGGCCGTGTTTACATAAAAATGCCTGAACGGAGCTATTATATTCACAGCAATATGGATTTTCTAGAAAAGAGGGGCAGACGTATTTGGACCCAAAACAGAGACTGTGTTTAAACAGATACACTCTGGCAGGTATAGAAAAGGGTAATTTTATAACTTCAGCACTTTTTACATGAGGCAGGAACAGGGGTCCTATGCAACGAGTGTACCTTTAAATAAACATGCAAGAATCAGTCAGTAAGTATGTCAGCAGCTGCACCGAACCAAAGTGAATGCAGACAGACGCTCACAAACAAGATTTCTGCCCTAAGCTCTGGCTCCATTTTCAAATGTGAAATACATTAACACTCAATAAAATGTTCTGTAGGACATTTATTCATTGATTGCATATTTTAATAAGCAGGGAAACCATTTTTTTCTTTTTAAGCGGCACTATTTGTTATATGAAATTTCATTTTATTGATTAAGTGTGTAATGGCAAGCAATTATCCATTTTTCAGGGGAAATGACAGTACATTTTATTATGTCTTTATATATATATATATATATATATATATATATATATATAAATATAAAACATGACTTTAAATTATCTGTTGCTTTTCTCTAAAAAAAATATATATTATAACATAAAACGCAGGAAATATGTCCAGATTAGATTTAGTTTACTGAAGAAACAAGTCTTATTATTATTATTATTATTAACTATTTGGAATAAATCATTATTTAGTTACATGAGCAGCATTGCATTAGTGACAACATGTGACTTGGTGGGGAGTCAGATATTAAGATGTTTAGTAACAATATGGTTACAGTGCATGATAGACAAGATAATTATGGGACAGAGATAGTCCAGTATACCCACTTAATGTTAGGGTGTACACCTAGGCATTTAGATTTAATAACAGAATATTTATTGAAAAAGCCAAGCCTCAAAAGAGTAATTTCTATTCATCAGACAAGCTAAAACTATATTTTTAAGTACTGACCAGTGATGTCGCGAACACGAAATTTTCGGTTCGCGAACGGCGAACGCGAACTTCCGCAAATGTTCGCGAACCGACGAACCGCGCGAACCGCCATAGACTTCAATGGGCAGGCGAATTTTAATACACACAGGGACTCTTTCTGGCCACAATAGGGATTTAAAAGTTGTTTCAAGGGGACTAACACCTGGACTGTGGCATGCCGGAAGGGGATCCATGGCAAAACTCCCATGGAAAATTACACAGTTGATGCAGAGTCTGGTTTTAATCCATAAAGGGCAGAAATCACCTAACATTCCTAAGTCACACTGAATATGGATTGACACCTGACATATGACATATTGACACCTTGACATATGGATTGACACCTGTCCTAAGGATCCCTGATACACACTGACACAGAGCAGAATAGGGACTGTTCCCCCTACATCAGGTCACTTGGCAGATATGGATTGACACCTGTCCTCAGAGCCCCTGATACACACTGACACAGATCAGAATAGGGACTGTTACCCCTACATAGGGTCACTTGGCAGATATGGATTGACACCTGTCCTCAGAGCCCCTGATACACACTGACACAGAGCAGAATAGAGACTGTTCCCCCTACATAGGGTCACTTGGCAGATATGGATTGACACCTGTCCTCAAAGCCCCTGATACACACTGACACAGACCAGAATAGGGACTGTTACCCCTACATAGGGTCACTTGGCAGATATGGCGTGGACGTGGGAGGAGGAGGATGACTTTCACCTCTTCCCCTGTTAGATTCCCGTTGTGCTGTGACATCACCCTTATACGCTGTGTAAAACATACTTTTTAATTTATTTTGCAAATGCTGCATCCTTTCCGACTTGTAATTCGGTCACATTTCCGCCACTGTCTGCTTATAGCGGGGGTCTAGTAGCGTGGACACCCAGCACAGGTCGTTCTCCTTCAGCCTTTTTATACGAGGGTCCCTCAACAGGCATGACAGCATGAAAGACCCCATTTGCACACCTGTCCTCAGAGACCATGATACACACTGACACAGAGCAGAATAAAGACTGTTCCCCCTACATAGGGTCACTTGGCAGATATGGATTGACACCTGTCCTAAGGATCCCTGATACACACTGACACAGAGCAGAACAGGGACTGTTCCCCCTGCATAGGGTCACTTGGCAGATATGGATTGACACCTGTCCTAAGGTTCCCTGATACACACTGACACAGAGCAGAATAGGGACTGGTCCCCCTACATAGGGTCACTTGGCAGATATGGATTGACACCTGTCCTAAGGATCCCTGATACACATGACACAGAGCAGAATAGGGACTGTTCCTCCTACATAGGGTCACTTGGCAGATATGGATTGACACCTGTCCTCAGAGACCATGATACACACTGACACAGAGCAGAATAGGGACTGTTCCCCCTACATCGGGTCACTTGGCAGATGTGGATTGACACCTTGTTACAAACTGCTATTTGTAACGGGCCCTTTAAATGGCAAATTGCCCTGCTTCCCTGGGTTGTGGAGAAGCCTATTTGCCAGCCTCCTCCCGCATGACTATGGCCCTGGGAGATTGTGAAAATGTATGCACTTTTATTTGGTGTGTATGGCCTTTAAGACTGTCAGTGGGCATATTGGGGCTTATGGACTCTTTATGTGACTGGTGCTGGCCCTTTAAACACCTTTTTTGGGACATCAGGAAGATTGGGACACTGTCCCTTTAAGGCCGTGTCCCCAGACTTGTTGGGGACACTGCCCCTTTAAGACGGTGTCCCCTGTGTCCCCAGACCTGGTTCAAACCCTTTGTGCCTGGCTATTTCCCACTTGGTTCAGTAAATGGGGCTTACTGAACCAAGTACCACACAGGCAGACCACCCAGAAGTGGAAGTGTGCAAGCAATTTACCTCCCAGAAGCTGCGGTTAACCGCAACAATTGGCTAATGCTGGGAGGTCTTTGTTAGTTTGCGGGAACACGTGGCTGACCATCTTTGATCATTCGACGGGTCAGCGGTATGTGTGGCAAATTCATGGAACTAGGCTACACATTTCCATATTACCATGAAACTCTATTCTCCCTACTGGTTTACAGCTGCAGAGACTAAGTCCCATTCGGCGATGGGACTTAGTCGTTTTTTCAGCCTGAAATAAATAGACCAACCTCACAGCCCAAATCTATGGAACTGTTTTGGGCAGGAAAATGTGCTTGCGGTCGGTCATAAAGGGACCTCCAGCTAACTTTTTAACTCCTGGATGTATTTGGCTGATTTTTGGTTATGTTTATGTTTTAAGTGTGCTGATTCCAAATATGTAATTATGAAGATGGGATGTGTAGTTTTAAAGTTACAGGGTATGGCTAAAAACTGTATTTTTACCGCCTGTGTTTAATTATGTTAATCTCTTCCCAAACGTCATTTCGTTCAAAGTGGAGAGAATGTTAAAAAAATATATTTTTGTTCGGAGTGTGAGAAATGCTTTTCAGCCGCTTCTAATCTTAAGCATCATTTGAGGAGCCATACAGGAGAGAAACCTTATTTGTGGTGTGTATTGTTCTGATTAGTTTAATACCTTCCGCGTCTCTTATCAGTGGATGTGTATATGGCAGCCATTTTAGGAACCGTACACCTGGGACCCGAGCAAGGTCACCTCGTTCAACAGGCTTGCAGCGTATCCTCCAGGAAGAAGAGCCTGAACCCTTACCGGCTGCACGTGTCTTACCTGTACATGGAAAGCTGCTGTGGTTCCTTGATGAGCCAGCTGCCCGTGAGTTAACATGTCCGTGGAGAAGCACTCTGTCCTGTAAAGCCTCACCAAAAAAAAGGAGTGGTGTGTTTAGTATTGTTCTGATCAGTTTAATACCTTCCGCGTCTCCTATCAGTGGACGTGTATATGGCAACCATTTTGTCAGATTCAAGTTCTTGTGCCCCACAGTTCAAAATAACATTCAAATGACAATTCATGACAGATCACACAAGTGAATAGCCCTGCCAACGTCTTCTCAGAATTTTTTAGTTTTCTATGAAGAAATAGAAATGCAAGAGCAGAATAGAGACTGTTCAGTTTAATACCTTCCGCGTCTCCTATCAGTGGACGTGTACACGGCATTGATTTTTGTAACAGGAGATGGAAGAAGAGGCTTGGTCGGTCCTCTTACTGCAAATTTGGGGCACTGCGCGGTCAAGCTAATGTGACACCAGATAGGAGTGGTGTGTTTAGTACTATTTTTATCAGTTTAATACCTTCCGCGTCTCCTATCAGTGGACGTGTACACGGCATTGATTTTTATCTAAGCCGTAAACTTTTGCATAGCAAAGTAGATTCACTGCCATTGAAAAGGAGTGCATGGCGGTGGTGTGGGCCCTCAAAAACTGCAACCTACTTGTATGGACAACCGTTTACCTTACTCACAGATCACAACAAATTTGGGGCACTGCGCGGTCAAGCTAATGTGACACCAGATAGGAGTGGTGTGTTTAGTACTATTTTTATCAGTTTTAATGCTATTCGTCCCCTGTCCGTTGATGTAGACAGAGCGCGGCAACAGAAGAGGACTCAACTTGAGAGGGTTATGGAAGAGGGATGGAGTAGGAGGGTAGAGGAGGGTGGCGGCGTGCTGGCAGAAATTACGCTGTAGGGCTGACACGCACCTGCTTGAAGATAACTAACTGCTATTCAATCTATAACAGTGAAAAAAGTATTTTGTTTTTAAATCAAGCTATTGTGACACCAGTGAGTGAGTGGTGGCACTGGGCACAGTATCCACTGTGAGCCTGACACACCCGCTTTGAGACAACTAACTGCTATTCAATCTATAATTGATGTTTGTTTCACAGGCAGAAAGTGCCCTAAAACATGGCTTGAACCCTAGTTGGTGGCGGATAAGTCACGCAAGTCAACCGGCATTCAGAGCTAAAATACAGCAGCGTGTGGACCATTTTTAGCCCAAGGCAGCTCATCTCATCAGGCCTTTTTTAATCTAATGTATCGCCCAGTGTCAGTCCCTTCGGGATCCATCCCTCATTCATCTTAATAAGGTGAGGTAATCTAGACTTTTTTGACCTAGGCGACTTCTCTTCTCAGTGACAATACCTCCTGCTGCACTGAAGGTCCTTTCTGACAGGACACTTGAAGCGGGGCAGGCCAGAAGTTCTATCGCAAATTGGGATAGCTCAGGCCACAGGTCAAGCCTGCACACCCAGTAGTCAAGGGGTTCATCGCTCCTCAGAGTGTCGATATCTGCAGTTAAGGCGAGGTAGTCTGCTACCTGTCGGTCGAGTCGCTCTCTGAGGGTGGATCCCGAAGGGCTGTGGCGATGCGTAGGACTTAAAAAGGTCCGCATGTCCTCCATCAACAACACGTCTCTAAAGCGTCCTGTCCTTGCCGGCGTGGTCATGGGAGGAGGAGGATGACTTCCACCTCTCCCCCTGTTAGATTCCCGTTGTGCTGTGACATCACCCTTATACGCTGTGTAAAGCATACTTTTCAATTTATTTTGCAAATGCTGCATCCTTTCATACTTGTTGTAATTCGGTAACATTTCCGCCACTTTCTGCTTATACCGGGGGTCTAGTAGCGTGGACACCCAGTACAGGTCGTTCTCCTTCAGCCTTTTTATACGAGGGTCCCTCAACAGGCACGACAGCATGAAAGACCCCATTTGCACAAGGTTGGATGCCGAGCTACTCATTTCCCGTTCCTCCTCCTCACTGATGTCAATGAAGGTATTTTCTTCCCCCCAGCCACGTACAACACCACAGGTACCAGATAGGTGACAACGAGCACCCTGGGATGCCTGTTGTGGTTGGTCTTGCTCCTCCTCTTCAAAGCCACATTCCTCCTCTGACTCCTCTTCCTCACAATCCTCTTCCAGCGTTGCCGCAGGTCCAGCAAGCGATGCTGATAAGGCTGTTTCTGGAGGTGATGGTGACCACAACTCTTCCTCTTCCTCTTCACGCTCATCTACGGCCTGATCCAGCACTCTTCGCAGGGCACGCTCCAGGAAGAAAACAAATGGTATGATGTCACTGATGGTGCCTTCGTGCGACTGACTAAATTTGTCACCTCCTCAAAAGGACGCATGAGCCTACAGGCATTGCGCATGAGCGTCCAGTAACGTGGCAAAAAAATTCCCAGCTCCCCAGAGGCTGTCCTAGCACCTCGGTCATACAAATATTTATTAACGGCTTTTTCTTGTTGGAGCAGGCGGTTGAACATTAGGAGTGTTGAATTCCAACGTGTCGGGCTGTCGCAAATCAAGCGCCTCACTGGCATGTTTCGCCGCTGGATATCGGCAAAGTGAGCCATGGCCGTGTAGGAACGCCTGAAATGGCCACACACCTTCCTGGCCTGCTTCAGGATGTCCTGTAAGCCTATGTACTTATGCACAAAGCGTTGTACGATCAGATTACACACATGTGCCATGCACGCACATGTGACAACTTGCCCAACTTCAATGCCGCTAACAAATTTGTTCCGTTGTCACAAACCACTTTGCTGATATCCAGTCGCTGCGGAGTCAGCCACTTTTCCACCTGTGCGTTCAGGGCGGACAGGAGTGCTTGTCCGGTGTGACTCTCTGCTTTCAAGCAAGCCAAACCCAAGACGGCGTGACAATGCCGTATCCGGGATGTGGAATAGTACCTGGGGAGCTGGGGGTGTGCCGTTGATGTGGAGCAAGACGCAGCAGCACAGGACTCAGCCGAAAGGTGGAAGAGGATGGAGTAGGAGGAGTAGAGGAGGTGGTAGCAGGACTACCTGTAAGTCGTACAGCGTGTCACCAACTTCCCTTCTGCAGAGCCATGTATCTCCATGCTTGGCAGCAGTTAGTACACCTAATGCGAAAGTGTAGGTGATATACCCGTCTCTGGACCAGCGCTTTGCAGACCAGGTATCAGTGGTCAAATGGACCCTTGCCCCAACACTGTGTGCCAGAGATGCTATTACTTCCTTTTGCACAATTGAGTACAGGTTGGGGATTGCCTTTTGCGAAAAGTAATTTCGCCGGGTACCTTCCACTGCGGTGTCCCAATAGCTACAAATTTTTTGAACGCCTCAGACTCCACCAGCTTGTATGGTAAAAGCTGGCGGGCTAATAGTTCGGACAAGCCAGCAGTCAGACGCTGGGCAAGGGGGTGACTTTCTGACATTGTCTTCTTACGCTCAAACATGTCCTTGACAGACACATGACTGTGGGAAGATGAGCTTGAACTGCTCAAGGCGGGAGGCGGAGTGGCGGATGGTTGAGAGGGGACAAGGAGGAGAGCAGTGGTTGACGTGGCTGAAGATGCTGGACCAGGAGGAGGCTGGCGGCTTAGAGTAGGCGAGCTGCTTGTACTCATGTGTTGATCCCATAGGCGTTTGTGATGTGAGATCATGTGCCTACGCAAAGCAGTTGTACCTAGGTGGGTGTTGGACTTCCCACGACTCAGTTTCTTTTGGCACAGGTTGCAAATGGCATCGCTGTTGTCAGAGGCAGACACACAAAAAAAATTCCACACTGCTGAGCTCTGCAATGACGGCATTCTGGTGGTGGATACAGCATGCGTTGATTGGCGTGCTGTCGGGCTGACCCCGGGTGTCGATGCATGCTGTCTGACTGTGCCACTAGCTCCTTGCGACGACCTCCCCCTGCTTCCAACTCGTCTCCTCCTCCTCCCTGTCTCCCCATCTGAACTTTCGCCCTGTTCTTCTTCTTGACGAGCGGGCACCCACGTGACATCCATGGACGCATCGTCATCATCAACCGCTTCACTTGTATCTGACAACTCAGCAAAGGAAGCAGCAGCGGGTACAACATCATCATCATCATCACACCGTACGTCCATGTGTGTAATGCTGCCTGCCTGAGACATATCCCTGTTATCTACATCCTCTGGCAATAATGGTTGCGCATCACTCATTCCTTCAAACGGATGTGTGAATAACTCCTCTGACATACCAAGTAAAGCGGCTGTGGTGCTAGTTTTGGTGGTGGCGGCAGGCGGGTGAGTGGTATCTTGAGAGGTGCCTGAAGCTAAGCTGGAGGAGGATGGTGCGTCAAGGTTCTGGAGCGAGGCTGTAGAAGATTGGGTGTCCTGTGTTAGCCAGTCAACTATGTCTTCAGAACTTTTCTGCTCAGGGTAATGGCCTCTGAAAACTGGGCATTATTCTAGGGCCAAAGGGAATCACAGAACACCACGACCATCGAATATGAATTCTGCGGGGTGGCCTGCCTCTGCCTGTCATTTTTGTTGGGATTAGTGGTACTATGCGTGTGCTACTGTGAGACCAGATAAGGAGTGGCAATGTGCACTGGCAATAAAGTTGTGCAGAGCACAGGCTGTAGGCCTGACACCCGCTTGAAGATAACTAACTGCTATTCAATCTATAACAGTGAAAAAAGATTATTATTTTTTTAAATCCAAACTATTGTGACACCAGATCTAATTAGTGGCTCTTGCGCGCGATCCACTGTTAGCGTAACACACCCGCTTTAAGGACACTGACTGCTATTCAATCTATAACAGTGAAAAAAGATTATTTTTTTTTTAAATCCAAACTATTGCGACACCAGATCTAATTAGTGGCACTTGTCAGCGTATCCACTGTTAGCGTAACACACCCGCTTTAAGGACACTGACTGCTATTCAATCTATAACAGTAAAAAAAGTTTTTTGTTTTTAAATCCAAGCTATTGTGACACAGGATCTAATTAGTGGCACTTGTCAGCGTATCCACTGTTAGCGTAACACACCCGCTTTAAGGACACTGACTGCTATTCAATCTATAACAGTAAAAAAGTTTTTTGTTTTTAAATCCAAGCTATTGTGACACAGGATCTAATTAGTGGCACTTGTCAGCGTATCCACTGTTAGCGTAACACACCCGCTTTAAGGACACTGACTGCTATTCAATCTATAACAGTAAAAAGTTTTTTGTTTTTAAATCCAAGCTATTGTGACACAGGATCTAATTAGTGGCACTTGTCAGCGTATCCACTGTTAGCGTAACACACCCGCTTTAAGGACACTGACTGCTATTCAATCTATAACAGTGAAAAAAGATTATTTTTTTTTTAAATCCAAACTATTGTGACACCAGATCTAATTAGTGGCACTTGTCAGCTTATCCACTGTTAGCGTAACACACCCGCTTTAAGGACACTGACTGCTATTCAATCTATAACAGTAAAAAAAGTTTTTTGTTTTTAAATCCAAGCTATTGTGACACCAGATGTAATTGGTGGCACTGACTGGGGAAATGGGCACAGTATGCACTGTGAGCCTGACACAGAAGCTGGCAGCAGTGGCAGACAACTGACTGCTATTCAATCTATAACAGTGAAAAAAGTTTTTTGTTTTTAAATCCAAGCTATTGTGACACCAGATGTAATTGGTGGCACTGACTGGGGAAATGGGCACAGTATGCACTGTGAGCCTGACACAGAAGCTGGCAGCAGTGGCAGACAACTAAGTGCATTTACATTACATAGAAAAAAAAAATCCAAAAAAAGCATACCCTTATCCCTAACCTAGCTATGCTTTTCCCTATCTTATGAACAGCAGCTACACTTTCCCTCCTCTTACTAAGCATGCAGCTTGAGAATGAATCTAAAATGGATGCTGTCCAGTAGGTGGGAGGGTCTGCTAGGGAGGCTGTGCTGCTAATTGGCTGGAATGTGTCTGCTGACTGTGAGGTACAGGGTCAAAGTTTACTCAATGATGACGAATAGGGGGCGGGTCGAACCGCGCATATGTTCGCCCGCCGTGGCGAACGCGAACATGCTATGTTCGCCAGGAACCGTTCGCCGGCGAACCGTTCGGTACATCACTAGTAGGGGGAAATAAGGCATTCACCTCTGGAGAGTTAGGGCACAGATTAGCCGTGTGGGAGTTGGATGAGCAAATGGCACAAGCTGGGGTTTTTAGGCCCGCAAAGTGTTGACAAAAAAGCTCCGTATCAAGCACACCCCAATCAGCTTGATAATTGAACTGGGATAGAGCAGTCGACGCCTTTGCGGAAAAAGCACAGTGGTAGTCGTAAAAAGACGTACCACCGTACTTGTGCCCCAAATCCACCAGCTTGTGGAGATAGAGATCCAATTCTTCTCTCCTATCTGGATATACAGAGCATATCACGTCTCTGTAGATCCCGAAAGCCAACACAAATTCGGGTATGGACAGCTTGCGATTCAACCTAGTTTCCCTAGATTTCAAAACCACTGACACATCCCCATATGCATAGGTTTTGTTTTTAAGGACATCTTGCGAAGCAATAAGAAGTGATACCAGATTGATATCTTTCCCTTCCAAGATGTCCTTTTAAATGTTTGCAGGCACTATATGTGCCAGGTTAATATGTGGGTCTTTCAGACCGGTTGGAATATTACCCGGTAGGGGTTCTGGGCGAATCGGATTCCCCAGTGCCGAAGGTGACTGTTGCTGGCTATCTGCATCCATCTTATCAAGTTTGGCTGTAATACGACCCAAAGAGGTCAGGACAGAAGACAAAACAGTATGTAGATCAGCCGACTGGCTGCTACTGGACCCTTCCCCCGCCCCCGAATGATCAGTCTGAGTATTCAGCAGTCTATATAATTTGGCTTTCCTAGCCGTAGCTGGGAAAGGAATGTTCCTCTCTCAGTTTGGCAGTGATCCTAGGAATGGTCCATGCCCTGAGTGATGCAGGGCTCGCGTTGTCGTCACCCCGGTGTACTGGGGATGGACAATTCTTCCCCGCCTTCAGGTATTTGTGACATGCTACAACACAAAAATAACAGGTTACCTGGGGCACTACCCATCTGATGTAACATGCCAAGTGGCGAAAGTATTAATTAGTAACGTGACAGGTGAGGCCCTGCTAGTTGCCAAGCGGCTTTGAGAGGCACTATGATTTGGCTCGTGTGGGGTACGTGGCCATTGGCATTATTGCGGGGTGATGGCCTCTCCGTGACTTGTAATAGCATAAGACAGAATGGGGGTGACAAGGGAGGCCCTCTCTATGCAACCAAGCGAGGCGGCTACCTATGAATTGGCCCGAGGGAATGCCGTACCTCCGAAATGAGGATGGGTGTTGGCCTCGCGGGACCACTAACGTAAGGCGTAGAAGGCCAAGAAAAACATACCTAGAGGCTCCTATATTGTATGCCAGTATATCTAGCTTATTACCCGAAAAAGGGTAGGTAGGATGGGAGAATTTATCGAGAGCAACATGACGTACCTGATGAGCAAATTGCCAGGTAGTAGGATAAGGTGATACATGCGATCTGTAGTAACCTACGAGAGTATTAGAGAGTTTCCAGGGTTATATCAATATGTACCCATCATTCCCCCTGCAAAACAAGATACCTACCGGAAAATATTCCAACAATAGAAGACTGGAATCAAATACTCCAAATGAGCAAGGATGCCTATGCCTAGTAAGACAGAAAAAAATAAACATAAGGACCCAGGTCTTGCGAGTCCATCAGAGTATCATTAATCGTGATTACTGACCTATGACAGTTGAACAGTTGATAGGGTAGCAGCACCTTGTGGATGCTGTGATACTTACACATAAGAGGATCATAATCTCTAAATTGCTAACCTTGCCCGACCGTAAATATCTGCATTATACGTAATTACCAAACATTTAATACTACCAAATGGGTAGCTATGATGTACGTGCTTAGATATAACTGAACTAGAAACAGAAAGTAGACCCAGAAAGCCAAGGTATCACATTCTTGTAACCCTCCTGTTGACCACCGGGTTTATTCAAGACATATCATAATAAGCAAATACGTGCCACAAACTACTGCTGCCAATACCATCAGGACAAATAGCACCAGTAGCGTTTTTATGACATATGTCTTCCTATCCTGTGACCAATGCCCAAATATTAAATGTAATTTATGACACATGTCATAACCCTTATGACCACCAGGGGTCAGTCAGACATTTTAACCCAATTCAGACCATATGGTGATAAAGTGTAACCAGGAGAAAGGGGAAGCAGGAGAGAGAGAAAAAAGACAAAAAAAAACAGAAATAATGGTCCAGCCACTAGATGTCGCCCTAATACATATAACCATCTTATAATCTAATATTGAACAGCGTTTCGTTAACCGAACGGCCATAAGATAGCCCGAATATGCAAAGTCTGTCCCAACCGAATAAACTCTGTTCAATCATTCCCATATGCATATATGCCATACCCGAACGCCGGCATTCGTTTACATATGTACCGAACAAGTGGTACAATGCGTGCGCCCGTCGACGATTGATGACAAACGGCCGTAAGACTTACGATTTTGCAACCTGGTGCCGCCACGAGAAGCCCTGCGAAAACTCCTTGTCTGCTTTCAAGTCAGACAGCCGGAGGAACAGGACTCGTTGGGACCGTGGAAGCTGCCCACGAGATGCAGGTAAGCAGAATGGAGTCAGGACCGACGACCTCTCTCCACAACTCACCAGACCTAAGACGGTAGTGAGGGAAGGGCTGGTTCTCCTTGAGAAGGGGACCCAAGCCCCTCCCACAACTTCAGGCCCCTCGCTATATATAGATATATATCTCTCTCTCTATCTTTATCTATTTTTTTTTCCTTGATTACTCTCAGTGTCTATCACTTGTACTTTGACATTTGTGCGCTCTTTCCACCATTCCTTTTATTCCTGAAATGCTTGCATATCATTTGTTAACCCCTTCACTAACAAGTACTTTTTGATTGAAACATTTTTTAGCATAACCTTTATTTGAAGCAAAGGATGCATAACTAGCATATAAAACATAACAGCAATTTTGTGTATAGATTGCTTTGCAGGCACCATTTTTCATTTTACACTTATTTGTTCACCCTTTATAAAATATTGAGAAATTAAAAAGCTTTACAGTGTCCATTATCTTGCAGTATCCACACAGGTTTTGCAAAAGCAAAAATGCAATTTTTCTTACATACAGCAGATGTTACAAAAAGAGATAAATAAGAATGGTCATGCCTATAGGTATTTGTAAGGAATTACTAAAAGTACTGCTTACTGAAAATGCCAACAGAATGTAAACTGAATGGCTGAATTTGAGCATATTGCCCACATACAGTAAATATTGTTAAATTACATATTCATAAAATAAAAGGTATTTAATACTGCTATGGTATACTCTCCAGAATGCTAATGTAATGATGACAGTGAAATGGTAGACTATTTACTCCTCCCCCTTGCTGACTGTAGGAATGATATCACCCATTGAAACTTGTACTGCTTGAAGCAGGGGGTGAGCTTACATTTTCAGCACTTTTACTGGCATTATATTAGTAACTAGTGGTTTCTGGCACAGACGTCTGTTCCTCTACAGGCTTATAATCAGAGAGTATGCTTTATAGACTAGATTTCATACTGAAAAATACATGAAAATAAAAACATTTGTACTTTAGTTTGGTATTGAAGAGGTTAAGTAATCCATTTTACATGTAAATCACAACTGGTCATGTCAGATGACTGAAAATTATGAAATGTAAGCTTGTTTTATTTTTATGTGGATACATTTTTAACCACTGACATGTTTCATCCGTGTTATCTAGATAAGCCTAATGAAGATCAGCGCTACTCACCTTCCAGGGAGCAGATTACATGTTACAGAGAACATAGGGGGTTTCCAGACAGGTGTGTAGACCTGCATTCTAATTAGAATAATTCTTATTTCCAGTGTTGTTGCTACTTTTAACCAAACATCCACTGTTGCTACTGTTAGTGAGTAGCGGCAATTTACCATCTACAGTACAATAGCAACAAAAAGGTAAGTCAATCACTATGTAGTGTCTAATGGCTGCTATTGCTTTCTATGGGAGTCGCAAACTGCATCTTAGTTTCTGGTTTCCAACCTTGTCGATATTGTCTTGGACAGAAGCCAATAGCCGCAAAGCTTAACACGGGCCTCTTGTCTGGTATACAGAAGTTAACACCAGGTAACTCCCAAACATAATGCAGGTAAAATACATGTTCGCAATACAAGATTACATTGAAAACCCTGCAGGAAATATCAGAGCCTTTTAAACGACATCAAATAGTGTGACCAATTGTTATAATATTATATGGTTTATGCTCATTTTATGTTGAAAATTTATATATTTCAAAGTGTATATGTAGTGCACTTATCCATAGTTAGAATGATTTAGCATTATACAGGGTCAGCAATGAAAATAAGAATTAGTTGAAATAATGCTAAATGATGGTGAATATAACTGAATATGATGGAATAATAAATGCAGGCCTCATTTAATGTTAAAGGAATACTATAGCGTCAGGAATACAATCGTGTCTTCCTGCCACTATACAGGCAGCAGACATCAAAACAACTACATTAACCCCTTCCCGACCGAGGACGGTTCAGGACCGTCATCGGCATTTTTGGCTTGCCGACCGATGACGGTCCTGAACCGTCCTAACGGTCTGAGCTACTTACCTGATCGCCGTCGTTCCCCCGGCGGCGATCAGCGTGGCTCCGGTTGTGGGGAGACTGCCTGCAGCCCAGACAGTCTCCCCACACTGAATTAGGACCCCTGTGGCCATGTGATCGCTTAACACACCAATCACATGGTCACAATGGGTGTCCATGTGTCTGCCTGCAGGGGGACTGCCTGTACTGACAGGCAGTCTCCCTGCTAGTGTAAAATCAATTAAAAAAAATAAAGTTAGTGTTAATAAAAAAAATAATAATAATTATATATGTGTATATATGATATATAGACATATATTATATTTATATAATATATGTCTATATATCATATATATAATGCCATACTAAGTGTATTTTTATATTAATATGTACTTATATTAATATAAAAATACACTTATAATTAAATTACACACGTATATATATAATATATATAATAACTATATATATTGTATATATATATATTATAAAATATAAATAATAAGTAATTTAAATTAAATAATTTTTTTAAATAATAATAAAAAATAAAAAAAATATATATCTATATGAAATTTTATTCTAACTGTATTTTAAAATTAATATATATATATTTATATCAAAATACACTTAGAATGAATTTGTATATATATCTATGTATATAAAAATAAATAAAAATAATAAGAAATATACATATGTCCATATACAAAATTACATAAATAATTATATAAATATACACGTAGACTTCAAATATATAAATATGCATATATATTTAAATTCTACGTGCGTATTTATGTAATATTTTTACATAATTCAGTAATTTTATTGATTGCAATTTGAGGGACCTGCCTGCCAACCCAGGCCGAAATTCCAGAGAATTTAATTTGCTAGCACTGTATTTTACCCTGTAACGTTCTACGACACCCTAAAACCTGTACATGGGGGGTACTGTTTTACTCGGGAGACTTCGCTGAACACAAATATTAGTGATTCAAAACAGTAAAACATATCACAGCGATGATATTGTCAGTGAAAGTTACTTTTTTTGCATTTTTCACACACAAACAGCACTTTTACTGATGATATAATTGTTGTGATACGTTTTCCAGTTTTTAAACACTAATATTTGTGTTCAGCGATGTCTCCCGAGTAAAACAGTACCCCCCATGTACAGGTTTTATAGCATTTTTGAAAGTTACAAGGTCAAATATATGGGTCAAATATTTTTACATTGAAAATGGCCAGGTTGGTTACGTTGCCTTTGAGAGCGTATGGTAGCCCAGGAATGAGAATTACCCCCATGACGGCATACCATTTGCAAAAGAAGACAACCCAAGGTATTGCAAATGGGGTATGTCCAGTCTTTTTTAGTAACCACTTGGTCACAAACACTGGCCAAAATTAGCGTTCAATTTAGTTTTTTTACTTTTTTCACACACAAACAAATATGAATGCTTACTTTGGCCAGTGTTTTCGACTAAGTGGCTACTAAAAAAGACTGGACATACCCCATATTGAATACCCTGGGTTGTCTACTTTAAAAAAAATATGTACATGTGGGGTGTTATTCAGAGATTTATGACAGATAATAGTATTACAATGTCACTATTGATAAATTTAAAAATGTATGTTTTGAAACCGCAATATCCTACTTGTACCTATAGCCCTATAACATGCAAAAAAAAGCAAAAAAGCACGTAAACACTAGGTATTTTTAAACTCAGGACAAAATTTTGAATCTATTTAGCAGTTTTTTTCATTCGCTTTTGTAGATGAGTAAAAGATTTTTCAAGTAAAAGTCAAAAAACATGTATTTTTTTAAATTTTTCATCATATTTTTTTATTTTTTTTAAATTAAAATACATGAGATTATATAAATAATGGTATGTAAAGAAAGCCCCTTTTGTCCTGAAAAAAACAATATATAATTTGTATGGGAACAGTAAATGAGAAAGCGGAAAATTACAGCCAAACACAAACACCACAAAAGTGTAAAAATATGCCTGGTCGCAAATGTACAACATCGCAAAAACAGTCCAGTCCTTAAGGGGTTAAGCTACTACATTAGTGTCCCTTTAAGTGGCCTGTAGACTATAAACATGATAGCTGTTAAATGTGGTGGCCTATGTCACGGCTCAGAGCAGGAGAGGTTAAAGGGACTCACCAGTGCCAGGAAAACAAACAGTGTTCCTGGCACTGCAGGTTCCCTCTCCCTCCCACCCCAGGTTGCTGAGGCGTTAAAGTCCCTCCAGTGACTTACCTGTATCCAGCTCCGCCAACTCTCCTCCCCCGCCGACGTCTTGCTTTCCTATGGGGATTCCAGCGACGTTGGAGGTCCTCATGCATTGCGTGAGGGCGTCCAGCATATCTTAAAACACTAAAAATGTTTTAAGTACCCAGAAACTCCTCTAGTGGCTGTCTCATAGACAGCCACTAGAGGAGGACTTAACCTTGTTAGTCAATTAGTGCAGTTTATGGAAAAACTGCACTAATTACACTTGCAGGGTTAAGGGTAGTGGGAGTTGGCACCCAGACCACTCAAATGGGCAGGAGTGGTCTGGGTGCCTGGCGTGTCCCTTTAAGTATAAGAGCGATCTGAGATGCCGAGGCACAAATCTCAAAGCTGTCTTGCTAGACAGCTGTGATCCTCAGACAACTTTTTTTTTTAAATGTATCCATGGACTGACAGCTCTTGTCCCCAAACTTTCTCATTCCCCAGTACCAAACACATTACCCCATTAGCCACTAGCTCAATAATGGGTGGCCAAGGAAGGGGCGGCAACATGAGGTGACCCATGCCCAGAACTTCTTTGAAGTCCTGTGATCATAGGCTTAATGACCGGCGCATAATTCCAATCCAACACTCCAATATACATACATACACATACATATATATTGGAGTGTTGGATTGGAATTATGCGCCGTCATTAAGCCTATGCTTAAAGGGACACTCCAGGCACCCAGACCACTTCTGCCCATTGGAGTGGTCTGGGTGCCAACTCCCACCACCCTTAACCCTGCAAGTGTAATTATTGCAGTTTTTATAAACTGCAATAATTACCATGCAGGGTTAAGTCCTCCTCTAGTGGCTGTCTATCAAACAACCACTAGAGGGACTTCCGTGTTCTTAGAGGACCTCCAGCATCGCCAGAAACCCCATAGGAAAGGATTGAGCCATTGCCGCGCATGCGCATTAGGAGTGTGGGGGTAGACGGACATCGCTGCTGGATTCAGGTAAGTCACTGAAGGGGTTTTAATATATGATGGGGAGTGGGAGGGAGAGGGGCACTACAGTACCAGGAAAACATAGGTTTTCCTGGCACTGGAGAGTCCCTTTAAGAATATGTACAATCTTATTCAGAGATATATATATATATAGATATATAGATATATAGATATAGATATAGATATAGATATAGATAGATAGATATATATAGATATATATAGATATATATAGATATAGATATAGATATAAAAAAATTATATGTCAGGCTGATTTAGATCATACATATTCTTATACGTACAATTCAGTGGTGAATTTATAAGTTGCACTTTTCTAATACTGGGCAGGACTCCCTTTGCACCCAAGACAGCATACATTTACAAATTAAAAGGTATTGGAAACATTCTATAGAAATTCTGGTCCGTATTGATATGTTTGCATGACACAGTTTATGCAAAGTCCAAAAGCAATGCACTTTGTACCTTTGTATCTTTTTAGATGTCACACTTCTGATACTCGAGGAATGAAGTTGAATGGCTTTTACGCCTCGACCAACAGATCAAACAAGGTTAGGCATCCACCTCATCTTGTGCTGAGAATTCTAATATTGTTTTCTTTTCAGTATGGTTCTTGGAGGTGGATAGGGACCAATGATTAGGAGGTCATAAGAAGAGATACATATACTTTTTACTTATGATTAAGCATCTGGGTTCTGTAATGATCTGATATCATCTCCAGTGATGTGTAAAAAGTTTACACTTGCTATGGTCATATTTTGAAAGCTGCTAACATGCCAATCAACTGCTCTTCACACATTAGATTGGGAGTTGGTCACCACTCCATCCTTGTTAGATGGACGTTGATCAAATTATTTGAAGGTCACAGTTTGGCAAGTGAACTCTTATAGTAGAACTAGTATAATAACTAACTTGTAATGCTTGGGCATTGGATTAAAAACTTCTTAAAGTTCTAATTTACGTACTTTTTTCATGTCGACTTTCTGTGCATTCCTCCCTTTTTCTTGCTTTTTGCATTTTCTGCACACAGCTTCACATAAACACTCTAGAATGCATACACATACAAGCATTTAAGTGACACAAAAGGAATTTTACAGAGTCCACCTCAATCACTATGGTCAATTTGTTACTGAGATTAGTTCATACACAACCAAAGACGTAACTATAAACCACCAGGGCCGGTGCAAAAGTGACCGTGGGGACCCCCACCACGTGTCTCATTCTTCCACCCAGCCCCTCCATGTGTCTCATTCCCCCCTCCATGTGTCTTAATTCCCCCCAGTCCCTTGCATGTGTCAAGTTCACCCCCTATCCTTTTCATGTGTCTCAATTTCCCCCCATTCCATTGCATGTGTCAATTCCCCCTCTATATGTTTCAATCACCCCCCAGTTCCTTCTATGTGTCAATTTCCCTCCAGTCCCTTCCATGTCTCAAGTGCCCCCAATTCCTTTCATATGTCTCAATTTCCTGCCCCATGTGTCAATGCTACTCCCGTCCCTTTTATGTTTCAGCTTGCCCCAGTGCCTTTCATGTGTCAATTTTCCCCCTGTCCCTTCCATGTGTCAATCCCCCCCCCAGCCTCATCTGTACCTGCTCTCCATTGACCTTGTAGAGTGGACGAGCGGACCTCTTAGTAAGCACATCCTGCCAAAATGGGTTGAGAGACACAGAGTTCTACCCATTGCCCACTTGTCCATGCTACTTACAGTGCCGGTTACTCTGGATTGACAGGCCCGGTCACAGCTGCTACTCCTGCGACCTATATAGTAATGCCACTGTACATATATCCTCCTATCACTCTTTCACAGTATCGCCTGAAGAGAGTAGATTATCTGGTTTTTTTTCTCATCAGCATGGAATAATGCAAAAATAGAACAGACTTATTGATTTTCAGAAATGTTAGCATTGATACTCTGACCAATTTTTCCCCCCACTTGAAACAGGGAAACAGAGGCAGCGTTGCCGAAGTCAGCATTGTTGATACAGAAGAATCCGATCTGTCTGATAAGGCTAGACGCCATAGTGGCAGAAATAGAGGTATATTATTACATTTATTGCCATTCATATAGTAACTATATATTCTAGAGTGCCTTCTATAAGCATTCACCCATTTCAAAATTAAAGGAACACTATAGGGTCAGGAACACAAACATGCATTCCTGACCCTATAGTGCTAAACACACCATTTAGGTGGCATCCCTCCCCCGCCCCCACTTAGCCCCCTTAAAAGTTAATGAAACTCACCTTATTTTCAGCGCCGCGCGGGTCTGGGTCACCCCCTTGGTGACATCATCAGAATTGCAGATTTTTAGCCAATTCAATGCTTTCCCATCGGGAAAGCGTTGGATTGGCTAAAATTGGCAAGGGGCGGGGGCCAAACACCATTTTGGCCAATCAGCACCTCCTCATAGAGATGCACTGAATTATTGCGTCCCCACGCAGAGCGTGGAGACGCTGAACGGCACTGCTGCCTACTGTGCAGCACCTAGCCAGGAAGCACCTCCAGTGGCCATCTGAGGCATGGCCACTTGGAGGTGTCCCTAGGGGCAATGTAAACACTGCCTTTTCTCTGCAGTGTTTGCATGAAAATGCCTGAAGGCAATGATTACTTACCAGAACAACTACATTAAGCTGTAGTTGTTCTCGTGACTATAGAGTTCCTTTAACAAATTTGTAGTTAAACAACCTGTACTTTAAGGACATCTGGTTTCCATAACACGTCATGAACATTTGAAGATGATTCTAATTTATTGTGACAAGATTTAGGCAAACAAAAATAAATAGGTATTAGTCAGTTGCTTAAATACTCACCCTCTTTGCAAACTTTATCAGTCTCTGGAATGCAAATGTAATGCTGACAGTGAGATGGTTGTATCGGTTTACTCCTCCCCTTTCCTGACTGTAGGAATGATATCACCCATTGAAACTTGTGCTGATTGAAAGCAGGGGGTAAGCTTGCATTTTCAGCGATGCTACATACATTCTATCAGTAATTAGTGGCTTCTGGCAGAGAAATCTGTTCCTCTACAGGCTGGTAATCAGAGAGTATAAATAAGGGCAAGTGAGTCTTTACAGACTAGATTTCATCTTGAAAAATACATGAAAATAAAATGTTTGTACTTTATTTTGGAATGGAATAGGTTAAGTAATCTATCTTGCATGTAAATCACAGTTGGTGATATCAGATGACTGAAAATAATCTAATGTAAACCTGTTTTCTTTTCCTATTTTTAGGTGTATACATTTTTAACCATTGACATTCTCAACTCAAGTTTCATTCATTTTATTTCTAGATAAGCCTACTGAAGATTGGCGTTACTCACCTTCCAGGGAGCTGATTACATGTCACAGAGAACCTGGGGGGTTTCCGGACAGGTGTGTAGACCTGCATTCTAATTAGAACCTTTTGTAATCAACTAATGTTTAGCACGTCTCAATCTAGAAGGTCAAGTGATATGTCATGAAGACATACATTTTCACCACTCTGACACCAAAGGCTTATTTCCAGTGTTGTTGCTACTTTTAAATCAAACAACTGCTTCTCACTAGTAAGTAGCAGCATTTTACCATTTACAGTACTTCACCAGTAACCACAAGAAGGTAAGTCAGTCGCTATGTATCAAAGTGATAATTTTTCATAGTCGCTATGTATCGGCTATTGGTTCCCTTTGTTTTCTATAGGAGTCGTAAACTGCATCTTAGTTTCTGGTTTCCAACCTTGTCACAGTAGTGTTGGACAGAAGCCAATAACCACAAAACTTAATACCAGCCTCTTGTCTGGTATACAGATGTTAACACCAGGTAACTCCCTATACATAATACAGGTAAAATACATGTTAGCAATACGAAATTACATTGAAAATCCTACAGCACATATTGCAGCATTTTAATCAAAATCAAGCACAGTGACCAATTGTTACACCTTGTTTTATTTCCTTATTTTCATTTTATGTTCAACAATTTTTATATTTCTTACTTTATTTGTTATGAAGCGCACTTATCTGGAGTTAGAAAGATTGGCCATCATACAGGATCAACAATGAAAAAAATAAGTAGTTGGAATAATGCTAGATGATGGTGAATATAACTGAATATGATAGTATAATAAATGCAGGCCTCGTGTAATGTTAATTTGTCCTGCAGGCTATGAACATGGCAGCTGGTAAATGTCACAGCTCAGAGTAGGAGAGGGGGAGTATAAGAGAGATCTGAGATGCCGAGGCCAAAAGCTCTAGTCCCCAAGCTTTCTCATTTCACTAACACCAAACACATTATTAGCCCATTAGTTCCGAATTCATACCTCACAATAATGGGTGGACCAGGAAGGGGCAGCTACATGAGGTGACCCATGCTCAGAACACGGCTATAGTCCTGTGATCAAAGGCTGAATGCCCAGCCCATAATTTTATTATTCAAAAAGGAGACACCACTTAGCCGCAGACGTCAGAAAGACTTACTCTGTTGCTAAGGGTGGGTTACAGAGGCAATGAGGGCATAACCCTGAAGATACAAATAGGCGAAAAGAGAACTAATAAGGTTGGAAATACTCCTACAATTAGGAAGAATCTGTACCCCACTGGAATTACTTCTAAATTAAAAGATCATATTAGGTAATCTTTATTAGATAATCTTCATTATGAAGAATAACAGACACACAAATGACCTAATATGATTTTCTTAGTTTAGAGGTAATTCCAGTGGGGTACAGATTCTTCCTATTTTTAGGGGGATTTATAACCTCATTAGTTCTCTTTTTGCCAATTTTATTATTCAATACTGGTCACCATTGGTTGCGATCCCCAAGACGTACTAATTTATTAGTGAAATCATCCCATTGCAGGTCATTGAAACTAGAGGTGATTTGAATCTCTGAACTATGAGTGGGCATGAATTCACAAATGAAACAAGGTGTTGGAAACATTTTGTAGAAATTCTGGTCCATATCGAAATGCCAGCATCACACAGTTTCTAAAAACTTACAATGAACTTTGTATCTTTATAGATGCCGCAGTTCTGATACCCAAGGAATGAAGTTAAACTGTGTTGACACCTCAGCCAACAGATCAAATAAGGTTAGCCCTCCACCTCATCTGGTTTTGAAAATACAGTATGGTTTTTGGAGGTGGATAAGGATTATTGACTAGATGGTGATAAGAAGAGATACATATACGTATTACTTATGATTATGAAATTGCTTTTTTTGAGGCATCGGTAATGATCTGTCATCTCTAATGATGTGTATAAAGTTCCCACTTGCTAGTTCAAAAGCTGCTAACATACAAATCAAGTGCTCTTCACACATTAGATTGGGAGTTGGTCACCACTCCATCCTTGTCAGATGGACATTGATCATATTATTTGAAGGTCACTGTTTGGCAAGTGAACTCTTATAGTAGAACTAGTATAATAACTAACTTGTAATGCTTGGGTATTGGATTAAAATTTCTTAAAGTTTTAAACTACGTACTTTTTTCCTGTTGTCTTTCTGTGCATTCCTCCCTTTTACTTGCTTTCCAGCATATTATGCATACAGCTTTACATAACAAATCTTATAGCATAATATAGATATTACTGCCATTTGTGCCTTAAAAGGGTCTTGAAAAAACATCTAAAATGGTATAAAGTTATTGCATCTAGACTCTAGAATGCGTAAAAATACAAGCACTTAAAGGAACACTATAGTGTCAAGAATACAAACATGTATTCCCAATACAAGAGCTTTAAGATTGCCATTTAGGTGGCCAGAGCTGCTCTCCCTGCAGTAAAAATCTAATTTACCCACTGTTTTCCAGCACTACGCAGGTTTCCTCGTGTCTGGCTCTGCCCCTTTGGTTGAGATCATCAAACTTGATGATCTCCGCCAGTCCAGTGCTTTGGGAGATCCCAAATGTGCTGCAAAACAATGAGCTGCGCCAGTCAGCATCTCCTTATAGAGGTGCTGTTATGTTCTTGCTCAGGTCAGATAAGAAACTTATGCCAGGGTTGATTTCAGGTACCGTA
>OW240914.1:223593392-223676778 GCA_933207985.1 Pelobates cultripes
AATGTGGAATTCACATGTTCTTAGGGCAGAATCTTTTTTGTTTGTTTTTTTGGTTGTTTTTTTTTATGATCTTGACCATGATTGCTTAATTGACACATAAAGCATATTGACAGGCAGCATATTAAAAACCTGCCTAAAAGAAGGCAGAATGCATGAGCATAAAAAAAGCCCTAACGAACGTACGGAGTGATAAGAATTAAAGGAATGTTTTTTATCCATACGTCGATTTTAAAAAGGTTATGCACACTACTATATATCATGAATTCATGCAAATTAAGGAGTGACACAGATGCATTCTAGCTGAATATACAGTAAATTAAATTGTTCTTGTATGACTGGTTGGTGGTCTACTAAGCATTTTCCTATGAACAATGGCCCTCCTAGGCCTAAAGGAAAACCTTTCTGAGATTCTAAGACTTCAAGAATTAAGTCTAGCCTTTTCTTTTTTCTAGACAAGGATCAGAAACCTAAAAATGCATAATTTTTTGATCTTTCAGACATGGTACAGAAGTATTTGGTGTCTAAAAGAGACCGGTATTCATTTGAAATGGGAGCAAAAACTGATAAATACAGGTGAGTGAGAAGAACACCTACCGTATATACTCGTGTATAAGTCGATCTCATGTATAAGTCGAGTGCAGTTTTGTGACCAACAATTGTGAAATATGCTATGCCTCGTGGATAAGTCGAGGGTAAAACTTGGGGCTATGAAATTCTGTGATTTTTACAATTATATACACACACTCTGCATTATATACAAACACACACTCTGCATTATATACAAACACACACTCTGCATTATATACACACACTCTGTGTATATAATGCAGAGTGTGTGTTTGTGTAGTGTGTGTGAACGGGTTGGGGGGAGGGCATTTTTATTTTAATTTTTTTTTTTTTTTTAATATTATTATTTTTTTATTTTAATTTTTTTTTGTCCCCCCTCCCTGCTTGTTAACTGGTCAGGGAGGGGGGCTATCTTAATCCCTGGTGGTCCAGTGGCATGGGCTGTGAAGTGGGGGGGCCGGCAGGAAGCATTTACTTACCTTTCCTGCAGCTCCTGTCAGCTCCCTTCTCCTCCGTTCCGGTCAGCGCCACTGTAAGTCTCGCGGTCTGGTTGCCGCGCGGATCGTTGCCATGGCTCTGACGGCCGCGGCTCTCTAAGTTGCCATAATACAGACAGTGACTCGAGTATAAGTCGAGTGGGGGTTTTTAAGCACAAAAAATGTGCTGAAAAACTAGACTTATACTCGAGTATATACTGTAATTGAAATGGCCAGACTGATAGTAACCATATCTTAATTTAGTACATTTTACATTTAACAAAACCTAGAATGGGTCTCACCACTTGGGTTGCAGCGCATATATTTTGCAAAGTTTTTCACCAATATTCAATCTTCAGAGTGACATAGACCGCTTCATTACACTGATCAGCCACCACATTAAAAACACCGGTGAAGTGATTAACTTTGATTATATTGTTACAATAGCATCTATTAAAGTGTGAAATATATTAGGCAGTAAGTGAACAGTCAGTTCTTGAATTTCATGTGTTGGAAGCAGGAAAAATAGGCAAGTAAAAAGATCTGAATGACTGTGACAAGGGCCAAATAGTTATGGCTATATGATTGGGTCAGAGTATCTCCAAAAGGGGAGGTCTTGTAGGATGTTCCCATTATGCAGTGGTTAGTACCTACCGAAAATAGTGCAAGGAAGGACAACCAGTGAACTGGCATATGGGTCATGGATGTCCAAGGCTCATTGATGCACATGGGGAGTGAATCACGTTTTCTCTTAGATCAGGTGGATGTCCAGGTGCATATGTGTCATTTACCTGGGGAAGACATGGCAGTAGGATGCACTATGGGAAGAAGGCAGGCCTGCCAAGGTAGTGTTATGCTCTAAGCAATGCTATGCTGGGAAATCTTGGGTCCTGGCATTCATGTGGATGTTACTTGACACGTACCACCTACCTAGAGATTGCTGCAGCTGCTTCTTTTAACAAGATAATGCACCCTTCCACATGTCAAAAGTTGTTGAGCAATGGTTTCCGGAACATGACAAAGATTTTAAGGTGTTGCCTTGGTCTTCAAGGCCCCCAGATTTGAATCCAATTGAGCATCTGTGGGGTGTTCTGGAACAAGAAATCCAATCTATGCAGGCCCCCCTTGCAACTTGCAGGACTTACATTTCTTGGTGGCAGATACCACAGGACACATTTAAAGGTCTTGTGTAGTTCATGCCTTGATTCATCAGAGCTTTTCATGTAGCATTAGGGGGAGCTCCACAAGGTTATATAAGGCTTGGTCTCATTAGCTTGTCTAATATAGCTTGGTGCTACTTCGAAGTGCTGTTTCTAAGTGTGTAGTTGGAGATATTCTGGAGAGTTTTACAGAAGCTTCAACTGTCTAAGAGTTGTGCTAAGAGCTTTCTTTTCTACTGTTACAGGTAAGATTCATCTGTAGGAAAAGGTTACTGATTGCCCAAGGTTTGAATTCCTGTTGGTAATTATAAGGCATTTGATTTGATTAAGCTAGTTACTTGCTGTTGATTGCTGGTTAATTAGCTATTGTTTGCAAATAAGCAGAGGCCTACCCAGGTGTTAAACATTCCTAGTGGGCGGTGATTTAAGGAGTTATATAAGGCTTGGTCTCATTAGCTTGTCTAATATAGCTTGGTGCTACTTCTAAGTGCTGTTTCTAAGTGTGTAGTTGGAGATATTCTGGAGAGTGCTGTTTCTAAGTGTGTAGTTGGAGATATTCTGGAGAGTGCTGTTTCTAAGTGTGTAGTTGGAGATATTCTGGAGAGTGCTGTTTCTAAGTGTGTAGTTGGAGATATTCTGGAGAGTGCTGTTTCTAAGTGTGTAGTTGGAGATATTCTGGAGAGTGCTGTTTCTAAGTGTGTAGTTGGAGATATTCTGGAGATAACCTGGAGGTAATCTGAGGTATTCAGGAGGATAAAGAAAAAAGTTAAGATTTGTTAGATTTAAATTATTCTCATAATTGGAATGGCAGGCTTAGTTCAGTGTAACAATTGCTATGCATTTGTTTCACGCTCCACTTTTTGGAGGTTTGGTTGTTGTCTAATCTGTACACAGTTCTCTATCTTGCGGCAGGAGATTGTATTTTTGAAGTCTGAGATTTGTAAATTATCTGGTGAAGAAACTCAGACTGGAACTGCTGCAAAGCCACTGCCGCAGAGACATACTAGGAAAGGCAGATGGATTACTGTAGGACCTGGTAGACTTAGAGTTGTGGATAAAAGGCATTTTGCACAGTCTGTTGCTCTTCATAATTCATTTTCTGCACTTTCAGAGTGTAATGGTGTTGTGGAGAGAGGCACTGAGGTTAGTGGTGTTGTGGAGAGAGGCACTGAGGCTAGTGGTGCTGTGGAGAGAGGCACTGAGACTAGTGGTGTTGTGGAGACCGGCTTGGAGACTATGGTGAGGCCTAATAGAAAGCAGTTGTTGGGGGATTCCATTATAAGAGGTGTGGAGATGGACAATGGTGGTCTTGTGAGGTGTCTTCCCGGAGCTACTGCTCACAGAGACAGGAGACGTATCTGTAATATTGTTAAGCAAGCAAAGCAGGAAGGGGAATTGGATGTACTTGTTCATCTAGGGACAAATGACTTGGCTTGCAATGAGGTTTCAGAGGTTAAGGAAGTTTTAGTGTTTTTGCCAATGATATACGGCAGGTTGCTTCCACACTGTCATTCTCTGAAGTTCTGCCTGTGCATAACACTCAGAACGACAGGCGGATGCGTATTAGGGACTTTAATTTGTGGCTTGGTGAATGGTGTCGGAGCAAGGATTTGGCTTTATTTTTCATGGTAGCTCTGTTTGAAATGGATATAAGCTGTACAAAAAAGATGGTTTGCATCTTTCTCAAAAGGGAACAAATGTTCCCAGTGAGCAGTTCAGAGGTTTTGCTAGGATGTATTTAAACTAGGAGGGGGGGGGGGCAAAAGGGTGATAAAACATCAATCCAATTGTCCCCCAAAACAAGGACAGAAGGTGACTGTAGCAAGTGTGTTAAAATGATAAGCTTAGAGTCATGTCTACAAATGCTCGCAGTTTAGGGAATACGATCCATGAACTTGTGGCAATAATGGTAACTGATAGTGTAGATTTAGTCAGCTAAGCTACTGAGACATGGTACAATGAGAAAAAATGACTGGGACATAGCAATACTCAGGGTACTTTATATAGGAAAGATAGGGAAAGCAAGAAAGGGGGAGGGGTGGCCTTGTATGTGAAGGATAGCATAAAATCTAGCCTAATAAAAGTTAGTGAGGCAAACATAGAGTCCGTTTGGGCTACGTTAGAATTTGGTAATCCCACAGTAACTCGTGTAGGTGTGATTTATAGGCCCCCAGGACAAATTGAAGAGTTAGATAATCTACTAGTTGAGGAAATAGCTCAAATGACAATGAAGGGGGAAGTTATCATCATGGGTGACTTTAATCTTCCTGATGTAAATTGGAAAACAAAATTAGCTACTTGTGCCTGGAGCACACATATTCTAAACTCCCTACTGGGATTGTCTCTAAAACAAGTTGTTGAGGAGCCAACTCGTAAAGAGGCCATGCTAGATTTAGTGTTAACAAATGGAGATTTGGTATCAGATATTACTGTAGGTGAAAGTTTAGGATCCAGTGATCATCAGTCAGTGTGGTTTAATATAAGAACAGTGACTGAGTCACACCACACAAAAACAAAAGTTTTAGACTTTAGAAAAACAGACTTTTCTAAAATTAGAATATGGGTAGAGGAGTCATTATCAGACTGGAGCAATTTAAATGGAGTCCAAGAAAAATGGGATTATTTAAAAGTTGCACTATTGAAGGCAACAGAAAATTGCATTAGGCTTGTCAGTAAAAGCAAAAAATTCAAGAAACCACTGTGGTACTCCGCAGATGTGGCCAAAATAGTTAAAAACAAAAAGTTAGCATTTAGGAATTATAAAAAAACCAGAGTGAGGAAGACAAAATGATCTATAAGATTAAGCAGAAAGAGGCTAAGCAAGTTATAAGAGCTTCCAAATCACACACAGAAGAGAAAATAGCACAGTCAGTAAAAAAGGGGGATAAAACATTTTTTAGATACATAAATGAGAAAAGAAAAGTAAAACAAGGATTAGTTAGATTAAAAACAAAAGAAGGAAGGTATGTAGAAGAGGATAAAGGTCAGGCTGACTGCCTCAATGAATATTTTTGTTCTGTATTTACAGAAGAAAATGAAGGAAAGGGACCTCAGTTGAGAAAAAGGATAAATGAGTCATTTATTACACGTGAGTTTACAGAGGAAGAGGTTCTATTTCAACTGTCAAAAGTAAAGACAAATAAGTCAATGGGACCTGATGGAATACACCCAAAGCTATTAAAAGAGCTTAGTGGTGTACTATCAAAACCATTAACAGATTTATTTAACCAATCATTGTTAACAGGAGTAGTCCCAGAAGATTGGAAGTTAGCGAATGTTGTGCCCATTTACAAGAAAGGTAATAGGGAGGAGTCGGGCAACTATAGGCCAGTAAGCCTTACTTCAGTAGTGGGGAAAGTGATGGAAACCATGTTAAAGGATAGGATTGATGAACATCTAAAAACACATGGATTTCAAGATCAGAGACAACATGGGTTTACTTCAGGGAGATCATGCCAAACTAATCTTATTGATTTTTTGATTGGGTAACTAAAATTATAGATCAGGGTGGTGCAGTAGACATTGCTTACCTAGATTTCAGTAAGGCTTTTGACACTGTTGCACATAGAAGGCTTATCAATAAACTGCAATCTTTAAGTTTGGATTCCAATATTGTTGAATGGGTAAGGCAGTGGCTGAGTGACAGGCAACAGAGGGTTGTAGTTAATGGAATATATTCGAAGCTTGGACTTGTCACCAGTGGGGTACCTCAGGGATCTGTACTTGGACCCATTCTCTTTAATATTTTTATTAGTGATATTG
Source organism: Pelobates cultripes (assembly GCA_933207985.1). Taxonomy (NCBI): domain Eukaryota; kingdom Metazoa; phylum Chordata; class Amphibia; order Anura; family Pelobatidae; genus Pelobates; species Pelobates cultripes. The sequence goes on from OW240914.1 coordinate 223,599,358, forward strand.
CAGAAGGTCTTGATGGTAAGGTATGTCTTTTTGCTGATGATACTAAGATATGTAACAGGGTTGATGTTCCAGGAGGGATAAGCCAAATGGCAAATGATTTAGGTAAACTAGAAAAATGGTCAGAATTGTGGCAACTGACATTTAATGTGGATAAGTGCAAGATAATGCATCTTGGACGTAAAAACCCAAGGGCAGAGTACAGAATATTTGATAGAGTCCTAACCTCAACATATGAGGAAAGGGATTTAGGGGTGATTATTTCTGATGACTTAAAGGTAGGCAGACAATGTAATAGAGCAGCAGGAAATGCTAGCAGAATGCTTGGTTGTATAGGGAGAGGTATTAGCAGTAGAAAGAGGGAAGTGCTCATGCCATTGTACAGAACACTGGTGAGACCTCACTTGGAGTATTGTACACAGTACTGGAGACCGTATCTTCAGAAGGATATTGATACCTTAGAGAGGGTTCAGAGAAGGGCTACTAAACTGGTTCATGGATTGCGGGATAAAACTTACCAGGAAAGGTTAAAGGATCTTAACATGTATAGCTTGGAGGAAAGACGAGACAGGGGGGATATGATAGAAACATTTAAATATATAAAGGGAATCAACACAGTAAAGGAGGAGACTATATTTAAAAGAAGAAAAACTACCACAACAAGAGGACATAGTCTTAAATTAGAGGGACAAAGGTTTAAAAATAATATCAGGAAGTATTACTTTACTGAGAGGGTAGTGGATGCATGGAATAGCCTTCCAGCTGAAGTGGTAGAGGTTAACACAGTAAAGGAGTTTAAGCATGCGTGGGATAGACATAAGGTTATCCTAACTATAAGATAAGACTAGGGACTAATGAAAGTATTTAGAAAATTGGGCAGACTAGATGGGCAGAATGGTTCTTATCTGCCGTCACATTCTATGTTTCTATGTTTCTATGTTAAGTAGATGGCTTTAATGTTGTGGCTGATCAGTGTAGTGTCTATTGGTTGCACAGCTTTCAACTGCTGGACATTTCATCTGCATCATTTCAATAATATTTATTTGTTCACAAAGGTCCCAGTGTAAAATCATTAGATTAACAATGCCCTCTTTGTACACATGTACCATGGGCGTGAAAATCCAAGTAACCTTTAGACAAAAAAATAAATAAAAATAATTCTTCCTTTTTCTTTCTCTTGAGCAGGGAACTTCACTTTCATTACCTGAAGTGTAAATCAGTTCATTTAACCTAGTCAGGGTACGTTTCTCATACATGAAACACACAAAATCTGCAAACTATAATAAATAACCTAAACTTCCAACTTGATCGCAAACCTCATTGAAAGGGGGCAGGGACAGGGCCAGGCAGCCGAGCTGACTGGAGGCCGACTTTCATGGCTCCGGGCCCAAGCTCCTGTAAACGGCACTAAAATAAAGCACAGACATCCCCAAAGGCAGATTATTCGAAGACACAGCATGGAGAATAACCCCAGCTCCAATTTGATACCCGCTAGGCGCCAACTGCGTACCGGGAGCACCGATACTGACATCTCTGGCCTACGCGCCACTACAAGCCAAAAAACCAGGCATTTTTTTTGAGTGCAGTCCGGCAACACGACGCTCCACCCCGATGGGGAACTGACGAAACATAAGAGATACCTACCTCCCGCTCCCCCTCCCCAGCAGGTGGGGGTAATACTGACTGGCTGCTTGGGGACAGCACGCACCAAGGCAGGAGTTTCCGCATTGTATCTACGCTGCTTTCCTGTACTGGCAAGGGCTGCTGAAATGTGGCCCGCTAGCAAACCGTTTAAGAGTTAAGCTCTGGCTGCTGCCTGGGTGCCCCTCCCCTTCCTATGTTTGGAATGACTACATGTTCCTTAATGTTCAGCAGTGGTTGTGGTGCAGGGGGATATACTGGCCTACAGTTGGACCCCTGGTGCAGTCTATACCCTGGAGAAGTGCAAGCCACTGCCTCTGGGTTTAGAGGGGGGCCTAGAGAAAACTGTCCCTGGCACTGAGAGCCCGGTGGAACAGGATAGTATGTGACGAGTTAGACAAAAGGGGCAAGTGCTTCCCAGAAGCAGAAGAGGTGCTGGGGAGTTGCAGGGGGTGGGTTATCCATGGGCTCTTGGTGGTGGCAGGCCAGTGGACTGATTTGACCCCTTGAGTGCCCACCACGCCACGGAAATCTCTGGGTTAGGACTGGACTCGGGAAGACAACTGTGGGCCCAATACCATAGAGGGACTCATGCTATGCTCTTTCGAAAAACCCTTTCCTGCCTGTAAATGATTCCATTTTTTTTTTGTTCATTAACATGTGCTACGTTAGCTGACATCCTTTTTGTTACTGCTTCCTAAAGCTCATTAATTAGCCCTTTTTCTCAAACAGCGACAAGGGGACCTAATGTCCTCCCCCATGGCCCCCACCCCTGAGCGGTGGGTGGGGGCCCTAAATTAGAATGAGGGGGGGACCTAATGTCCTCCCCCTGACCCCCACCCCTGAGCGGTGGGTGGGGGCCCTAAATACTAATTGGGGGATGTGATGTCCTCCCCCCCTGGCCCCCACCCCTGAGGGTCCCCCCCCATTACTTTACTTTAGGGCCCCCACAATAGGAAGTACCCGAATGTCCGAATTGCCCGAAATTCGTCCGAATTCATATTAGGCCCGAAACGAATTGCACATGTCTAGTTAAAAGTACACAATGTTATACCATTTCTTTATGTGCAGATGTTAATCTTAGCTCTGTTAAAATTTCTTTGGTCTCCACAGATCGTCCATTTTCTCGTATATTACAGCTAAATTGCCAAATCCTGGTTCTTGTCTTACATACCAGGTATTGTATTTATTTACTTCAGTTTATGTTTTCAAGGCCTCAGGCAGCCGTCACTCTGTCAGGATCTCATGTTGCGCTCATACGTCACGCTCACACAGATCAACATCTGTCTCAAACCCATAGGTCTCTTCTACGATATTGCCAACTACCGTGCCTCTCTACTTAAATACTCAAAGGTTCAAGCTCCAGGGTATAATCATTATCAAGGTTAGTTAATCCACAATTACATAATTTTCAAGTATCCCATAGAAGGTGCGTGAACTGGTTTACAGGGACTGGGCTCCGGATCTAGCTTAACAAGGTATTTTCATGTCCCGCAAGGCCATCTCCCACCTCAACAAGGAGGTACGGCCACACGTCCAAATCATAGGTAAACGCCTCATTCGCCCTTCTACAGGGCCGTAGTCATGGTCTCACTTTCTATGGCCACACGTTTTGAACCTCTTAAATGTCAACGAGAGGCCAACATCCCGCCACCATATCTGCGGCCACGTACTTAGCCAAATCATAGATAGAGCCTCTCACCGCCATTTGGCTCTAGTAGGGCCTCATCTGTCTCTAGTCATAGTTACGTTTTTCACTTCGGCAATAGCCTTACAGTCCAGTTCACCTTAGGAATCCCCCCTGCACCCCTGTTATTCTCTCATACGCCCCTACTAAATCCAATTCATTAATTCGTTTCTAGAATGTCTCAAGATCCGGCTCCCATTGACGAGTTGCCTACCAATGAGATTCCGTTTACTCCTATCAGACGCGAGTCGCCCCCTCTACCCCTACATCCTTGAGAGCATGGACTATTCCTAAAATTACGGCCGAACTTAGGCTTAGGCTTAGGGGCATCCCCTTTCCAGCTATGGCTCGTAAGGCAGAACTTTACAGACTTTTGACCTATCAGGCCTCCGAGCCTAGGCCAGACACACCCTGAAGCTTGCACAGCCACCCAGCACACCCTTGCGGCAATCCTGGCCAATCTGCAGACCCTGAACAGCAGGTTAAGCAAGGTGGAAAGTGCCATCGCCTCTCAGCCCTCACTCCGGCAGTCTCTGCTGCACCAACACCCGCCCCTATACTTCTCCCTTCAGCTCCTACCTCAGATACGTCACCTTTTGTGTCACTAGCTCACTCCGTCCCAGACTCCATTAGGAAAGAAATCCTGGTTGGGAAGGATGTGTGTCTGGTGTCATTGCTTATAGCCACCCAAGACGTGCTGGAGAACCAGGCTTATAACTTCGAGGATATTTCTGTGGTGCTTAAAACCAGAGACCCTAGGCTAAACAAAAAATTATCTATTCCCAATTTCGTATTGGCTTTCGGGATATACCGCAATGTCATTTGCTCGGTATATCCCCACAGGAGAGAGGAACTGGACCTCTATCTCCATAAAGTGGTGGATTTGGGCATCAAGTACGGGGGCTCATATTTTTATGATTATCATAAATCAATATCAGCAAACGCGGCGACACATCTGGAGCAGTTTAACATAAGCATTAACTGGTGTCAGATGGACAGAGAATTATTCTGTCGCCACTTCGCTGGTCTGAGGCCCCCATCTTGTGCTATATGTAATTCTTCAACCCATTTGGCTGATTTGTGCCCTTCTGTGGCTGATCCATCCACCCCCACTCCCACCCCTCAATCCACTTCCACCCCTCACAATAAACTAGAGAGTGGTCAATGGGATAAACTGGGTAGACCCATCTCATTTCTAGGGAAAGCTCAGGTGTGCAACAATTTCAATGCAGGTTCCTGCAGCCTCAGCACCTGTAGATTGTTGCACATCTGCTCTATCTGCTTCAGGGCACACACAAAGACCATGTGCCTGGCCAGGTTGTCCCCTAACAAATGACTATCCGAAATTAATATCGACAATCTGTTTTTTTACTTAAAAACCTATCCGAGCAGACACCCAGGGCTTTCTCACGGGTCTCCTAGCCATTCCCCCAGGCACGCTGGAATGTCCCAATCTCCTATCAGCCTGCCAAGACCCAGAAGCCATGGACGCTCTCCTTTCCGCTGAAATAGCACAAGGTTTCATGATCGGCCTCTTCACCTCTTCACCTTTTTCCTCCTGGCGCACTAATCCAATTGGTATAGCTGTGCACATATACTCAAATAAAAAGCGCATAATTATCGATTTATAGGCACCGCACTCTTCTTTTGTTCCCAGCATTAACTCACTCATACCCGCAGACAAATTTTCATTATAATACGTAAAAATTGACAATGCTATACAATCCATCATTTCAACTGGTAGCCACTCTTGGCTTAGCAAAACGGACATAACCAATGCATTCAAATTACTGCCCACAACTCACTTTTGGGTCCAGAAGCAGCCCTAAACTGTTTGATATTTTCGCAGAAACTCTATGCTGGCTGCTTCTGAACATTCTCAGGTGTCACTCCATCATTCACTATTTGGATGACTTCCTCATAATAGAACCGGGCACACGCACACCCACCGATATCCTCAGCACTTTTCTTTACTCTCGGGGTACCCTTGTCTCCCTCTAAAACGACTGGCCCCACTACTAAACTAACTTTTTGGGGATAGTGCTGGACTCTGGTACCTTAAGCGCCAGCCTTCCCCCCGACAAACTGGTCCGCTTAAGATAGACATGTTCCTGTGGAATGATGTATGCATCAGGAAGGAACTACTCATGTGGGGGAAGTTTTTGGCTGAGTGGAACGGTATCTCCATGTTTATTCCCCCTCTCTCCGACTCCTCACCCTTCATTCACACTGACACTGCAGCCAACACAGGTTTCGCAGCTATATTTGGTAATCACTGGTTTAAGGGTCACTGGCCCGCTGAGACGGATGCCTTGCTGGGTTTCAGAGAGACTTTAGCCCTATTTGAAATTGACCCCATCTTGGCGGCTGCACACACCTGGGGTCATCTCTGGTCCGGCAAGGCAGTAAAATTCTATTCCGACAACTCGTCAGCTTGCAATATCATTAACAAGGGGCGCTCTTCCTCCCTTACCATCATGCGGCTGATTCACAAGCTGACCTGGCTGGCAGCAACCAACCAGTTCCACTTAATTTGCTTTCACATCCCAGGTATCCACAACACGGCCGCTGATGCTCTGTCTCGATCTCAATTCCAGATATTCTTCCAGGCACTCCCTTTGGCACACTGTCAACCATCTAGGACACTGAGGTTTCACAAACTAATACTGGATTGAACGCACTAATGCACCACGCTAGGACTCTTACGCACCAAGCACTATCACCTAACACAACTATCACCTACAGTAGGGCACTTACCGTTTTTAATAAATTCACAGCTAAATTCGGATTACAAGGTGATTTTTCTACCCAAACTATGGTGGCTTTTGCCCCCTTTTGCCACTTACATTTAAAGCTTTCCCACAATACCATTAAACTATACCTAATGGGGGTGCAGCATCACAGCCTCACAAATTTCCCTAACAACACTCCCTTCTTGTCATCATACCCCATCAAGAAAATCTTAAAGGGTATCTCTAAGGTTTCTGTTCCACTTATCACCTCCAGACTACCAATAGATGGGCCTATCTTTAAATTACTCAGCAATTTACTTGATGAATCCCCATTCGATCCCAACACAAACCTGGTGATCAAGTCTGCTATCTATTTAGCCTTTTACGGGTTCCTAAAACCTAGGGAATTTACTGTTGTTTGTCAAGGAGATATTACACACAGCCTCAAAACCTATCATTCACTACACCCCAGTATCATCCCCCTCTTTCCAACAGATAATGATTGGTGTCCGGTTAAGGCACTAGACCACCTACGGTCAACTCATAACACGCACTTACCAGACTCTCCACTCTTACAACTACAAGGGCACCCACTCACCACAGCTAAATTCACAACGCACTTTAGAATCTTATTGGCAAAACTGGGTTACAACCCCGCTTTGTTCTCTGGGCACTCCTTACGTATAGGAGCCGCTTCATCAGCCTCTGGTTCAAACACCCCGGTCCACATCATCAAGAGACTGGGTCAATGGAAATCCTCCATATACCATACGTACATACCACGACCCGAAAGAGAGCTTCGCCACTTAGAGTAGGACCTGCCGAAGATGGGGTATATTGACGTTGTGGCAGGCTTATGTAATGTATGATCATATAATGTAACTAAACCCCCATTATTTTTTGCCTAGATTAGGTGTTTTTAATAAAACTAGCAAAATCTGTCAGCACCAAAGTAGCTGTTTAGTAGATAAGGGAGTGTGCAGGATTTTTATTTTTACTGTAAAGGGAAAGGAGCACTGTTTTAAGGGAGAAGTTATCCAGTAAATTCATAAGCTGTCCTAATGAAACAAATGAAATGTTTTAAGGATTTCTTAAATGGACACTATAGTCCCCCAGACCACTTCAGCTCAATGAAGTGGTCTGGGTGTCAGGTCTCTTTAGGGTTAACCCTGCCTGATGTAAACATAGCAGTTTCTGAGAAACTGCTATATTTACATCTGGGGTTAAGCCAGCCTCTAGTTATGCCTCAATCACGCAGAGTGTCCATAGGAAAGCATTGAAAAATGCTTTCCTACGGACACTTTGAATGCGCGCGCGGCATTCTGCGCCGGTGACGTCAGACAAGGATGCTGACATCGGCGGGAGAGGAGAGGTAAGGGAGCCCGGCGGGGAAAAAGGGTGAGTACCTGAAGGGGTTTTAACCCCTTCAGCGCCGCGGGAGGGGGACCCTGAGGGTGGCAGCACCCTCAGGGTACTATAGTGTCAGGAAAACCAAGCGGTTTTCCTGACAAGTTTCCTATAGCCTATGGTCCTTTAATATTAACTGTCAGCAATAAATTATACTGAGATCCCAAGGTCATATTAAGGTTAAGAGAGGCAGTACAAAGACCAAATAAAAGGGGTGTAGAGTGGAACCTTGGAGGAATCCACCTGACATTGGTAGTGGGGAGGAGGTGGTGCCAAAAAATGACCATTGAGAAATGTAAGATGAGAACCAGGAAAGAACAGTGATGCAGAGTGTTTGAAGAAGGAGTGTGTGGTTAACAATCAAAATATCTATGGTGGATCAGTGTCAAAGACTGGCAAATAGCATCAAATCCGTGCTTGACTAGGTGTGATTTTCAAAGTGAGCAAGACTGGCTACGTTGTGTTTCTTTTTAAAAAAAATTGACAATCTTTATTTATGTAAGATTTACAGAACATATCAAAATATTTTCCAGAATAGAAAGAAAGATAAGTTGTAAAGGCAACCACAAAGTAAGGAAAACATGAAATCCCACAAGTAAGCAGATATCTACCGCTAGCAGAAATATAGAATGCCTCTCATGAGGAGTGTATAAGTTAACATTTTGCATTAAACTTGAAAGACCAGTAAGCAATTTCTTCCATCTGAATGTAACAGGCGCGACAATTCTTGTTGGAATTGCGTAAGCTGCGGATAAAATGTGCCATGGAAATATATCGCCTTCATGGAGAGGCAATAGCAGAGGTGGGGTTATACAGTGAAGAAGCGAGTAAAGATATGAGAGCCAAGAAGGTGGGTGAAGCGGACAGGGATGACAGAGTGAGGAAGGAGTAGAAGGGATGGATATGAGAAGGGGGTGAATGGGGAAAGGAAAGCAATATATGATGGATTTTTAGTCTATTTGAAGGGTTCACAGCCATTGTCCGTCACACCATCACTTACGCACCGGTGCTAATGTAGTACAGCCAAGATCTCCACATCTCCTTATGTCTTTCCATGCGGCCCGTTATCATTTATTTTCATAATATCTATTTTTCTACCTCAGAAGACACAACTCATCCAGGATAGATCCTAAATCTGTCCCCCAGCACTGGGACTTGAACCAGCTTCCGAAAGTGGGATACAAGGTTAGTGTGTATCAAGGGAAATACATAAAATGCAATGTTATACACTGTGGTGATATAAGCATACTTAGGGGTTTTTAGATAAAGAGAAAACACTTGACAACAAACAAGTAAAGGAAAATGTCTATACCATGATGAACTAGGTATAGCAAAGTAGCTGGGTGGCCAGGAAGCCACATGAGGCATTTTTAACAAGTCCTCATTCATAGGCATGGGTATAAGTAAGAATTTGTTATAAACATATAGGATGGTTTTCTCCATGGCCACTCACTGCTTTGTCAGCTAAGATTTTTTTTGGAACCATAGCTCTCTGTGAATATGGCTGTTAAGGGATAATATACAGGAATTTGTTTTGAACAACAATGTCATGAGTAGAAATCAACATTGTTTGATGAAAGACAGCTTATGTCAGACTAACTTTGTTTTCTTAAGAGAAAAAGGACCTCAGAGGGGATATGATAGCTCTATACAAATATATGCATGGTCAATACAAACCACTATCTGGTAACTTGTGCATCAGCAGGAATATACAAGAGGTCTTCCAATTATACTGGAAGAAATGTGTTTTCGCTTATAGCAAGGGTACGGTTTATTTTAAGTAAGAACAATGTGGAATTCTCTGCCCCCAAAAATAATAATTATTATTATTATTCAAGGATATAATTAAAGGGTTACACTGGTTTTGGTCAAAGTAACTCTTTCTGTGGTGTTTCCCCCCCCAAATGCAAAACAAGTAACGAAAAAAAGCTTAAAGGACCACTCTAGGCACCCAGACCACTTCAGCTTAATGAAGTGGTCTGGCTGCCAGGTCCAGCTAGGGTTAACCCATTTTTTCATAAACATAGCAGTTTCAGAGAAACTGCTATGCTTATGAATGGGTTAAGCCTTCCAGTATTTCCTCTAGCGGCTGTCTCACTGACAGCCACTAGAGGCGCTTGCGTGCTTCTCACTGTGATTTTCTCCGCCCAGCGCTGAAAAAAGGTACGTTTTAACCACTTTCCCCTTTCCAGAGCCGGGCGGGAGGGGGTCCCTGAGGGTGGGGGCACCCTCAGGGCACTATAGTGCCAGGAAAACGAGTATGTTTTCCTGGCACTATAGTGGTCCTTTAAACTTAGCTGGTTTCCAACACACAGGCCAAGTTCTCCACTCAGCCTGATACTCCTTGGCTGATGTCACTCCTTCTTAATGGAGGCAAAGGTCAGGAAAGATGGACAGCAATTGGCGGTCTGGCAAAGCACGCTGTGAGTTCTGTGAGCAAGTCTCCAGGCTACATGACCACTTCAAATCACTGTAGTAGTCATGGTACTTGGAGTAACATGTAATAAATGTGAACAGATTGTTGCTTCAATGAGAAATCTGTTTGCCATTATGGAGCCCAGAAGGATTTTTTCTAATTTTGTGGCATAGTTGGCCATGGCTTGAATCTTTTTTTTTTTTCACTTCTTTTGGATCAACAGGATAAGAAAATGTTTTTAAAGGTTGGACTGGATGGACCTAAAGCTGTGTGCGTGAGTGTATTTAGTGCATTGAGGTCTATGGAGGATCCTGCAAGTCTGCATTTATGAAACAGTTACAGTTAACTTTGTGGAGAAATTGCTTATTCAATAATCTCCTGCTGGACAGACCTCGTAGGCAAGAATGAAACACTTCTCATTGAAGGTGTGGGAAAAGTAGGAGCAGTGCACCAGTAGCACTTAACAAAATGAATAACCTTTTTACCTTTATAATGCATTAACAATATATGGTCAAATTTTAACTAAGCTAATCAATTAACATGATCACTTAAAGGGACATGCATCACTTGACTTTTAGAACCAGCAATAAAACACTTACACAATCAAAAATAAAGAAATAACAATTTTGAATAGGATGTAATAAACTTGGCAAGATTGCATTGCTGGGCACACCTCTAAGCTACATGAGGTTCTTCATCCTCCCCCACTCCTCTTGACCACACACTTGTACGCCCATTTGAGTGTTATGTGCACTAGCATCAGCCACGCATGAATAGCTATGTGCACAATCATAATTTTTGCAAATTAAAGAATAAAGAATGCTGATAGCCAGGGAATCAAAAATTACAAATATGTGTTTGTGTGTCTGTGTACACACACACACACTCACACACACTCACTTCATACAGCATATAGAAGGATTTAATGAGCAGAGCATTGTGTAGTATGTAGTGGAGTACTCAAGAAAAATATCTAGTTTCCTTCCCTTGGTTAACTCAGATGATTATAGCAGCCTATCCGAATTTACTTGATTACATAGTTGTCAAGGTTGAAATAATGGCTAAAGTCCATCAAGTTCAAGAAAGAAGACTATTCTTTTATGCTGTCCAAAAGAAATAAAAAAAAAAGAAATAAAAAAAACAAAACAATTATAGCCATTCCCAAATGTGCCAAAAAAGGAAAACAAATCCCTTTTGACTCCATAATAGCAATCAGATTTCTCCTTGGATCAACAATCTGTTTACATACATATCAATTAAATGCTTGAATATTCTGTTTATGCAAAAATGAATCCAAGACTTTTTTTTAAGGGACACTATAGTCACCAAAACAACTTTAGCTTAATGAAGCAGTTTTGGTGTATAGATCATGCTCCTGCAGTCTTACTTTTAAATTCTCTGCCATTTTTAGGTAAATTAATTTGTTTAGGCAGCCCTAGTCACTCCTCCCTGTATGTGACTTAGACAGCCTTCCAAAACACTTCCTGTAAAGAGTTATCTAAGAATTACATTTTCATTATTGCAAATTCTGTTTAATTAATAATGTATTATCTCCTGCCATGTTAATAGCTTGCTAGACCCTGCAGGAGCCTCCTGTATATAATTAAAATTCAATTTACAGAGCAGAAGATAAAAACTTTAAAAACAAGTGACATCTGATTGGAAATCAAACCATTTTGTTTTCATGCAGCCTGTGTCAGTCACAGCCAGGGGAGGTGTGGCTAGAGCTGCATACACAGAAACAAAACTGATTTAACTCTTAAATGACAGAGAATTGAGCAGTAAAACTCCAGAGGCATGATCTATAAACACAAACTTATTAATTAAGCTAAATTTGCTTTGGTGACTATAGTGTCTCTTTAAATTAACTATAGAATCTGATAAGACAACCTCTGTAGGCACAGAATTACACATCTTTATGGTTCTTACTTTAAAGAACCCTTTCCTCTGCTGTAAGCAAACATGACTTCAATGGGTGACCTTTTGTCTATTGTATATTCCTGCTAATGAACAGATTAGCACATAGTGGTTTGTACTGACCCTGACTTGATGAAGAGTGAAACAAGTATGCTTTATTGGGAAACAGGAACCATATTTATACTGAACAAAATGTGCGTACACGCTCCAGGAAGTAATTACCACAAGCTGAGCCCCATCCAATCCGAGTGCCGGAAGAGCAAAGCCCTTAAACCCCCTACCAAAATATAAAACCCCCAAAAATAAGGCATTCCTGAATAGCTCACCAACTCGATTACCTTCTGTCCAAAGAGTGCCCTTTTTGTCCATATGGTGTTCAATTGCCACCTGGTTAAAGGTTTGGGATTGTACCCCTGAATAACTCGCCTGTCTTTATTTTGGATACTGGGTGACTAGGAATTTTGGCAGTCAGACTGTGAATGCAAGGTGCAGTTGGAGCACCAGGGGGGAAATAAACACTACTTTTTATTCATACAAAAGAGTCTTCTGTAACACAGTATAGAGAGGGATTAGGATGATAGGGTGACTGTATGTGTCGGGTGAGTTTGACAGGGTGACTGTGTGTAAGGGGTCAGTGTGAGTGTGACAGGATGACTGTGTGTGAGGTGTGAGTGTGACAGGGTGACTGTGTGTGAGGGATCAGCATGTGGGGTGAGTGTGACATGGTGACTGTGTATCAGATGGTGGGGATGAAGAGGACTGAATTGGGAACCAATCTTTAAGAAGCAACATCATGAACAGGATATTCTGTTAAATTAAATTTTGTTTTACTACTCTAGGAAAAAATATATATAGGAAAAAATATATATAGACAATTACCATTTACCTCCTCCTCCTTTTTTAACATGGTAAGCAAGGGGTTTATCCCTGGGAGAATGTTGAGATGAAATGGAGAGGAGGTTGATTGTAAGAATGCTGACGTGGAAAGGAGATGAAGTGGTAGGACAGGAGTATAATAGGAAGAATGCTGGGGTGGAAGGAAGAGGAGGAGCAAATTAGGGCAGGAAGTTAAGATTCCAAGCCTCTTGAATATATCAAGATACCTTTCTTGGCAAGAATACCACAAACAGCTGCAGAAGAGAAACAACTAATTGACAGGCAGATGTGCAGTTGCCACACAAATTCATTCATCCATGAAAGCACATTAGGCATGTTCATGGCTGGCACATGATCCAGGAAGTCATCAGTGACATTGCAATGTGGTACAATTGCGCATGCGTAACCAAATTACACATGTGCCATTTTTTCCCAATTGCTAGTAATAGAACACTAATAGGCTACGCCAGTGTCCCTCTGTGAGGAGGAATGAAAAGTGCAAGTCCGAAGAAGTGGGGTTAAATTAGAAAAAAAATTATATCTATCTGCTTTTCAGCCTGCAGAGTGAGGCAATTGTTTTAGTCAAAGCTAAAGCTTGTAAATGAGACAGTCATCTCGAAGTGATACAAGTCCCTTGTAACACAACTCTGCTCTAAATGTTTTCCAGCTGGTCGACTTGGACAAAAATTCAAATGAGTATGAGAAGATAAAATATTTATTCCACAGCACTCTAGCCACAGTGACAATCCTGAGCATTGAGCGAATTCAAAACCCATCTCTTTGGAATGTTTACCAGAGGTAAGGACAAGAAATCTAACTAAACCCATCTGTTAGATTCCCTTACTAGAAATTATTTTTCTACGCATCAAATTTTGTTTGTATAATACACTGATCAGCCACAACATTAAACCCACCTGCCTAATATCGTATAGGTCCCCGTTGTGCTGCCAAACTCGCTCTGATGCATAAAGGCATGGATTCCACAAGACCTCTGAATGTGTCCTGTGATTTCTACCAATAAGACTTTATCAGCAAATCTTTTAACTCCTGCAAGTTGCAAGGTGGGGTCTCCATGGATCAGATCTGTTGTTCCAGCACATCCCACAGATGCTCATTCGGAATTTAGAGGCCAAGGCAACACCCTGAACTGTTTGCCATGTTCCTCAAACCATTCTTGAAATTTTTTTGCAGTATGGCAGTATGGTAGACTGCATTATCCTGTTGAAAGAGGCCACTGCCATCAGAGAACACCATTGCCATGAAGGGATCATCATGGGCACTCTAACTATTCTGCAGCTACACAGCCCCATGAGCAGCAAACTGCAATGCACTGTGTGTTCTGACATCTTTCTATTATGGCCAGCATTAAGTTTTTCAGCAATTTGAGCTCCAATAGCTCTTCTGTGTGATCGGACCACATGGTCTAGCTCCCCATGTGTATCAATAAGACTTGAGCGCCAATGACCCTGGTTCCCCAATTGTCCTTGCTAAAATATCCCAATCCTTGACAGGTGCCATTGTAACAATATACTAAAAGTTATTTACTTCGTCTGTCAGTGGTTTTAAAGGACCACTATAGTGCCAGGAAAACATACTTGGCTCTAGGGTGAGGAAGGGGTTAATCCTTTACCTTTCTCCTTTCCCCGTCATCGGCTGAATGCGCATGCGCATCACGAGCCGCACGCGCATTCAGCCAGTCCATAGGAAAGCATTCTCAATGCTTTCCTATGGACGCTGGCATCTTTTCACTGTGAAAATCACAATGAGAAGCGCGGAAGCGCCTCTAGCAGCTGTCAATGAGCTTTGAAACTGCTATGTTTACAGCAGAAAGGGTTAATCCTAGATGGACCTGGCACCCAGACCATTTCATTAAGCTGAAGTGGTCTGGGTGCCTATAGTGGTCCTTCAATGTTGTGGATGATCAGAGTATGTTGTAATTTAAATGTGGTGTTCAGATTAGATGTGGGCTTTATTAGCAAAGTAAAAGCCAGAAAATACATTCAATGTATTCAGGTAACTAAAAAAATAGTTTGATTGACTACATGATCAGTTGCCAATTGTTCAGTTAAAATCACAACATGCTGCAGTGCCATGCATATCTGGATGTTCGACGTTTAGAGATTGTATGAAAGATATGAAGAACAATTCTCAGATAAATCTACAAAATAGGAACAATTGTCATAGAAATCAAAGGAATGCTTTTATCATAAATACTAAAGGAATATTACTCTGCCTAAGAATTGTTCTTTATGCGTATGAACAATGGGTTCAAGAAGCAACCCAAAAATAACTTTGTTATTCAAATAAGCATATAGGGGGAAATGGATCATTGTATTCTTTTCTAAAAAGTAAGTTAAAATACTAAAAGTGGGACAGAACACTTTGAGTCTCCTATGTTAGTAGTACCATCATATCATATAAGAAAAAATCTAGCAGCATATGTCAAAGAGCTTATGAGGTTAATTAATATATAGGACAAATAAAGAAACTCACAATATTTGTATCAAGAGGGCAGTTTTTTTTAAATGAACACTCCAATGCCCAAAAAAGTAAAAATCACTATTTTGTAGATACAGTGTGCTCCACTTATATTGACACCCTTGGTACATATGAGAAAAGAAGGCTGTGTTTATTTTGTGTTTATTGTTTAACATATGCAAATGATTGCTGCAAAAAAATTGCCGGTAACTTGTGATTGGATGACTTGAGACAAGGTGCTACAGCAGTTAAAGAAAATTAATGTAAATAAAGCTTCGCGGCCTAGTGGTATTCACCCACGAGTACTTAAGGAGCGAAGTGGGGAAATAAGCAAACGTCTGTATTTAATCTTTCAAGATTCTTTTGTTTAAAGTATTGTACTGGAGGACTGGAGGAAGGCAGATGTCGTTCCTATATTTAAAAATGGTTAAAAATCATTGCCTGGAAATTATAGACCTGTGAGCTTAACTTATGTGACTGGGAAAATATTTGAAGGGCTTTTAAGGGATAAAATTCAGGAATTCATTGGGAAGAACTTCGTTCTTAGCAATAATCAGCATGGTCTTATGAAACATAGGTCATGCCAAACTAACCTGATTGCATTCTGCGAAGAAATAAGTGGAAGTAAAGATCAGGGTGTTGCAGTGGATGTGATCTACTTGGATTTTGCCAAGGCATTTGATACGGTTCCTCACAATAGGTTAGTCTTTAGGTTAGTAACCAAAAGAAATTGGTCTAGATGATTATTCTTGTTCTTGGGTAGAACATTGGCTTAATGATAGAGTACAACAAGTTGTCATTAATGGTACATTTTCAGGCTGGACAAAAGTGGTAAGTGGTGTCCCTCAGGGTTCTGTTTTGGGACCGCTTCTATTTAACATATTTAAAAATGATCTTGCAATAGGCATTGAAATCCATGTTTTAGTGTTTGCAAATGACACAAAACTTTGTAAAGTAATAAAATGTGAGCAGGATATTGCTTTGCTGCAGAGGGATTTAGATAGATTGGGGGACTGGGCACTAAAATGGCAGATGAAATTTAATGTAGAGATATGCAAAGTTATGCACTTCGGAGTCAAAAATGCACAAGCAACTTACACCCTAAATGGTAGTGAATTAGGGATAACCACACACAAGAAGGATTTGGGAATTGGTATAGACAACAAATTAGGCAGCAATATGCAATGTCAATCTGCAGTTGCTAAGGCCAGTAAGGTTTTGTCATGTATAAATAGGGGCATAAATTCTCGGGATGATAATATAATTTTGCCTCTTTATAAATTGCTGGTAAGACCACACATTGAATATGCTGTGCAATTTTGGGCATCTGCTCTAAAGAAGGATATCATGACACTAGAAAAAGTGCAGAGATGAGCTACAAAATTGATAAAAGAAATGGAGCACTTTAGTTGTGAAGAAAGGTTAAAAAATGTAAATCTCTTTAGTTTGGAAAACGGTGCCTTATGATAACATTATACAAATATATTCGGGGCCAGTACAAACCATTATCTGGAAATCTATTCATAAGCAGGGCTATACATAAGATTTAGGCTGGAAGAAAGGAGATTTAATCTAAGGCAATGGAAAGGTTATTTACAGTAGGAACTATAAGGATGTGGAATTCTCTCCCTGAAGAGGTGGTTTTATCAGAGTCCGTACAGATGTTTAAACAGCAATTGGATAAATACTTGCAAAAAAACATAACATACAGGGATATAATTTCTAATTAGAGGGGTAATAGCTGCTTGATCCAAGGAGACATCTGACTGCCATTTGTTTGGTCAAGAAGGAATTTTTTTCTTGATTTGTTACAAAATTGGAAGCGCTTCAGACTAGGTTTTTTTGCCTTCTTTTGGATCAACAGCAAAAACATATGTGAGGAATGCTGTACTTGATGGACGCAAGTCTCTTTTCAGCTATGTAACTATGTAACATTTTGATTTTTTTTTTTTAAATACACAAATATACTCTGCTCTCATGGATATCAAACAAATGCAAACGCAACACAGGTTTATAAAAATAAACAATCTTTGTTAAATATATCTGTGACACAATTGTTGGTACTACTATAAATTTGTGACAAAAATATATTTAAAATATATTCCCATTAACATTTGAAAATGTTTTGTACACCTGTGTGACTAAGAATAAGAAATTGTTCAACCATGACTTCCTGTTTCACAGAGGTATAAATATGACGTAACATAGTCAAAATTCCCTTAGTCATTTATCACAATGGGTAAGGCCAAGGAATATAGTTGTGATGTGCGACAAAAGGTTTTTGAGCTTCACAAAATTGGATACAGCTATAAGAAGAAAATCAAGGTAATAATTAAGAAGTTCCAGTTAACTGGAAATATTATGAATCAACCTGAAGGGTGTGTGTCTATATTGTCTCAATGCCCTGTGAAGAGGATGGTTCGAATACATTTGCAAGGATCACAGCTGGAGAACTGTAAAGGTTAGTTATATCTTGAGGCCAGAAAGTCTCCAAAACTACAGTCAGACATCACTTACATCACCTCAAGTTGTTTGAAAGGGTTTCAGGAAAAAAGACTCTACTCTCATTCAAAAACAAACTCAGGCATCTTCAGTTTGCCAAACACCACTGGAACTTTAAATGGGATCGGGTTCTATGGTCAGATTAAAACAAAATAGAGCTTTTTTTTGTCAGTAATCACCAGAGGTCGGTTTGGCGCACACAGAGAGCTAGCCATATGGAAAGGTAACTCATACTCATGGTTAAATATGAGGGTGACTCTTTAATGTTTTGGAGCTGAGGACCTGGACATTTTGTTAGGATACATGGCATCATGGACTCTATCAAATACATTTGTGCTCAAAAGTTTGCATACCCTTGGAGAATTGCTAATATATGTACCACTTTTAAAGAAAACATAAGTGAGCAGGCAAAACACATTTCTTTTATTTTTTTATGGGATTCATATTCAAGTGTAAACTATAATTTTACAATCATAAAACAAAACATGGCAACAAAGAAATAAAAATAAATGACTCCTGTTCAAAAGTCTGCATACCCTTAGTTCTTAATACTGTGTATTGCCCCCTTTAGCATCAATGACAGCGTGCAGCCTTTTGTATTAGTTGTCTATGAGACCCCTAATTTTTCTGACATTTCAGATCTTTCCAGAGTGGCTTGAGGATTTTATGCTGGAAGGTCCTAAGGCGTCCATCCTTTGTGCAGAAGAATGCAAATTGTCTGCCAGTATTTTCTGATAACTTGCTGCATCCATTTTGCCATCAATTTTCACAAGATTCCTCGAGCTTTTAGAACTCACGCACCCCCAAAACATCAATCATCCACCACTATGCTTCACAGTAGAGATGGTATTCTTTTCACTATAGGCCTTGTTGACCCCTCTCCAAACATAGTGCTCATGGTCGTGACCATAAAGCTCTATTTTGGTCTTGTCACCACAAATTATAGAATACCAGAAGCTGTGAGGCGTGTCAAGGTGTTGTCGGGCATATTGTAATTGTTTTTTTGTGTGGCATTGACGCAGTAAAGGCTTCTTTTTGGCAACTCGACCATGCAGCAAATTTTTGTTTACGTATTGTCATATTGTGCTCCTTAAAACAACCACACCGCAATATTTCCAGAGCAGCCTGTATTTCTCTTGAGGTTACCTGTGGGTTTTTCTTTGTATCCTGCACAATTCTTCTGACTGTTGTGTCTGTAATCTTTCTTGGCCTACCCAAACTTGGCTTGGTATCAAAAGATCCCTGAATTTTCCACTCTTAATAAGTGATTGAACAGTACTGACTGGCATTTTCAAACCTTTGGATATCATTGAATATCCTTTCCATCTTTATAAAGTTCCTTTACTTTGTTACGCAGGTCTTTTGACAGTTCTTCCTGCTCCCTATGGCTCAGTATCTAGCCTGATCAGTGCATCAACTTTAGAGCTAACGAACACACTGACTATTTATACACAGACCCTCATTTCAATTCAAAAAGCAACATTCATCTTTAATTGCAATTTTAACCCATGTGTCACCTTGTGTCTGTAACAAGGCCAAACATTCAAGGGTATGTAAACTTTTGATCAGGACCATTTGGGTGATTTGTGCTATCATATGAATTAAAAAGGAGCCAAACAACTATGTGATAATACATGGCTTCATATGTTCATAAACTTTCAATAAAATACATTTTTTTGCATGATCAGTCACATTTTCAAAATCAATACTAAAATTTCACAATTTCGACCACGGTATGCAAACTTTTGAGCACAACTGTATCAACAGATGTTAAATGAAAACCTGACTGCCTGTGCCAGAAAGCTTAAAATTGGCAGTGGTTGGATGACAATGATCCAAAACATACCTCAAAATCAACACAAAAATGGTTTACTGACCACACAATCCCCTGACTTGAACCCCACACAAAACCTGTGAGGTGGACTGAAATCCACCAGCATCAACTTCGAAATTTCAAGGATCTGGAGAAATTATGTATGGTGGAATAGTCTCAGATCCTTTGCCATATATTCTCCAACCTTTTTAGGTATTGTAGGAGAAAACTCAGCGCTCTTATCTTGGAAAAGATAGGTAGCACAAAGTACTGACTAAAAGTGTGCCAATAATTGTGTCACACATATTTACCTATTTTATTTTGTTTTGCAATTGATTGATATCTATAAAATACTATATATATATCTATATTTTTTGTTGTTGTTTTTTTAACAAAATATGAACAGATTAAATGATAAAGACAATTCGTCAATGCCTTCTTTGCTCATATTTACCAAGGGTGCCAATATTAGTAGAGTGCACTGTATGTGCATGTATTTTTCTGCATCTTTTCACTGGAGGTATATTTTAAAATGAGTTTGCAAAAGCTGCAGTTCTTATGAACTGAAGCCTTTGCAAGCCCTCCATTTTTTCCCTGTAAGAAATTATTTCATGGTGAAATACCCTATCACCAGGGCCGGATTAACATAGGGGCTGATGGAGCTGCAGCTCCAGGCCCAGGCCCATGGAATAGGCCCATTAAAAAAAAAATATTTTTTTTTTTTTTTTTTTACACACTACTCTTAGGTTTGCCACCTGACTGGTATTTTAATGACACAGACTGTATTTGAGGCTGCCTGGCCATGCCGGTATTGCAGTAATACCAGCAATACAAATGCAGGTAATTTTCTCAGAATAAATGGAAATTACTCTGCAATACCAGCACCGGCCAGTAGGGGTCACTGTGTATGGAGAGAGGCAGGGATAGGAAGTTACAGAATATCCCTCCCTGCCTCTCTCTACTCACTGATCCGTGGGGGAGCAGCTACACAACACAGAGAGTCCAGACAGGAGCTCTACAGCTCAGGTAAGTGAGGGATGGGGGGGGGAGAAAGGCAGCAGGGACACATAGGGACACTGAGACACTAGGGGACACAGACACTGGGGGACACTAGGGGACACATGATGACACATACGCTAGGGGACACAGACACTAGGGGACACATGATGACACATACGCTAGGGGACACTGAGACACTAGGACAAAGACACTGGGAGACCTGGGAACACTGAGACACCTGGGGACACTGAGACACTTGGGGACATATGGTGACACAGACACTAGGGGACACAGACACTAGGGGACACATGGGGACACTGTCACTAGGGGACACTGAGACACTAGGACACATGGGGACACAGACACTGGGAGACCTGGGGACACTGAGACACTTGGGGACACTGGAAAACATGGGGACACTGAGACACTAGGGGACACTGGGACACATGGGAATGCTGAGACACATGGGGACGCTGTGAGACATAGGGACATTGGGAGACATTGGGACATGGAGACACTATGTCCCCCAGCCAGTGTCCCTAGTGTCTCAGTGTCCCCAAGTCTTCCAGTGTCTGTTTCCCATGTCTCTCAGTGTGCCTGGTGTTCCCATGTCTCCCAGTGTCCCTATATGTCCCAGTGTCCACATGTCTATGTCCACAACTGTCCCCATGTCTCCCAGTGTCCCCAAGTGTCTGTCTCCCAGCCAGTGTCCCCTAGTCTCCCAGTGTCCCCTAATCTCCCAGTGTCTGTGTTCCCATGTCTGTGTCCCTAGTGTCTTAGTGTCCCCATGTCTCCCAGTGTCTGTGTCCCTAGTGTCTCAGTGTCCCCATTTCTCCCAGTTTCCCTAAATGTCTGTGTCCCCATGTCTCCCAGTGTCCCCGGGTCTCTGTGTCACCAGTATCCTAGTGACATGGGGACACACTGAGACATTGGGACACTGGGAGAAATGGGGACACAGACACTGGGAGACTAGGGGACTGGGCGACATGGGGACACTGACACTGATACATAGGGACACTGAGACACTGGGTGACTTGTGAGACTGAGACACTGGGAGACAGTCCCTAGTGTCTCAGTGTCCCCAAGTCTTCCAGTGTCTGTTTCCCATGTCTCTCAGTGTGCCTGGTGTTCCCATGTCTCCCAGTGTCCCTATATGTCCCAGTGTCCACATGTCTATGTCCACAACTTTCCCCATGTCTCCCAGTGTCCCCAAGTGTCTGTCTCCCAGCCAGTGTCCCCTAGTCTCCCAGTGTCCCCTAATCTCCCAGTGTCTGTGTTCCCATGTCTGTGTCCCTAGTGTCTTAGTGTCCCCATGTCTCCCAGTGTCTGTGTCCCTAGTGTCTCAGTGTCCCCATTTCTCCCAGTTTCCCTAAATGTCTGTGTCCCCATGTCTCCCAGTGTCCCCGGGTCTCTGTGTCACCAGTATCCTAGTGACATGGGGACACACTGAGACATTGGGACACTGGGAGAAATGGGGACACAGACACTGGGAGACTAGGGGACTGGGCGACATGGGGACACTGACACTGATACATAGGGACACTGAGACACTGGGTGACTTGCGAGACTGAGACACTGGGAGACAGGGAGACACTGGGAGCAATCCATCTATAAGGCAGAATCAAACTGTGAGTAGTTTGGTGATTTTACAGAATTTTCTCTGATGTCACTCCTTGTGATTTACATCATGTGATGTCACGCATAACTAATTAATTATACAAATGATTAAGGCTGGTATTTTTTTCCAAGAAAGGTGGCAACCTTAACTACTCTTCACATACTCTTGCTTAAAGGAGCACTATAGGGTCAGGAACACAATCATGTATTTCTGACCCTATTATGTTAAAACCACCACCCATTCTTGCCCCTTCTTGCCTCCCTAAATATAGTAAAATATTACTTGTATTCATTCTGCAGCTGCTGGCTCAAAGTGGTGGTCTGAGCAAATTACAATACTTCCCCATAGGATTGGCTGAGACTGTCAACTAGGCAGATCAGGGGCAGAGCCAGCACAAGTCCAACATAGCCCTGGCCAATCAGCATCTCCTCATAAAGATAAATTGAATCAATGCATCTCTATGAGGAAAGTTCAGTATCTGCATGCAGAGGGTGGAGACACTGAATGGCAGTGCTGCACACTAGGCAGTACTGCCCCAGGAAGCACCTCTAGCAGCCATCTAAGGACCAGCCAGTGGAGTTATTTTCTCTGAAAAGACAGTGTTTACTGCAAAAAGCCTGAATGGAATGATTCTACTTACCAGAACAAATACAATAAGCTGTAGTTGTTCTGGTGACTATAGTGTCCCTTTAAGTTTGGAAGCTTAAGAGGGATGTATGGGAACAAAACTTGTGTGCACTTGCTGACATTAAAGTTAGTTTAGGTAATGCAGACGTTGGTCTCTCTAACACTGTGGCATGTCCCCTTTCTTCTACACTCACTACAGACACCTTTTCTCTGTCTCAGACTATATACCAGGAACTTCTGCCTGTTAGTAAGAAGGTAAGGAGACAAGTGGACCAGCAAGTTCTTAGAAAGAATGGAGTGAGCACATCATTAGACGCATTTATGTCAAGCTCAAGGTGCTGCCTGCATAGTATGCACTTAGTTGGACAGCCTGCAGGATTGGCAGGCAGCCTGGCATGCATTCATGCCAGGCTGACCTTCCAATTCTTTGGACAAACATGCCCCTTTTTGGGCATGTTCACCCCTTCTGGCAGGTCTTGTCACGTGATTCGCGCCAGTGGCACACCCTTTTACTCCGCCCATTGACTTCGTGCTTCACTGGACACTGCTGTTAGGGGTTATGGATTTACTTGAAAGATGAAAGCATAAATTAGAGAGAAATTAGCATAGAGTATGTGTTTTCTTATAGCTGCATCCTATGAGTTTCCCTCCAGCACCATCTCCATCAGATACATGACGCTTGGGAGGTATGATTGTTTTAGTGTTTTTGGTCGATAAGATTCCGTAATTAGGCCCATCATAATTGTCAGCACCAGGCCCACTGTACTCTTAATCCGGCCCTGCCTATCACGCCTGCCATGCATGCATTAGATCGTGCAGTGCCGACCCTCATGTGCATAAGCCAACACACATGTTGGAAGGCCATTTGGCCTGAATTTTGTCGTGCAAGCTGTTTGTCTTCTCCATAGCAACCAGCACTTCCGGTCCGTTGTTCCTGCCCAAAAAATTCAGTTTCAAGCAAGCAGTCTGCCTCCGACCTCCATGCCTGCTAACCGGCTCCTATCCGACATCTCTACCCACTACCCGGCTTCCGGTCATGAGACCGACACACCCACGTAAGCATAGCGTGGGGAATAGCATTCGGCTATTTCCCACGTTCGGGCCTAAAAATGCGGGGATAGGCTCCTTCATTATACTTAACCATTCGTGCACTTTCTCTGTTCGTGTACTTCTGCGTTCGTGCGGCTAACAGACGACCGTAGAGTACACACTCCTCCGTTTGTATTTTCGTATACACTAACTGCCGACCGCACTAAACAAACTTACGTTTGTCTATTTCATTTGTACGTTTGTTCAGCCGACTGCAATATAATTGTCTTCCGTTTAGTCTTTCGTATGCTCCATTTAACCGACCACAGGAGTTCTTTTCTGTTTACAGTCCTCTCGTTCGTTTGTTCATTCGTTTAGCCGAATGCAGGAGGCTTCAGCGTTTAAATTCACAATCTGCTATAAATGTACCTAGTTATGCCATTCACTTAAACGAGTGAGTAAGCACTCACCCTTTTCACATTATCTTATCCTATATTAACTTAAGTGTTTTATTATATGGCTCTTAAGTCACCACTGGTTTAAATAATAATTCTGTGTTGCACTAATTCCCGTCTATGGTCACATAATTATGGGACACCATTTTTTCATGGGGTAATCTTCTTAAAGGCACAGTTTGGACATAATCACTTAATAAGTTACGATATGCAAAATACACCACCAGGTACCATTATTTAACCCCGCTGGAACGTAGTCTATTATTGTACAGTCTCTTCCCTTTCCCTAAGGAATTAGTTTTCTACGCAACTAAGGTCGCTCCGCTCACTACATCTTTTCTTAATTTTGCATGTCATAGGTTAAGCTCTTACGGTTCCTTTTCACCAGGCTCATTATAGACCATTAGCACAATTTCCAAACCTCTGTTCCTTAAAAAACCTTATATACTGATTTCTTATACTTAGAATGCATATGTTTTTAGGTTCTACTACTTTCCTCCAAACAGTTTCCAAGAAGTGGTATCCCAGTATTCTGTATTACTGTATTACCGTATCAGGTAAGAAGGTTTACCAGTTCTCTTTTTTCCCCTTGAGGCCTCATTTAGCCTCCACGGCCTCATTCAGCCTCCCCACCTCCCAAAGTGGGTTCTAAACTTCAAACGGGCCAGGTCTAAGATTCCTCACTACGATTTAAACATCAATCACACAAACCTACACCACCTTGCTACTGCTAATTTAACGGTACATTTCTTGTCTATTATTTCTACATTTCATTACTTAGACCTGCGTCATTACTGCAGTTTCGCTAAGTTATATGGCATCAAACACCAACAGACTACCTGGTTCCCTGCATTTCAGTATCAGGTATTGTTAAATCTTACTCACTATGATCAGGGCCAGATTAAGAGCCCAATGGGCCTGGTGCTGACAATTATGACGGGCCTAATTACAGAATCATATCGACCAAAAACACTAAAACATTCCCAAGCGTCATGTATCTGATAAAGATGGTGCTGGAGAGATAGAAAACAGCAGCTATAAGAAAACACATACCCTAGGCTAATCTCTCTCTAATTTATGTTTTCATCTTTCAAGTAAATCCATAACCCCTAACAGCAGTGTCCAGTCAAGCAGGAAGGTAAAAGGTTGTGCCATTGACACAAATCACGTAACCTGCCAAAAGGGGCGAACATGCCCAAAAGGAGGACATGTCTGCCCAAAGAATTAGAAGGTCAACCTGGCATGAATGCATGTCAGGCTGCCTGCCAATCATGCAGCTGGCCAACTAAGGGCATACTATGCAGACAACACCCTGAGCTTGGCATAAATGCATCTAACGATGCGCTCACTCAACGCATTCTAAGGACTGTCCCCTAGCACTCGCTAGTCCACTTGTCTCCTTACCTTCTTAGTAGAAGGCAGAAGCTCCTGGTATATAGTCTGGGACAGAGAAAAGCTGTATATAGTGAGTGTAGAAGAAAGGGAACATGCCACAGTGTTAGAGAGACCAAAGTCATCATTACCTTAAAGGATCACTATAGGGTCAGGAACACAAACATGAATTCATGACCCTATAGTGTTAATACCACCATCTAGCCCCCCTGGGCCCCTCATGCCTCCATAAATATAGCAAAATCTTACTATATTCAAGCCTGAAACTGTAACTCTGCATGCTGTTAGACTCATAAAAACAAGCAGTCTGCTGACATCATTAGAAGTGGTGGCCTGATCCAATCACAGTGCTTCACCATAGGATTGGCTTACACTGACAAAGAGGCAGATCAGGGTCAGAGCCAGCATGATTCAAACACAGCCCTGGCCAATCAGCATCTCCTTATAGAGATGAATTGAATTAATGAATCTCTATGAGGAAAGTTCAGTGTCTGCATGCAGAGGGAGGAGACAGTGAATGTTTGGATGCATTTTAGGCAGCCCTGACCCAGGAAGGATCTCTAACAGCCATCTAAGGAGTGGCCAGTGAAGTTATCACTAGGCTGTAATGTAAAGACTGCATTTTCTCTGAACAGACAGTGTTTACAGCAAAAAGCCTGACAGTAATGATTCTACTCACCAGAACAAATTCAATAAGCTGTAGTTGTTCTGGTGACTACAATGTCCTTTTAACTATATTCATTGTCAGCCAGTCCACACAAGTTTTGTTCCCATACATCCCTCTTAAGTTTCCATACTTAAGTAAGAGTATGTGAAAAGTAGTTAGGGCTGCCACCTTTCTTGGAAAAACATACCAACCTTACTAATTTGCATAATTAAATATGTATGAGTGACATCACATGATGTAAATCACAAGGAGTGACATAAGAGAAAATGCTGTAAAATCACCAAAAAACTACTTAGTTTGATTCTGCTGTATAGATGGATTCCTCCCAGTGCCCCCATGTCTCCCAGTGCCCTCATGACTCAGTGCCCCCATGTGTCGATTACTCCAGGTCTCAGTGTTCCTATGTATCAGTGTCTCAGTGCCCCATGTCTCCCAGTGTCCCCTAGTGTCATGTCCCCAGGTCTCCCAGTGATCCTATGTATCACAGTGTCTGAATGCCCCATGTCTCCCTGAGTCCCCATGTATCCCAGGGTCCCCATGTCACTAGGACACTAGGAAGACGGGGAGACCTGGGGACACAGGGAGACCTAGGGACACGGAGACACCAGTGACACTGGGAGACTAGGGGACTCTGGCTGGGACACATGGGGACAATGGGAAAATAGGGGACACTTGAAGACATGGGGACACAGACACCACGGACACAGACACTAGAGACACTGGCTGGGGGACATGGGGACATTGAGACATGGGGGGACTGGGAGACATGGGGACACTGAGACATCAGGGCCACAGACACTAGGGACACTAGCTTGGAGACATGGGGACACTGTGACACTTGAGGCACTGAGAGACATGGAGGCACTAGGAGGCATGGGGACGGTGAGACACTGGCAGACTGGGGACACTGGGAGACTAGGGGTCACTGGGAGACTAGGGGGCACTGGCTGGGAGACATGGGGACACTGTGTCCCCATGTGTCTATGTCATAATGTCTCCCAGTGTCCCTTAGTGTCTCAGTGTCTGCCATAATGTCTCCCAATGTCCCTTAGTGTCCCAGTGTATGTCTCCTTGCAGCCTTTCCCGCATCCCTTACTTCCCTGAACTGTAGGCTGTCTCTGCAGGGTGGGAGTTGCTGTCTGGACTCTCTGTAGCTGCACCCCTGCAGATCAGTGAGTATAGATAGGCAGGGAGGGATATGCTGGAACTTCCTATCCCTGCCTCTCTCCACACACAGCGACCCCTACTGGCCAGTGCTGGTATTGCATTGTAATCTCCATTTATACTGAGAAAAATACCAGCATTT
Organism: Pelobates cultripes; assembly: GCA_933207985.1. Taxonomy (NCBI): domain Eukaryota; kingdom Metazoa; phylum Chordata; class Amphibia; order Anura; family Pelobatidae; genus Pelobates; species Pelobates cultripes. The sequence continues at coordinate 223,626,917 of OW240914.1, forward strand.
GTATTGCCAGTATCACTGCAATATTGGCACCAGCCAGACAGCCTCAAATACTGGCTGTGCTAATAAAATAAAAGCCAGGTGGAATCCCTAAGAGTAGTGTGTGGAAAAAAAAAAAAATTTAAAAAAAAAAAAATTTTTTTTGTTTTTTTAAAATCAATGGGCCTATTCAATGGGCCTGGGCCTGGAGCTGCAGCTCCATCAGCCCCTATGTTAATCCGGCCCTGACTATGATTATGTTTCTCCTTAAGGCCTCACTTCGCCTTCGTATCATTTAAATTTCACAATTGGGGGAACCCAGGGGGCTTGTCTCTACTTACGGACCAACGTTCAGGTCCCTCATCGTACACAGGTTCTTACGTTACAGTTTCATTATTACACTATACCCATACGTTTGACATTTTTACACTTTGCATACCAGTGGCACGCCTCAGGCCCACTAGCATCTATATTAGGATATCTTCACCGGACCCGTTCCCTGCAGAAGCAAGAATATATTGAAGTCTTCCTGTGCATTGTCCAAAGAAATAGGACAAATACTCAAGGTTAGTATCTACGTTCAATTACACCATTCTAAGAGACAAGCCCCATCAGGTTAGAGAAATGGCATTGAGGGTTAGGGGCTGGCCTTAGCTACTCTAAGTAAATACTACGGTCCCGCAAGGTCTACACCCTATCTCATACATGGAGGTTCAGCCCCACGACCAAATCATAGTTAGCCACCTCACTCGCCCTTCTTTAGGGCTACAGATAGGGCTTCCCAAGTCACGGCCACATGTTTTGAATCTCTTACGGTCACCGTGAGGCCAACATCCTGCCACCACGTTCAAGTGGCCACAAAATTCCCTCGGCCCAAATCATAGGTAGAGCCTCTCTTCGCCACTTGGCACTAACAGGGCCTCACCTGTCACTTTGTTCTAGTTAAATTCTTCGCCTCGGCACTAGCTAGCAGGCCAGTTCTCTGAAGGTCTCATCCCCACCTCTATGACACCTTACTTATCCAAATCATTATTCCTTTTTCAGAATGTCACAAGAATCCATCCCAATCATCGGTCTGCTGTTGGACAAAAATGCCCAGCACGCCAGCAGGCCTAGGTCTCCGGAGGAATCCCTCACCCCTTCTACCCCCAGATCCTGGACCATTCCTAAAATTTTAGCAGAGCTCAGACTCAGGGGTATCCCCTTTCCAGCCACTGCCAGAAAGGCAGAATTATACAGGCTCATGACGGCACAGGCCAACGTCTCTAGGCCCGGCTCTAGTTCACAAGGGCCCCCAGCTTACACCTATTATGGCCAGCCTCCAAACGATTAACAAGAGGCTGGTGAAAGTGGAATTGGCTATAGCCACACCAGGTGTCTCGTTAGGCCCCAGCAGGCCCTCCTCTGGCGGTCTCGGTCATACAGATTGGCTTACCCCTCATTTCCCCTCCACCACCACCCACTATCACTACTCAATACGTCTCACCGGCCCACTCTGTTCCAGATTCCATAAAGAAGGAAATTCTCGATGGAAAGGACATTAATCTAATGTCACTACTCATAACTTCCCAAGACATCCTAGAGAACAAAGGTTATATTCATGGTGACATTTCAGTAGTCCTAAAAGAGAGAGACCCACGACTTAACAAAAAGCTTTCCATTCCTAAGTTTGTCATTGCCTTGGCATTTATCGGGACATTATCTGCACGGTGTACCCACATAAGAGGGAAGAGCTTGATTCATACTTACACAAGGTGGTTGACTTGGGTATCAAGTACGCAGGGTCCTCATTTTATGATTTTCATAAATCAGTTTCAGCCAAGACTGCTACTCATCTGGCACAGTTCAACATAAGAATCGCCTGGTGCCAGATGGACCCAGAATTGTTTAGCCGTCACTTTGCTGGTTTGAGGCCCCGTCCTGTGCCTCCTGTAGTTCCTCTTCTCACTTCTCCGACTTGTGCCCTTGTGAGACAGACACTTCCACTTCTCACCACTCCTTCACCCCACACACTAGACAGAGAGGCGGGCAGAGGGACATGCTGGGCAGACCCATTTCATTTCTGGGCAAGGCTCGGGTGTGCAATGACTTTAATGCGGGGATATGCAATTTCACTGCATGCAGGGCATTGCAAATCTGCTTCAGAGCCCACACCAAGTCCACATGTCCAGCCCAACTGTCACCTAAGAAATGCCTAACTGACATACTATCTGCATTCACACCCAGCTAGGCATCTGATAGATTTTCTGGTGACGGGTTTCACACAGGCCTTATCGCCATCCCCACAGGTACCTAACCTATTATCTGCATCCATTGACCCACTTATGGTGGACCACCTTCTGTCCACGGAAATCAAGGTTGGTTTCATGATCGGCCCTTTCCTGTCTTCACCTTTCTCATATTGGCGTACCAATCCCATCGGGATAGCCATTCACAAATACTCCAACAAAAAACGTTTGATTATAGACCTCTCTGCACCACACTCTTCCTCCATTCCCAGCATCAACTCCCTCATTCCCGCTGAGGAGTTCTCAATGCACTACGCTAAAATCGACGATGCCATGCAAGCTATCATTTCAGCAGCTAGTAAAGCTTGGTTGAGCAAGACAGACATATCCAACGCCTTTAAACTGCGACCTATTCACCCTTCACTATGGCACTTGCACGGTGTTAAATGGAGGAATAAGTATTTTTTCACTACTCTGCTCACGTTTGGCTCTAGAAGCAGCCCTAAGTTATTTGACATCTTCGTAGAAACCCTCTACTGGCTGCTCCTAAACATAATCAGGTGTCCATCAGTCATCCACTATCTGGATGATTTTTTGTTGATTGAACCAGGTTCACAAACACCTAACAGTATTCACACCACCACAGCCCTTTTCACAACACTCGGGGTCCCTCTGTCATCAGGCAAAACTCTCGGTCCCTCTACAAGGCTCATTTTCTTGGGCATAGTATTGGACACCACTACCTTCCAAGCCAGTCTTTATGCAAGCTGAAGAACTTTATGGGTGTGGAATGAACCTTTAATAATTTGCAAAAAATGTTTAGACATAAACAAAAATTTGCAATGCACTGCATAAAAATAATTTGTTGAATGCATCTCAGGTCCTCAAGCATTTTTATGTGAGCAACCAAGAATCAGTGACTCATCTGATTCAATATACTAACAGCAAATATGTGCAAACTAAGCAAAATTCTAGAATGACTAAGAAAAATAACAAAAAACTAAATCTGATTTATACCTAGATCCTCAGCGCTAGAGTATTTCATTGTTAGTGGTTTTCCACAGGCAAAAAAAGGAGATGAACAAGTGTAAAGATGGACGAGTGGTGGATGAGATACAGTTATTTCATGCAACCAGTGACAGCCTGATTGATACTATATGTCAGCAAAATTTTGATCATCAATTAAATGGAAATATGAACGTCAAAGGTAAGAGAAGGACAATATAGCATGTATGGAAGGGACAAGGATGTTGTTTGGAAATATATCTTTATAATGAAGATAAGTAACATTATAGATTTTTTAAAGTATATTTGTGTTTTATGTTCTTCAGGAATCTCTTTTGGAAAAGATGCATACTACTGTCATATCTTCAGCCCGAAGGAATTCTTTTTGAGTCATGTTATGTTTTTAGCACGTGTCCTGGTGGAGAATTTTAAAAAAAATGGGAGCTCCTCTTCCTGTGTCTGTGTGGAAAAACATCAAGTCTACCCAGAATATGTCATCAAATACATATGATTTTGATATTCACCTTCAGAGAAGTATTAGAAAAGGGAAATATTTTACTTGTATCTTCTAGTGTAGTGGTGGGCCTGTATAAAAATATGACCCTGTTGAAGTTTTAGAATATATTTATTAATAGTGTAACTAGTATATAATATAGTGATATATAATAGCATACTAATTTAGTAACATTCCCCAGCATCCATTTTCCAATGACATAACAAAGATTGACTCTAGTTGTTTCTTCTAACCATGGCCTTCAATACATTTTTCTTAATAAGCTTTTTAAATAATTTAACATTTTTGGATAAACTTTTACAATTATTTAAAATTTTGAAAATATTTTATTTTCATAAATATTTTTCTATATGATATGTTTTTATATTTGACTATTTTGAAAAAAAAAAAATGAAAACTTTATCCAAAAATATTAAATCATTTGAAAAGCTTTTTCATAAATATTAAATCATTTGAAAAGCATATCCAAAGACATTAAATCAAGGCCAGTTTTCCAAACACATCATGAAGAAAATTACTCATTATTCATGGTACCGTGATGGTCTACATTTTTTTAAATGTGCTTGTCAAGATGATTAACATGATGTTTGTTTACATGTCTGAGACCACTTCTTATCAGTTCATGTTTTTCTACTTTTTTCTAAGCAGGTATTATTAACCTGCTTGAGATGCATTTGGGTTCTATAAAACAAGCCTATCAGGGACTGGTCTGATGCAATATAGTTGACATCCTTTAAATACACTATAATACAGCATAAGATGAAATATAAGAAGAATGAGATATAATGCATTACTGAATTTTATCGTGGGACTTAAAGTATTTGAAGATTATGGTCAAAGAAAATAGAAGATTTCTTTAAGAAAGTGGTCTGGAGAACCTGGAATTCATAATTGGAAAGTCTAACCAGTTGAGGGATATCAATACAAGAGCAATGTGAAACAAGCCTGGTCAAACACAGAATCATTATAAAACATTAATAATGCACTTCAGCATGTGAAACTAAAATCAGGCAATGTTCAAGGTGAATATTGGAATCATTCAGCTGTGCTACAACACTTTATAGTACCTTCCTGTAATTATTGTCATGTTGAGCTTGACAGGGCCATTACAGATAAAAGAAGAAGCACAAAAGGAGCAACCAACTCTTGGAAACTCAATTGCAGTCTGGAGACTTACATAACTTACACCTGGGTAAAAACATCTGTTATTTAAATGTCATGTTATGTATCTTTACGTGCTGTGTGTTAAGCAATCACTGGAATCACTGAAGCATTAATTAGAAGCACTAATTTTATAAGTATTTCTGCACATTCCAAAAAAACAAAACACAACAAAATTCTAAAGTGTTTTATTTGCCTGTTCTACATTAAAGATGCTGAGAAACTGGAAGTCTGGGATTCAGCAGAATACCTAAAACGTCAATATTTTATTGCCTATGTTAATATAAAGGTCATCTGCACAAAGAACTTATTAACCAGGATACAACAGGAATCAGTGTGGAGAAATCCATAGAATGTTTTAAAGTATCATATACTGCTTTGCTCTTATCTTTGTCGCCATTAGATGTGGATATTCAACTATAATAAAAACCTATGAGAAGACTTGTGATTAATTTTTTCCCTTTACTTTTTTCATGAAACTTAGCTACAGTTGTGATAGGGTCTTGGGGACATTTCTGTAATACCACTGTATCACCTAAATGCTTCATAATCTATGGTTTATACATTTATGTAGATGACGTCACCGACATGCTGGCAACGAAGCCAGTGTGTTTGCATCTCTGAGGAAGTTTGTCCTGTTTGGGGGTGCGTCTTAAAGAATATTTCTGTTTCACCAACTGAAAACTTGCATATGTCCCGACTTGAGTGGGTGACTTCAGGAGTCCTGGCTGCATTTCTATGATAGTGGCCCTAAGAGCTTTTACCTGGGTTTAAAAAAGGGCTTACAGACCTAGACTCCCTAACATTAAAGGATCACTATAGGGTCAGGAACACAAACATGTATTCCTGACCCTATAGTGTTAAAACCACCATCTAGCCACCCTGGCCCTTCATGCCTCCATAAATATAGTAAAATCTTACTGTATTCAAGCCTGAAGCTGTAAATCTGCATGCTGTTAGACTCAGAAAAACAAGAAGTCTGCTGACATGTGGTAGCCTGATCCAATCACAGTGCTTCCCTATAGGATTGGCTGAGACTGACAAACAGGCAGATCAGGTCACTAAGTAAAGTGATTGTGATCATGTCACATCGGTCACAGAAGTCAACCAGTGCTGAGCAGGCATATGCCACCCTTGCGCTAGAGTCTGACGCGTCTATGTCAGACTCCGACCCTGATTTTGACCCTGCCAGGTGCTCAGATACATTATCACTAGATACAGTGTCTGCTGCTAGTGATGTATCTAGTTATGTTGTATCTGTGCCTGCCAGTCCCCCTGCCAGAAGGAGACATGCTGCTTCAGCTGGCAGAACTGCTGAGGAGTGGGTAGTGTCTCATCGCCAGAGGCCAGACATCCCACCCTTTACTGCAAATCCTGGCATTAATTTGGATGTCGCAGGATTTAGTCCTCAGCAGTTTATGGAGGTGTTTTTGGGTGATAATGTATATGCCGATCAGTTCCGAGCTGCTTTTTTTTTGACAAAGCATCAATGGGCCCCCATCGATCTGCCAGAATTTAAAAGATTCTGGGCATTGACTATGCTGATGGGCATCATAAAGAAGCCCTCCATCCGCTCCTAATGGAGCAGTAGTCCTATCTTCTCTACCCCCATTTACTCCCAATGTATGTCGAGGAAGAGATATGAAATGATTCTGCATTTCATGCACTTCAGCGACAACAGCCTGTGCCCCCCCTAGGGAGCATCCCCAGTTTGACAGGTTGTATAAAATCCGCCCCCTGATTACCCACTTCGCTGCCAGGTTTGCAGAGGCTTATACACCTGGAGGGAATATATGCGTGGATGAATCCCTGATGAAGTATAAGGGAAGGCTGGGATTCAAGCAGTATATTCCTTCCATGCGCTCTAGGTATGGTGTAAAGATGTATAAGCTCTGTGATTGCGAGACTGGGTATACTCAGGCCTTCCGGGTGTACGAGGGAAAGGATAGCCACCTTGACCCTCCAGGTTGCCCAGAACATATGGAAACCAGTGACAAGATTGTCTGGGACCTGATATTCCCCCTGATGAACAAAGGGTACCACTTGTATACTGGCAATATTTATACAAGTGTCCCTTTGTTCAAGCTACTGTACTGTTTTTTTTTCAATTTGTATTTTATTGAATTTTCATGAGTGAGACACAACTTTGCCGTTTTATATATGGGTCTCATGAGTAAAACACAACTGTATCATTTTTTATATATATATATATATATATATATATATATATATATATACATACAATGGTGGGTAATTTTGACGCCTCTAACCACCACCATCTTGGGGTATTTAGAAAGGGGCAGTGCTGTAATGTTCTGCTTTGGCTGATGGTCGCAGATAGTCCACTCCGGAGGCCCATTTGGCTGTCCAGCCTTTGCCTGGTTTCCTCTTGTGTTGATCTCTGGGTATATGGGCTGGGTGGGACATTGCTCGGGAGCAGTGGTGTGGAGGTTGTCTGTGGCTCAGCACCAGGATGTAGCCCCCTCTGATGGTCTGGCCAGTCTCTGAACCTTGTATGTGCCTGTCTCTTTTCCGCCTTCTTGTTGCTGTTTGGAGGGTGTCTCTGTCCGAGGCTGAGGATGCACTTCAAGGAGTTTGTACAGCTCCTCGGGGTCATTTGCCGACGTCAGTGTGTATGCCTTGTCGCCAGCTGTCACCTCCAGGGATTCCTCCGCCCCCAAGCGGTATTTTATTGAGCGGTCTCGTAGTTTCTTTGCCACAGGTGCCAATTTGCGTTTTTCTAACAGCACTGGGAACGGAATGTCGATATATACTGCCACTGTACTCCCTTCGAAGGTTATGTTTCCCTGTGTTCTGGAGAACATCATGATCGCGTTCTTGACTGTCATATAGCGTGTCACCGCTATTACGTCTCTGGAGGTTCCCGCTGGCGCCGCTGGGGATTTTCTGACTCTGAACACCGAGGTGATCAGTGGTGTGGTTGACCCCCCTCTTGATTTCCAGTGAGTCTATGAGGGTCTGTTTATATTGTAGTAGGTTCTCTGTGCCTATTGCTTCCCTTAGTGACGCATTTCTAGTGTTGTCACTGTGCGGTGTAACTGCTGCACTTGTGAGGCCAGGCCCTCCATCTGTGCCCTGGTTTCCTGCATCTGGCTGGCTCTTTTGCCTCTATAGCCCGGACTTTATTGTGGACCACCTCCATCTCTGTCTGGACCTCCTGTAAGTCCTCCCTCCATACCTTTCTGAGGTCCAGCAGGAGCCTCTTTAGGAGCCTTTTGTGGCGGGGGCTGAGTCCTCATCTGACTCGGGTGCGTCGGACTCCCCGCCCGACTGTGGCGTGGGGGTTTTATCCACCTCATGGGAGTACTCCGATGTCTCCTGTTCCTTACTTGCCTCCGGCACCATCTTTGTTTGCAGCTGCGGCACGGGCCTGTCAAAGGAGAGTCTTATGTCTTGAAGGCGGGGTGTCTCCGGGTCCTGAACTTTCTTATTTTTTCGCCCCATTGTGTCTGCTGGTGGGGGGTGAAGTGTGGAAGCTGGTAGGTCTGTATTTTTTCGGCCAAAGTACTCTTTTTTGCTTTCCGAGCACGGAGCCTCGCATAGAGATATCAGTACAGTCTCTCGGTTGGCCACGCCCCCCTACTGTACTGTTTTGATACAGTAGCTTGCAGTACAATCAAAAAGAACAGCACAGGTTTCCCAGGACAACTTGCACCTACCAGGCTACGTAGGGAGGAGACCTCAGCTCTGTGCCAAGAGGAGCTCTTGGCAGTTAAGTACAGAGACAAGAAGGATGTGTTCCTTCTTACCACCATCCACACTGAAGGGAATGTGGAGATCCCTGTACGTGGCAGAGCTGAGAGCACAAGGAAGCCAGTGTGCATCAAGATCTATAACCGGCATATGGATCGGCTTGATCTTGCAGATCAGCTGCTGCAGCCCTACCTAATTGTACGAAAGTCAAGGGCCTGGAACAAAAGGTTGCAATCTACCTAGTGCAGATTGCAACCAACAACGCTTTTTTGTTGTTCAAAAAAGCAAACCCCGGGACGCAATTGAGTTTTTTCCAGTTTTAGCTCCAGATGATTTGGGGGATTTTGTACCGTGATACACCTGCTCCTCGGGCGGTGATGGGAGAGAGCAGAGTTGGGGCTACACATTTTATTTTTAAATTCTCCCTACTGCGGCAAAGCAGAATCCCCCAAAAGATGCAGAGTCTGTTTTAAGAGGGGGCAGAGAAAAGATACCGTATGTCACTGTCCTGATTGCCCTGGACAGCCTGGACTCTGCATTGGGGACTGCTTCAAACGATACCACACACTGGTCCATTTGTAATTTTTTTTTACATTTGCCATTCAGTTTTTTTTTTTGTTTTTTTTTTTACATTTACCCTATTCATGGGGGGCATGGGTGTACTAAGGAGGCCTTGCAGAAACCAACCTGGGGTGTTTTCTTGCAATAACCAACAACAGGCTCTCCTAAATCACAGTCAAAAAGCAATGTGTGTGTAAAAATGAAAATTGAACAGTTACCTCCACACACATTCTTCAATTTTTGGGGGGGGCTAAAAAAGTTGCATCAAAGCACTCCATATACAATACCTCTGGGTGTCTACTTTTCAGGTATGTACACTTTCATGGCAATATATAAAACTGGGGTATGTGATAAGCCCCAAGCTAAAGATAGGTATATCAGAAAAAATACTCTCAATTTCAACTCAAATTGCAAGTCATACAATTGTAACCGTACCTTCCCAAAATCCTGGCAAACCTATGATTGGGGACATGGGTGTACTAAGGAGGCCTTGCAGAAAACAACCTGGGGTGTTTTCTTGCAATAACCAACAACAGGCTCTCATAGATCACAGTCAAAAAGCAATGTGTGTGTTAAAATGAAGATTGAACAGTTACCACCACACACTTTCTCCAATTTTTTTGACTAAAATGATTGCATCTAAGGCATCAAAACACTCCATATACAATACCGTGGGGTGTCAACTTTTCAAATATATGCACGCTCATGGCAAGAAAATACATTGGGATATCTGATAATTCCCCCAAAAAGAAGATAGGCAAACAAGACATGTAAAATTTGAAAAACGCATATCAGACGTTTTGTTTTGCACCCCTCCGCCCCATAGAACCCAACACACCTATGCATGGGTGGTATCACTGTACTCAGGAGATGTTGCTGAACACATATTGCGGTGTCCTTTGGCAGTAACACATAACAGGAAAAATAACAAAAAATGACTACCCAAACATTTGACAGAGACTGGTGGTAGAATTAGTGCATGTAAAGTGTTAAAATGTCACCATGTGAAATGACCTAGGGTATCTACTTTTCAAAAAAATATGGTTTGACGGGGTAAATTACATTAAAGACTGCATGATGGCCGTCTGTTTTTTTTTTTTTCATTTTTCATCATATTTTACTTTTTTTTTCTAGTTAATTATATGATGAAAATAATGGTATCTTTAGAATGACCATTTAATAGGGAGAAAAATAGTATAAAATATGTGTGGGTAGAGTAAATGAGTAAGAGGCAAATTACAGCTAAACACAATGTGGGGATATTTATGGGATAATAATAGTAAACAGTGAGAATTGCCCACTAATTCAATTCTCAGATCCAAAGATCGTTATCGTAAGTGAAAAGTATTTCATATAATTAAAATCACAATTTTATAAAAATAGATTTATTTATAATAACCAATAATTAACAAATAATATTATGTAACATGCGTGACAATAATCAATGAATATCCAGTATAAAATGGTATGCAATACAATGGAATGGGTATACACATTTCAATGGCTAAACAGCATTTTCTGTCAAGGCTTACACGATTTATGACTATCTTTCACAGAGAAAGCAAAACTTTTCACAGCGAAGGGCCATAAAACCCTGGCTAACAGTTAGAATAACCCTTTCAATGCTGGCTAGATCTCCTAGGTAATTAAGATCTATTCTTATGTAATTTTAAATAAAATAACATTTAAACCAGTTCATTAGTCATTTCCTGGAACCATCCAATAAGAGAATCTACCATGTTATCTAAGCAGAGTTTAATTTGTCTAAAAGATATCTTATCTTAATTTAGAACAAATCAATACACCTGGATAAAAACAGCGGTATGCTAACATGTGATAATATCACATCAATATATAATTATTCTTAATTCCACCTGCAGAATGGAATGTTTATAACTATATATTCTTTAGTTAACTAAGATTTCTTAATATGGAAATCTGACCGTGATTTATCCAGTCATATATCATGCTATTAGTAAATTTTAATTAATTTAATTAATTAAATGAAACCAGTATAATTACCAGTTGAGTAGATATTTCATCCGATTGGTAGATAGTCTCAGGAACTTATTTGGATGTCTGTAGGTGCATGAGTTATGGTGAAAGGTGGTGTTGGTTAGAAAGTCAGTAAAATTCTAAGTGTTAGAGTTTTAAGAGTAGAGTATTAGTCTCAGATGTTGTCCTGGGTTTCTCTGCATGTCCGAGTTGGAGTCCCCAAACTTCCAATTCCTCTCTCCTCTTTTTCCTCACCCTCAACCCTTTGTCCTAACTTTTAAAGGGGCAGACTCTCTGTACGTCATCAGTTGATAACCCAATAGAAGCACTAGAGGTGTGCTTACCTAGGGATCGCAATTTAGGTATTTGGTCTATAGAGGGCAGTCTTGTCCCACTAAACATACCTATCCAGGAAAGAGTTAACTTTTCCTGGTGGCTATTTTGACGTCATTTTGGCCTATCTTTATCTTTGCTATAACTTAGATTTGCTGTCAGATCAAACAGTTTCTTTAAGTTTTGTCCAGACTATGTGTCTGGCAAATTCTGAGTTTTGACCCGTAACTTACAATGGGACCTCATACATATAGAAAGTAAAATTTTATTATTTAATCTTCTCTGTCACAAATGTCTGGGTTTAGAATTGATCTATTCCATTAGCATTCTAGACAGTCTATCCAACCCCCGTTCTCCTTATCACTTGGTTTGTATATACTATGCATTCCTTTAGCTCGGGCAAAGTGGTTAGTTTTACAGATAGAAATCTTGTCTTTTTGTTAACTTGGGAATAACAAAATGGAGTCTGGTCTGTTCAGAGTGACTCAGCATATACACTTTTAATTTCTATCATAGCACAAGATGTCTGCCGATATAAATACCCTGACATAACCCCCCTTTAGTGCATTTCGTAGACAAAATTAATTTAGCTTATGAATAAGCACTATAGAAGTTACCAGACATATTGTGCAATCACATCATTTCTAACATAGGCCCGTGCGTGGAATGGACATTTTTGTATATATTTGTACCTGTAAGAGTTTTGAACTTTACACTTAGTACAATCAACCATAATATCATTATTATCATAGTACAATGTTTTCATTTGAAAAATGTTTTTGGGAGTTACATATGGTATAGCACTCCCCATCTCAAAGGCCAGATTTAATTGCATATGCTCAATTGTTTCTCCATCCACATTGGCAAGCATCGCATGAACAATATCCTTGGATACAAAATACAGAGGTATGCGTCCCCCTGCCAATTCGATCATTCCAGTTTGCACTTCGTCAAGAAAAGCAAGTGTGTGGAACAATATTGGGTCATGCAGAAATAGAAGTTCATGCTTAAATAAGTCATGACTTTGGTGCAACTCAGTGGATTTGGCAATTAACTCCGAATGCAAATTTGTTGTAACAACTGTGTCTTCCACAATAGTTAACACGTCTTGGAGAAGTGTTCTTTGCTGTTGTATCACCTGGTGAATATCATTAATGTGTTGCTTTAGCGCATAGATTTCCATATCCAGCTTTTGGACAGTAATAGAGTTGGCTGCAGACATTCCAGTTGCGACAACTGCACCGACAGTGGCACAAACTAATGCAACAATTATAGCGGTGAGGAACCTTTTGGGACGGTTGCTCATCGGAACAGAACTGGATACAAATGGTTTCCGGGCTTGCTCCAAGATGTTTTGCACACGGTCCTGTGCTCTTTGGAGGTGCATCTGGTACCAAGTCTGTAACTCAGGAAGCTGCATCGATGAAATGTTGTATGCCTTCTCGATGGAAATCTTGGGGTCCAAGCTGACGAACACACGTCGGGTCAGGATCCTCTTCCCTGTTAAGATGAACCCTGGTGTCTCTTGAATCAGGATGGTCCCATCTCTGCGATCGGGTCGGTCCATAGCTCTTGGCACAGGAGCAGTACGATCCAGAAACACGCCACATCCTTCTTGGACATCTTTCGACAGTCACGGATCAGGAACTCGTTTCAGACTTATCTACTAATGATTCAAGGTTTGTTAAGCATACAAACTTATAACAGTGTGACATCACTTGGCCTAGGACAACACTTTATTACGATTCATCAACATGTATTCTCTCTAATTCTATTTTTATAACTTCATCCCTCACTACATTTATTACTGACTCTTCAGTAATTCGCCTATAGCAGCTAAACAAGCTAGTAACCTGCTTAGAAATGTAGTTATTGGATGGCAAGGAAATGGTTAATGACATGAACGTACATGAGATCATGGCACATCACAACAATTCACATCATACTATACCACGTGAATCAAGCATTCATCCAGGTTAGTCGTTCACCCTTCTGCGTCTGAATCCACACCTATAATCCTTAATTGAGATTTAGGATGACAAGCACGCAACTGGTTAATGTGAACCCACTTTTCAATAAAATCACCATCCTTAGGAATTTTTATCTTGTACGCTATTGGGGAAATTTTGTCAATAATGACATATGACCCTTTCCAAGAAGGTAAAAATTTATTTTCCTTAACTTGATTTTGCTCAAAGTTATACAGATAGACTTGATCTGTTATCTCATATTCCTTTTTCATGGTTTTTAGATCGTAATAGGTCTTAACCCCTGTCGCTGCTTTTTCTAGATTCTTTTGGGCAAAAGCAAACGCATGCTGTAAATGCTTGCGCAAATCTTCGATATACTGATGCGTAGTGGCAGCATTGATCAAGTTATGATCCGAAGTACGATATAGTAAATGCTGTGGTAAAACCATCTTTCTTCCTGTCATCAATTCAAAAGGTGACAATTTGGTAGCAGTGCTAGGTGTAGCTCTAATCGCCATTAAAACTAGGGGCAATTTAATGTCCCAGTCTTTACCAGACTCCTTAACATATTTCTTCAGAATATTAACGATAGACTGGTTATATCGCTCTACCCCCCCCGCTAGACGCAGCGCGGTATGCAATATGTAGCTTTTGTTTAACACCTAGAATGTTCCACATCTTAGCCATTACTTTGCTGGTAAAATGACTACCTCTGTCTGACTCAATTCTTTGAGGCAGACCGAACCTGGAAAAGACATGGTTAATCAACAAAGTGGCGCACACGGTACTCGTGTTCTCTTTACAAGGCAAACATTCTATCCACTTTGTGTACATACATGTAATGGTTAACATGTATTTGTTACCTCTTGAAGATCTTGTTACAGGACCTATAAAGTCAATTTGAATATCAGACCAGGGTAATGACACCCCCCTCTTCTGAAGTGGTGCACGATGGGTTGGACCATGGGGTTGATATTGCGGACAAATCAAGCATCCCTGACAGTATGTCTTAACATCCCTTAACATGTGTGGCCAATATGCATAATCACGCAATATCTCATATGTGATCTTATCACCACGATGCCCAGATGTAGGTGCATCATGTGCGTGTTGGAGCATTAACCCTCTGTATACAGTTGGGACTACCCATTGTTGTATACCATGTTTAGAAGTTCTGACCAGTAACCCATCCATGATACTAAATTGGACTTTATATCTCATCAAGATTCGTAAATCTTCATTATCTTTGCAATCCTCATCTGTGATGGGATTGGCAGTAGGGTCTTCTATATGATAGAATATGCCTATGACGGGATCATTCTTTTGACTAGTAATCAGGTCCTCACTAGGAGCTTCTTGACTCCATTGCACGACATTTAAGTCGGCATTATCTCTAGCCTGTCGTCTAGTTATGGCTTCAACATGAATTGAACCCATAAGATCATCAATGTTTAGGGTTTCACCATTGATGGCAGCTTGTTTTGCCAGTGAATCGGCTAAGTCATTACCATCCTTGTCAATACCTTCTATTTTAGAATGGCCTTTGGTTTTCTTCCAATATATGGTTAAACCATTTTCCTTAACCAGTTCATCGATTTTACAAAACAATTTCCCATGTTTAACAGGTTTGTTATTGCTTTTCAGCATTTGGTTACGTTTCCAGCTAGGCAGATATTCGACGAAACTGTTGCGAACATAGTTGGAATCAGTTATGATAACAAATTCTTTGATACCATATTCTATTGCCATTTGAATGGTCTTATATACTGCACAGAGTTCGGCTATCTGACTGCTTTTGGGACCAATATTGTATCCTATAGATACATTGGGATAATCACCTGTCCAGGCGATTCCGATACCTGCAACTAACTTCCGTTCAGCACCAGCGACGTGGTGATATGAACAACCATCAATGTATACCCACGGTAGTGGTCGACAGTATTCCTCGTCATAAACTTTATAAGGAGATAGCAATTGCTCTTCTAGGAAGTCATCTCCGGTGTCATTATCATCCAGAGATGGAGCAGTACAGTCGTGTAATTCTGCTAAACCTTGGGAAACTGGGCTTCTCTTATTATGTTTATAACGGACTTCTAACGGCCATCCCTGTAAGGATAGAGTCCATGCAGTAATCCGACTGTTAGAGAGATTACCGTCTCTAATTCTTTCACTCTGCAGATACTGTAGAGGTTGGTGAGCTGTTTCTACAATTATTTTCTCACCTTGGATATAGCTACGAAAATTTTGTAGTGCCCAGACAGTCGACAATAACGCCTTCTCACACGTGTTGAATTTAACTTCAACAGGTGACAAAGTCTTGCTAGCATATGCAATAACTTTGTTTAAACTGTCCTGCTTCTGATACAAAACAGCACTGATGCTTAAGTCGGTATATCCTGTCTCCAGATAGAAGGGTTTACCCCCCTCTGGGTATGCTAAACAGGGTGCCTGAGTGAGCTTCCTCCTCAGTTCACTTACCGCTTGGTCCTGAGGCTCCCCCCAGTTCCAGGTAGTTTCCTTTTTAAGCAGGTGTAAGAGTGGTTTAGTTATTTCTGCATAGTTATCTATAAACTTACGGGAGTAGTTAGTCATACCAAGGAACGATCTTAATTCCCTGATGTTTGAAGGTGTTTTAGCCTTTAGTATGGCTTCAACCTTCTTCCTCTGGGGATTTAATCCTTCAGAAGTTACCTCATGTCCGAGGAAATTGACATGGGTGCGACACCATTGCGCCTTTTGTAAAGATAGTTTAATCCCTGACTCCCTTAACTGAGTGAGAACATGTCTAATCTCTAAGATATGCTTATCAAAGGAAGTGCTTTTCAGCAAGACATCGTCGACATATGATAACTTTCCTCTCTCGAGTGCGTCAGGCATAGCTTTATGCATGAACACAGCGAATTCATGACCAGAGTTTATATAACCGAAAGGCATACGGGTCTAGGTATACTGCTGCTTTCCAAATGTGAAAGCCAATTTGTATTGGTCTTCATTATGGACTGGTACAGTCCAATATCCCTGCGCACAGTCAATGGCAGTGAATATTTTGGATCCCTGCATTTGTACCAAACATTGGTCTATGTATGGCGTTGGCCAACCAGACATATAGACGCGTTTATTTAGCTGTCGTAAGTCAGCGCATAAACGCCATTGTCCATTAGGTTTCAGAATCCCCAAGATCGGATTATTATACGAACTGTGCACTGGACGTATAATGCCCCTTTCCTTTAAATTCTGAATGATGTCTTGTAGACCATCATATGACGCTAATGGGAGTCTATATTGTTTGATAAATACAGGTGGTAAATTTGGATCAGTTTGTATTCTGGCTACGTGGAGGTTAGTTAACCCACAGTCGTAGGAATCTTTGGCAAAAATATCTTGGAATTCCAAAAGGATTTCCTTTAGCTGCTGTCGCTCAACATCGTTGGAGCAACCGTCAGCTAAAGATATTTGCTCTTCTAGCCTTTCCTGAAATCCTGGGAAGATTTCAGGCTGGCCTATCTCATAAGCTTCTTCAAGCCTAGAAGTTAGGTCAGTTCGGTGTTGACTTACCTTTTCTCTTTGGTCGTGATACTCTCGTGATTCCTGCTCATTGAGCGGATGATCGAAGGTGATAGATGCTTCTTCGATTTTACACGAGCCTTCTTCAACGTTGAAGGGATACACAGATAGGATAGTGAATAATCCTTCTGGGGAGGAATGGAATATTTGATCGACAATTTCGTCCTCAGTTAAGTATTCTTCAGGGATGAGGCCTATAATTTGGTTTTGGAAACCAAATGTATAGTACTCAGCATCCAATGCTAGACCTAATAATGTTCCTTTTGGTAAAGTAACACTATTGGGTGTAACATTGTTGACCATGATATAGGTGGGATTCTTACCAATACTTACCATTGGTGTATGTGTTACCACCATCCCTAATTGTTGTATCCTGTTGGATAAACAGATTAGGGCATCCGAGTTTTCTAATTTCTGACCCTTCTTGACCTGTAGGGGTAAAAGAAAGTTACTTGTCCCTTGGGGAATGGTTATGTCATCAGGTACTTGGATACTTACCGCATATTGGAGTATTTGTCCTGATTTCAGGGTGTTTTCCTCGTGTAGGTATCCACAAGGATTACCTTTTAACCTTGTCCACAAGTTGGAATTAATCAGGTCAAGGTGTATGGCAAAGCGATGTATGACATCATTGCCAACGTAAACCTGATAGCGAGGTTCGTCTATCACTAGGAATAAATGTTTAACTGTCTTATTTCCGATGGAAATAGATAGTAAACACTTTGCTATCACATTGTGACCCTCTGATTCGCCATCCAGATTCTGGATCCACCTGTCATGTGGGGAAGTGTACCTGATCATATTAGGATTAGCAATCTGCTTTAACAGACTTTTGCTAATATAGCTGTTCTCACTCTTTAAGTCCAGCTTTGCATTCCTACTTATTCCTAAGTCATTTATCTGAATAGGAAAGAATAAGTTGTTATTAACCCTTTCAATTCTGGCAAGGAATTGAGCATGACCTGCCAGATCTACAGATTCAACATAGTCCCTGTGGAGAGAAATGGTTAAAACAGCACCTTCCAGAGAGACATTCTGCATCCTCTCTGGAGCAATTCTTACTGAATGCTCATCTACAGGTGCGATTGCATCATTCACCTGCAGGATAGTCACTTCAGGTGACTGACTATTCCTAAAATGTACCTCAATCGAGTCAGGTCTTTCCTCTATCACATGGCAGTTACGATCAGATTGTACATGTGATTTCTCATAGGTTATGGGAACTTTAGCTTGTGACCATACAATTCCATTTACACAGTCAATAATTGTGTTAAGTCTTCTGAGTATGTCTATACCCAGAATCAGTCGGTCATAGGGGAGATCTACCACTATCACCGGGTGTCTAAAGGTTTTGTTACCTATTTTAAACTTTAACCAGGTATTGCCAATAACATGAAGGGCATTTCCTCCTACACTCAACAGAGCATTGGGGAAATCTCTTAGCTTCGGCTTATCCGTTGCTAAGTCCATTACCTGCTGGAAGTAGGTATTGGATAAGATAGTGGCTTGTGAACCAGTATCTATTAACCCTTTGAAAGGCTGGGGTAGCGAATCCTGTATTTCTACAGACATGTAGTACCTTCCTTCATGTTCTTCTAATTCACATAAGAAGTTAGAATGTGTCAACATATCACTCGTTTTCCATACATTACCTGTCACAGCAGTAGTTTCTACCTGTACTGAGGAATGCTCAGTCTTACCCACAGGCCCATCCCTTTTAGGAATATCTTGAACTGTCAAGCGGGAACTAGTGGTCGGCATCTCATCAGTTAACCCTTTCAGGTCTGGATCCTGGAAACTAGTGGTTGCTGGGGCTACTTTAGCCTTTGGCTGAAATTAAAAAACAGAGGAACACGTTGCGCCTCCTTCACCCGGAAGTGAAGTGACGGTATAGGCAATAGGTTTTCTAACACAACTATTGTTTATTTGACTGTTAGTACCTGGAAAGGAAACAGGGTTAGGTATTACATCTACTGATAACCTAGCCTGTTTAGTCACAGTGGCTATTATTGCTGCGGCACTTGTTGTTGCTGCGGTTGCACAGGTGGCTCTACAATTGGAGCTATCCCTAAAAAAGGATTTCTGGCAAAGACTTGGTTAATCTTTGTCATTTCCTCCATTAATTTGCCCATCTGGTCTGTCAATTGACCAACCTGACGACGCAAATTATTTCCCCCATTGCCGTTTTGTCTTTGCCCATTAGAATTTGGCTGGGATGGCTGAGACTGTTGGGAGTTACTGGAAGCAGATTGGTTATTCCTGTTTCCATATCTCCTATTTCCCTGAGGATTCCTTCTCCATTGGGCATTGCCTTGGTTCTTATTAACCCAGGGGCTTTTATTCCCATTGGCATTGGATTTTTCAGAGTTATTAGAGGAATTTGCAGAATTGCTTCCTGCGTTTTCCTGTTTCTGAGGTTTTGGTGTTTTCAAAACCTTGGAATAGGTCCTCTTTTTCTGTTGGGTTTCTAAACCTAACTGAATTTTAGTCTCTGACACCATTTTATCACCAGGTTTCTTAACCTTTGGCTGATTTTCGTCATGTGCATGGTGTATAGTATACAATTTCATGCACTGACTGACTAGCCATTCTAATGGTAACTTGCAATCGTAATCTCTTGCGAGATTCATTTGTATGTTTACCGGCATGGCATGAAAATACAGATCTTTGAAGTCTGTGCTTTCATACCTGGGTTTCCTTTGGGCCACGGAGTATGCATTTTTAAGAATTATTAAAAATTCTCTGGGACTTTGATCTGGACGGCACTTTAAGTTATAAAGCGCTTTCTTGGCAGAGGCAATGGTTTTATACTTACCATATTCCATGATTATTTCATATTTCATCTTGGACCAGGACATTAACTGTATAGCTTGAAGACTTTCTAGATAAACACGACACATTGAATCAAAGGTCCATGTAATGAACCATTTCTTTTGGATTTCATCATACATGCCCAATGAATTCATTGCTCTATCATAATTTTCCAGATGTTCAGATATGTTTCCTGAACCTCTAGAAAATTGTGGGACAGTCTCTCTAAGGAATTTGATGACCTTTGGCGTTTCATAAACAGGCATCGTTGATTTACGACCTCTGTTTCTGTGTTTGGGTAAACGTCTATGCGATCTGTCTGCTGAAGAGGAATTAGACCCGTACAACAGTGCAGATGGCATATCAGTTACATGGCCTTCAGAGTGGACAGTGCAATCACTTTCACTCCCATCACTCTGAGCTTCTCGTTCACTGTCACAATTCCGATCAGCATCGGAATCCTGCCAGTGTACAGAACCATGTCTGTTTTCATTCCTATCACCTTGAATTGGACTCTCCCTCTCAAGTTTGGCCAAGACAGCTTTTTCAAACTGTTCTGCCCAAGATTGCCAAGAACCTACAGGTGTTTTCTCAGAATTACTCACCTCTTTTCTTAGAGACTGTTTTATGAAAACCTGGTCTGTTGTGTGAATATCAGGGAATTGAGAAGAATCACTTGGGTCTTTTCCCAGTAATTTTTCACTTCCCTTTTGATATTCATCTAGCTGCATCTGTATCTGTTTTATCTGTTGATCATAATCATCCACCATTTTGCTAATTCTTTCCAGTTTATTAAAAAGGTCAGAGTTTAGAGCCTGAAGGAGATTATTTTCATTAGACAAAGTGTTGAACCTTCTTTGTTCGAGCACCAGGTCTTTCTGACACTCGTCCAATTTAAGTTCTATCTCATTATGCTTTTTTAACATAATAGAATAACCCAATATGAAAAACGGGCATGATTTGGTAACAGATCGAATTGTAGACTCTTCATCTATATGGCTAAGATATTTAACCATAGGTGAATCAGCCGATCTATCATGAATCGAATCATCAACCTGTTTTTTTATTTGGAGTATCCACTCTGGATAATCAACTTTAATATTTAGATACTGATATAAGATGCTTAAGGGAAAACCTTGTATTTCCGCTAACTTCTTCCCATTCTCTGATTGAGATGAAGCTCTAGATTCAGCCATATTTCTATATACTGATTTAATCTCAATACAAAACTCTTTTCTATATCAAGATTAAATTGCATGAATTACACCAATATTATTATATATGAAATATAATTTCAACTTAAACGATCTCAGCAGCGTGCCTCCAATATGTGGGGATATTTATGGGATAATAATAGTAAACAGTGAGAATTGCCCACTAATTCAATTCTCAGATCCAAAGATCGTTATTGTAAGTGAAAAGTATTTCATATAATTAAAATCACAATTTTATAAAAATAGATTTATTTATAATAACCAATAATTAACAAATAATATTATGTAACATGCGTGACAATAATCAATGAATATCCAGTATAAAATGGTATGCAATACAATGGAATGGGTATACACATTTCAATGGCTAAACAGCATTTTCTGTCAAGGCTTACACGATTTATGACTAGCTTTCACAGAGAGAAAGAAAAAGTTTCACAGCGAAGGGCCATAAAACCCTGGCTAACAGTTAGAATAACCTTTTCAATGCTGGCTAGATCTCCTAAGTAATTAAGATCTATTCTTAAGTAATTTTAAATAAAATAACATTTAAACCAGTTCATTAGTCATTTCCTGGAACCATCCAATAAGAGAATCTACCATGTTATCTAAGCAGAGTTTAATTTGTCTAAAAGATATCTTATCTTAATTTAGAACAAATCAATACACCTGGATAAAAACAGCGGTATGCTAACATGTGATAATATCACATCAATATATAATTATTCTTAATTCCACCTGCAGAATGGAATGTTTATAACTATATATTCTTTAGTTAACTAAGATTTCTTAATATGGAAATCTGACCGTGATTTATCCAGTCATATATCATGCTATTAGTAAATTTTAATTAATTTAATTAATTAAATGAAACCAGTATAATTACCAGTTGAGTAGATATTTCATCCGATTGGTAGATAGTCTCAGGAACTTATCTGGATGTCTGTAGGTGCATGAGTTATGGTGAAAGGTGGTGTTGGTTAGAAAGTCAGTAAAATTCTAAGTGTTAGAGTTTTAAGAGTAGAGTATTAGTCTCAGATGTTGTCCTGGGTTTCTCTGCATGTCCGAGTTGGAGTCCCCAAACTTCCAATTCCTCTCTCCTCTTTTTCCTCACCCTCAACCCTTTGTCCTAACTTTTAAAGGGGCAGACTCTCTGTACGTCATCAGTTGATAACCCAATAATGTCACGTTTTGGGGAACCAAACACGCCAACACACACACACACACAAAGTGCCGTACCGGACCTTAGAGTGGCCGGGCTAAGCACACAAAGAATAGTCAGGAAACAAGCCGAGTAAGGGGAACCAGAAGACAGAATAACGATAGACAAGCCGAGGTCAAAGGGTAGGAGAAAGTCACAAAGTCGGATAACAAGCCAGAGAGTACGTAACCAGAAGCACAAGTTCAGAATCAATACTAACAAGCAAAGACCACAACAGGGCGAAGAGGAACAGGAAAGGTAAGTATATAAATCCAAAGGTTAATTCTGATTGGATAATTTCCAATCAGAATTAACAATCACACGTGGGAGATATCTAAACCTCCCACTGTGATTGAGGCACTGTGCCTTTAACGCCGGGTCAGGTGACTGACCCCGGCGTTGGTTAAAGTGGGCGGTCTCCCAGCGTGCAGCGTCATGCATGCTGCCGCTGGGAGACACAGAGGAAGAGGCGGACGGCACCCGTGGGAGAGAGGGTGCCGCCCGCCGAGCACACGACTGAAGGGGGACTGTGGACGGCTGGAGGGTGAGTGCCGCGAGCGGACTGCAGCCTCCCCTCGCAGCCGCCCGCGGGACCCTGACAAATAGAAGCACTAGAGGTGTGCTTACCTAGGGATCGCAATTTAGGTATTTGGTCTATAGAGGGCAGTCTTGTCCCACTAAACATACCTATCCAGGAAAGAGTTAACTTTTCCTGGTGGCTATTTTGACGTCATTTTGGCCTATCTTTATCTTTGCTATAACTTAGATTTGCTGTCAGATCAAACAGTTTCTTTAAGTTTTGTCCAGACTATGTGTCTGGCAAATTCTGAGTTTTGACCCGTAACTTACAATGGGACCTCATACATATAGAAAGTAAAATTTTATTATTTAATCTTCTCTGTCACAAATGTCTAGGTTTAGAATTGATCTATTCCATTAGCATTTTAGACAGTCTATCCAACCCCCGTTCTCCTTATCACTTGGTTTGTATATACTATGCATTCCTTTAGCTCGGGCAAAGTGGTTAGTTTTACAGATAGAAATCTTGTCTTTTTGTTAACTTGGGAATAACAAAATGGAGTCTGGTCTGTTCAGAGTGACTCAGCATATACACTTTTAATTTCTATCATAGCACAAGATGTCTGCCGATATAAATACCCTGACAACAACCACTGCAGAAATGTAAAAAGAGCCCTGGTCCTTAACATAATAAAATTGAAAAATGGCCTGGTAACTAAGGGGTTACGCCTTGTGCCTCAATAAAGATGTGATTGACATAAAAATAAATAAATTCAGACACATGGTGTGAAACCATTATAAAAACGTTTATTACCTTAAAATGAAGCGCAGTTACAAACTGATAGCGCTGAGTGGAACAGGCCAAAAACAGCACAAATTAGTTATGTGGACATACTCTGGTGATGATCGTGTCCGGAGTCCTTCCCCAAGGTAAGCTGCAAAAGCAGAACCTGGGTGCTACGGTGAAGCAAATCTCATGTCTGGAATCAGAGAGTAGGTAGAGGTGCAGAGCCCCGATCTGACCAGTTTCATCTCTTCATACTGACTTTATCAAGAAAATATTTAATATATTACAAACTCCCCATCTATAAATATCTGTCCAATCAGTCCTAAACACTCCACCAAATGAGTGAAGTTTTTCCTGATTAAAGTTTCACACGAACACCAAAACGTCAACGTTTTTATGAGGATAGTAACAATTATGTTTTATTTTTACCTTCAACTAAGACCCTAGAGTGCGAACCTGTTTTGCTACTATTCTGTATGATATGCTGAAACATAACATAGTACCAAGCATGAAACATAATACCCCGGAGTGCTAGTTTAGGACTAATATATATATATATATATGTATATATATATAATTTGCCCTGCTTGGGCAAAGGAGGAGAACAGGTGAACCAGAGGTGTGTATTACAGAAGTATATCACACACACACACCTCTGTAAAGAGATCATGGTGGGGGAGCGGAGGGCCAGGTAATTGATGACAGTTTCCCTTAAAATTTGAAGTTCTCATTTTAGTGAATAACTCTTACTTTTACTATTACCAATAACTGTCATAGTTAGATCTGTTATTTTTAACCCCTCTCTCGGCTCCTCTATACTTTATTATCCCCCCAGTCACTCCCAAATGCCTCTAGGTCCCCCATTTAATCTTTTTTTTACTGCTTAATTTCTTCTCTACTTCTATTTCCTATGCTCCGCCATCTTAGTGTTCCTGGAAATTAGGTTTATTACATCACCTTCATCTGCCCACACGGTCAAATTCCGGCACTTGCCCAATCCACAGAATACATGGGCATTCGTTTTCATCTGAATTTTGGATATTAGTCCATTTATACAAATGACAAATAAACGCATAGTAATTATAACGAATGAAACAAATTTTGAACATAGACTTTATTCTTCATTAGTTTTTAATAGTGGGAGCTTCAGGCTTGTGGGTCCATCCTTGTAATATTTAAAAATAACAGCTTCCTCAAGCACCCCATCCCCCCTCATCCCATGAGGGTCAGTGTTAGTATAAGGGAGGTTAAATCCTCCGTCCTCCCCTTACCCACTGTGCTGCGAATAGGGGCATATCTACTAAACAGTAAGCAGACAGTGGCTGCTATTGTTCCCCACGCCCCCAGACCCTACCCATTGGTGGCGAGTGAGGGCTTATTGTAAAATTAATCCCCCCAATGATCCCAAGCACCAAATCAAACCCCTGTGACTAGGGTGTTGCAAAGCCCTAATCACCCCCTTAATAAAAAAAAAACCCTCCCAACCCCCTGCACCCTAATATTAGTGAGGGGGCAATCAATTAAATACCTGTAAAATCAAAAATTAATACTTACCATTAGATGTCTTCTTTTTTTCTTCCATCTTTTTTTTAAGCCCCAAAAAAGGCCAAATAAAAACCCATAAAGTTGCAGCTAAATATAAAAAAAAATCCAGATGAAAAAAATAGTCCATCTTCACCCGGAGATGGCTCCACAAATACTGAGCTTGTAGGGGGGCAAGGCCTGCCCCTACCCTGTCACAGCCCCCCACCCACCCTGTCACTGCCCCCCATACCCTGTCACAGCCCCCTATACCCCATCACAGCTCCCCACCCTTTAACAGCACCCCTACCCTGTAACAGCCCCCCACCATGGGTGTCCGCAGGAATTTTTCCAGGGGAGCGCATAATTATAATGACATCCATGTTTGGCCCCTTTTTGACAGTGTCATGAAGGGGAGGGGCATTGTCATTATCACATAAAGCCAGGGTAATTAGCGTTTTCACAACCATGGTGTCAGGAATACATATATATATTCCTGACACTATAATGTTCCTTTAATCAAATTATAGGAACATTCTGAAAATGCTATGATGACATAAGTCCCCAGGGTGCTCTCTTTCCTTTCAGGGGTTAAACTGCTCTCAAATGGTTTAACCCCAAAGACTTTCTCCAGCTCCAGGTCGCTCAGTGATATTCGGCTTCTGAAACGGAGTGTCAGGAAGTGCAGATTTACATCAGGCATGGGTGCCACTAATTGGCTAGAGTCAGCTGATGCTCTAAGTCAATTGCTAGTTCCCGGTTCATAAAAATGTTTTACTTTTTGTGAATGGGGAGCTATTGATTGGCTAAGAGTGCCAGCTGGCCACTCTAGCCAATCAGCAACACCCTTACCCAACGGCACTCTGTGCTTTCTGACACTCAGTAAATAAAAGACACATTAACATAGATTATTTTTTTTATCTGGGAAGATGAGAAGGTCCAAAGTTTCCCTGCCAGGCCCAGGTTCCAAAGCCTTACGATGTGGTGTCCAGAATAAGGTGGAGGGATCACTTCACTTATCCTTCTTGCTCAAAACTCCTTTTCTTCATCTTCTGCAGACAGTCTTCTTATTCTTCTGACACTGTCTTCTCTCCTCCTCGGCTTCTTTTGCTCCTTTATCTTTCTGCTACTTTCTGATTATTTTGCGCCCTTCTGCTCTTTATCTTTCTGATCCCTTTCTGCTCCTTGCAGACCCATTCTGCTCCTTCTCATATTTTACCTTTGTGCTCCTTCTGACCCTTCTAGCTCTTTGCTGCCCCTTTCGGTCCCTTCCTGCTCATTTGTGTTCCTTCTCCTTCCTGCTCCTTCTCCTATTTACCTTACTGCTCATTGCTGCCTTTTCTGCTCCTTGCTGTCCCTTTCTGCTCCTTCTCCTACTTTACCTTTGTGCTCCTTCTGATTCTTTCTGCTCCTTTGCCTTCCTGCTCCTTCTGCCCCTTTCTGCTAATTTCTATTCCTTTCTGCTCCTTTTCCTACTTTACCTTTGTGCTCCTTCTGCCCATTCCAGCTCCTTTCTACTCCTTGCTGCCCTTTCCAGCTCCTTGCTGGACCTTTCTGCTCCTTCTTCTACTTTACCTTTGTGCTCCTTCAGATTCCCTCTGCTCCTTTACCTTTGTGCTCCTTCTGTCCCTTCCTGACCTTTTCTTCTCCTATGGCTTCTTGCAGACCTTTCCTGCTGCCCCTTCCTGTTCATTTCTACTCCTTTCTGCTCCTTCTCCTACTTTACCTTTGTGCTACTTCTGCCCCTTCCAGCTCCTTCTTGCCCCTTTCTACTACTGCATCTACTTTACCTTTGCGCTCCTTCCTGCTTTCATGCTGATGCTTTCTGCTCCTTGCTGTCCCTTCATGCTCCTTGCAGACCCTTTCTATTCCTTGCAGACCATTCCTGCTCCTTGCTGCCCTTTCCTGCTCATTTCTGCCCCTTTCTGCTCCTTCTCCTACTTTACCTTTCTGCTCCTTCTGTCCCTTCCAGCTCATTGCTGACCCTTTCTGCTCCTTGATTTCCCTTCCTGCTCCTTGATTTCCCTTCCTGCTAATTTCTGTTCCTTCTCCTTCTACTTTACCTTCCTGCTCCTTGCTGACCCTTCCTGTATGCTGCCCCCCATTCCTCACTTACCTGATCTGTAGGCTATCCCCCCCACCATGCCTCACTTACCTAATCTGTAGGCTGCACCCCCCAAGCCTCCCTTACTTGATATGTATGCTGCCCCATCCCTTACTTACCTGATCTGTAGGCTGTCTCCCCATCCCTCACTTCCCTGATCTGTAGGCTGTCTCTGCATCCCTCACTTACCTGATCTGTAGGCTGCCCCACCGTGTCTCACTTACCTGATCTGTAGGCTGCCACCCCCCATGCCTCACTTGCCTGATCTGTAGGCTGCCCCCCATCATTCACTTACATGGCCTGTAGGCTGCCCCCCCATGCCTCACTTACCTAATCTGTAGGCTGCCACTCCCCCATCCCTCCCTTACCTGATCTGCCATCCCTATGCCTCACTTACCTGATCTGTAGGCTGCCCCCCATGCCTCACTTACCTGATCTGTGGGCTGCCCCCATCCCTCCCTTACCTGATCTGCAGGCTGCCCCCCCATCCATCTCCCTTACCTGATCTGTAGGCTGCCCCCCATCCCTGCCTTATCTGATCTGTAGGCTGCCCTCAATCCCTCCCTTATCTGATTTGTAGGCTGCCCCCCCATGCCTCACCTACCTGATCTGTAGGTTGCCTCCTCACTTACCTGATCTGTAGGCTGCCCCCCATCTCTCACCTGATCTGTAGGCTGCCCCCCATCCCTCACTAACCTGATCTTTAGTTTGCCTCTGCAGTATGGGAGTTGCTGGCTGCATGTGCTGCTCCCCTGCGGTTTCAGTCAGGAGAGAGAAGCAGGGATAAGATGCAGCTTCCTATCCCTGCTTCTCTCCACACACAGTGCCACCTACTGGCTGGGGGGGGGGCAAGTGCCCCTCTTATCCCCCCGCAGACGCCCATGCCCCAACCCTTACAGCCCACACACACTGTCACCCCCTTGACCAAGCCACACTCACATTAATCCCTCCTAATCCTGTCACTCTCACCCCCTCAAACCATACCAAACTTACCTGCCCTTGCTTTTCCACACGTACTCTATCACATTAACCCCCAACCCTGTCAGACTCACATTCTGACAGGTAAGTCTCAAGATTCACTTGTCAGAGCAGTCTGATTGGTTGGCTCAAGCATTAGATGGCAATAGCTCCCCCACCTCATACTATTACTTAGGACCCCTACCCACCGTGATTGGCTGGAGGCTGGAGGGGGTAAAAAGTACCCACTGCATTATCATTTAGGGCACGCACCTGTCGCCAGTGAAGGGGGGGACAACCTGCCTCTACCCTGTCACAGCCCCCCTATCCTGTCACAGTCCCCTACACTGTTAAAAAAAAAAATGCTTTCACAGCCCCCCCTACCCTGTCACAGCTCCCCTCCACCCTGTTACAGCCTACCTACCCTGTCACAACCCGACCGTGGGGTATCCATAACCCGCAGTTGTGTATAACCGAATAGCATAATTGCTAATTACATTTGTTTACTGCAAATTAATTTAGTTTGCAAATTATGCCATAACTACAGTCAGAGAGCTCAAAACGCAGCCGCACAGGGAGCCACAACACTGCAAGCCTCTGAGCAATGAATACAGAGACTAGCTCTCTGTATCCAGCGCTACAAGCTGATCCTTCAATACAACTGCAGCACCTTATACACACAATGCAACTCCTATTTTTTTTTTTACTTTGGGTGTTAGTGGGTGCCTCATGTTTGAGTTTTGCCTAAGGCCTCATGAAGTCTAGAGCCTCCACTGCCCCCAATTATCATTTAGGGCCCACCTGTTGCCATTGGGTGAGGTCTGGGGGACAATAGGTTCCCACACCTTATCATTTAGGGCCCCCACACACTGTTATTGGGTGGGGGCTGAGGGGAGACAATAAGCTCACTTGTGGGGCATGGTGGGGGTTTCACTTGTCAGAGCAGTCTGATTGGTTGGCTCAACCCCTAGTTATCTATTTTAATAGGTGTCCCACCATGGGGCATGAAGGACCTGAAGGAACTGTGTCAGGTCCCCCTTTATTGGATTAACAACTGGGCAGCAATAGCTGCCCAGTCGCTATTCTTTTTTTACAACTGTAAACAGCCACTGACTGCTTTGTAGACATCCCCCACTCATGGCACATAGGGGCAGGAGGGATGATTTAACTTCCCTTATTTACTAATACTAATTATTTTTTACTTAGTAAAGTTGGCTGAGAGACCCCAATTAAGAAAAAAAATGGCTTTTGTAATTTTGGTGTTTCAGTCTTTTAGTAGATAGCTCCATAATCCTAGTGGGATTGCCATAAGGATACCAAAAAGGAGCTATCTACTAAACAGCTCCCTAATTTAGTACCCTAAATATAGCAATCCCACAAGACTACCAATTTAGGGAGTTATCTCCTAGATGCAGCCATGGCAGAATTGGACTGGTCCAGATGAAATTCCGAAACAAAAATAATGACCGAATCTCGTGTAAAAACAAATGGATGAAATTCGGTTTGGACAAAACAAACATTTTGGCTCCGCCCAAGTCTCCATTACAGAATGTTCAGAAAGTTCGAAATGAGGCAACACAAGAATACAGAGGAATGGGGAGCATTGTGGGAAAGCTCTCCTAGACACTGGAAGTGGAATTTACTTACTTAAGCTCCACCCTGAGTCTAAGAAAAGTCAAGCGTAGGAAAAATATACAAGATAAAGTAGTCTATACTTTTGTTTTTTGTTAGAAATAGATGAAAAAGCAAAAAAAAAAGACAGAGTAGGAAAGAGGAAGAAAAGAGGAAGTGATTGGCATGACAGTGCTGCTTTAAAGTACTTGAGGGCTTAAACATTTGCCCTGCTCCATGCTGGTACTGCGTGCTTCCTGAAACTGAGATTCATAAGCCGGATGCCACCTGAGGGACCTGAGGATCAGTGCTGAAGGCACACTTCTCGCACAGTTTAACCCCTTATGGTAAGAGTGCGGCCAGGGTCCTCCTGGCAACATATCAACTTAATTTAGATTAAGTTGTTGCAATGCTTAAACTGTCCCTTTAAGTATTCTTGCAACGTAGGTTCTGGTTCACCTTTTGTGTTGTGTACAAAAATAGTCATAAATTTTAGGTGACTTACTCATAACAAATTTGCACCTAAACATAATTTAGAACAAAATAACGTATCTTATTTTCACAGACTGGTACAAAACAGGTATTTCTGACCATATAGTGTTAACACCACCCAGGGCCAGCCTTATGCCTTTGGGCGCCCTGTGCAAAAAATCTTCACAGCGCCTCCCCCTTCCCCCACAATCTGTCACACACACACGCAGACAGCCACACGCACGCACAGACATAGAAACATAGAATGTGATGGCAGATAAGAACCATTCGGCCCATCTGGTCTGCCCAGACAGTCACACATTAGCAGTCACACAGACACGCAGACAGCCACACACAAACACACACACGCAGAGAGCCACACACACACAGGCAGAGAGCCACACACAAACACACAGGCAGAGAGCCACACACAGGCAGACAGCCACACACAAACTCACAGACAGACAGCCACACACAAACACACAGGCAGACAGCCACACACAGGCAAACAGCCACACACAGACAGCCACACACAAACACACACGCAGACAGCCACACACAAACACAGAGGCAGACAGCCACACACAGACAGCCACACACAAATACACAGGCAGACAACCAACACACAGAAAGCCACACACACACACAGAGGCAGACAGCAACACACAAACACACAGGCAGACAGCTACACACAAACACACAGACAGCCACACACACACACACAGGCAGACATAGAAACATAGAATGTGATGGCAGATAAGAACCATTCGGCCCATCTAGTCTGCCCAGACAGTCACACATAGGCAGTCACACACACACACACACACAAATGTCTGCCTGTGTGTGTGACTGTCTGCCCTTTTTGTGTGTGTGACTGTTTGTGTGTTTGACTGCCTGTGTGTGTGACTGTCTGTGTTTGATGGTCTGTTTGCCTATGTGTATGATCGTCTGCCTGTGTGTCTGACTGTGTCTGTGTGTATGACTGTCTGCATGTGACTTGGTAGCATCAATAATGAGGCATGAGGGACTGTGAGTGGGGTCCTTTGCAGGGTGTCTAAGGTCCTGTTGAGGCACAACATGAAACAGTATTGTTGGGTAGGTCGGGGTACTTGGCCTGCTTCTTCCATTGGTCGTAGTGCTTGATTTGCGGGAGGAGGCCTTGGCTATCATGGAAGAGACGCGGGGGTGGTGTGGGACGATACCTGTGTCAATGGGTACTGGCTGAGTATGTTTTGTTTCCTCGTCAGCATGCTCAAAGGAATTTGCCGGGGTTCTGTCTTTCATTATTCTATTACTGGGGTTGTGTCCTGGAAGGTACTCTGCTCTTGCAGTGGGTTGGTGTGGTGTCAGTGTTATGCACAGCATCAGTAGCAAATTTCTGCTACTGGGGGTGGAGGCAAGACCCGTGGCCTTCCTGGCATGACAAGGCTGATGGAAGGAAGGGGCCCATTCTCCTCCCCCTCTTCCTAGCGTTTGGCCAGGGAAGGGCGGGGTGAATCCTCCTTGTCGGCCTCTCATGAGGGCCCATGCCTGCGGGGTGCAGCATGTGGGTTGACCGTGAAGGCTCTGGCCATAGGGGGAGCCCAAGGTCTTCGCAGATGCTTACGCGCGGTGCAGCTGCCCGGGGACAGCCTTGTATCTGAGGCTGTGTGCAAGGTTGCCGTGGCTATGCTGGTTCGATGGCTCGGTTGATGCTGCCTATGGTTGGTTGGGTTTTGACCGGGGGCTGGGGCAGGGTCTGATGTATGGTTGGTCTTTCTAGAGGAGGTGTGGCATATGCTGTACTGAGTGTGGCGTTGGTGTAGAACAATGCATCCATTGTTGGACCCTCTCTCATCAATTCAGGGTGGCGGTGGTGGGACTCGTATTGGTTATGCATCTCTGGTCCCCACTGAGCATCCGTGTCGGACATCATGGATTAGGGTGTCCGGGGGCCGGGCCGAATGCCCTTATGGCTACAGTGGCTTAGCAGGTGGCGTTCTGCCTTTGCCTGTAAACCCGGAGGGGCGTCACTTGTTAGGTTTCTTCCACAGGTCTTGTTTAGAGATCCCGATTCATTTACTTGTTCCTAATTCGAGTGATGCATTCCCTTCTTGCACTGGGTGGTCAGGGAGGAAGTGGGGATCAGTCTGAGGTCCAATATTGAGATAAATGTCAGGCGCATACACAGCTGATTCTTAGCTCTGTCTTTCTTGTGGTATGGGTGGCTAGATAGTGTGGGGGTCTCCTACATGTTTTGGTTTCTGGGACTTGAAACTGGCACTCCGGGTAGTGTCGGCTACCCTGTATATGCGGAGGGGGTTGGCGGAGTGGTGTCTGTGGTGCGATGGGCTTTCAGGGTGACTTTGCTATGGCTGCAGTTACTCATGGACATGCTCAAGTTGGGGGTCTTTGGTGAAGGCCTGTTGTTGGCACCAAACTGGGGGGTGGGTTCTCCTCACCATCTTTGGGAGGAAGTTGGCGTTGACAGGTGGAGGTGTGGAGCATGTTCCTGCTGCATTCGAGGGTGTGGTGTTGGTTCGGAGAGCTTGGGTTTCGTCCATTGTGCTGGGTCTTTGCCGTGATGCTACGGGAAACGTGGGTCTTGGGTCGCACTGGAAGGTGTGGTGGTGTGCAGAGGCATGGCTGGTGGATGGGTTGGATGGCCCTCCTTTCCGTGACTTCACCTTCTGGAACTCTTTATGATGGTGGAGGCTTGCGCACTTTGGGACTTTGGGTGCTTTTTCGTATGTACAGTCTGTCAAGGGTGCATACGGTGTGTGCTGTATTGGCCTTGGCCGTTCGGTGGGGGGCTGCTGACGGGGTTTGCCTTGCTATGTATGTCGCTCAACTTGGTTAGTGTGCGGTTTGTCCCCAGGATTGCATGCCGTGGAATACGCGTGGTCACATTGCTGTGGTCCCGTTTTCGACTGGCGGAACCCAGGATGTGGGATGGGGGTCAGGCTAGATCTGAGGAGATGGGGCTGCTATGGAAGTTTGCATGGGGGGTAGTGGGAGCATTTGGGGTCATTGACGGTATAGTGTGGGGACGTTTCTGTTTCTGTGCTTTCTTCTGGTACGCTTCCGGGCTGTTGGGAGATGGGAATTCCCTGGCAGTGGGCGCTCAGCACTTCAGTGTTCTTGCATGTTGGTTCCACTTATAGGGGTGGGATGACTCTGCTACATATTTTGTGATAAGACCGACTCTTATGGTGTTTTGGAAGTGTTGCGCTGTTCCTGACAGGGTTGGGGGGGCTTGATGCGGATTTGCCGCATGTTTGCTTTGGCAGCTACGACTCCTTTCGTCCGGGTTGGTTTTTTAGGGTCACTAGTCACTCCATCCCTCTCTCTGTCACTAGTCACAAAGGGTTCTTGGCACTTTTTGTGCGCTTTCGGATGGTGGAGCTCATTGGCGCTAATCCGGTGGGGCATGGGGACATTGATTTTGGCAATGTTTGTCTGCCAGCGGAGGGATCGGTCATTTCCTGGCCTGGGCTCAAACCGAGGTCTTTTGGAAGTGGTAAAATATCTGGTTCTATGCTCTTCCGGGGTGCCGTTGGGGCCTGGTTGCTACAGCAGTTTCGGGACAAGTGGCTGGCGGCTGTGGGCTGCAAGTTTAGTGCATTGGGGAGTACTCATGTATCCGCTGTCTGTTTTCCAGGGTTTTTCGTTCCTCTTTGGCAGAGGGTGTGGTTGCATCATTGTCTCCTGGGGGTCTGCTCTTTCCGCTTCCACAAGCATGTTAGGCTGCTGGTATAAGGGAGTGTGGGCAACAGATTAATGGAGCAATCGTATGACTTGTGTGGAGGAAGAACATCAGTCTGGCTTTTACTAAACACCTCCCTAACCTCCCAATACTGTACGGGAATTTCTGGGGTCAGAGACGTAGCAGCAGGTAAGGCAACAATGCCCACTTTTTTAGTAATGTGAAACATGCAGTTTTCCTGACAGTCTTTACCCCATTCCAGTATTTCCCCTTTAGTCCAGTCAATATGAGAGGTATGCTTGATGAACCAAGGGAAACCTAATACCATGGGACAAGAAGGGGAAGCGATTATCTGGAAGGTAATATCTTCCTTATGCAAAGCTCCTATCGGAATGCATGGGTAATCAATGGTTGAGATAGGGGTCTCCCATCAATAGCCTCAACCGCTAGAGGTGATGATCTCCTTGACTGGTATAGTGTGTTTCTTAACAAAATATAAATCAATAAAGTTACCAGCCGCACCTGAGTCAACCAGGGCTTTGCATGAAAAGTTCTTCTCATTGCAAAAGGCGGAAATGTCAAGGACAACTCTGGTTTGGGAATTGCTTGAGGACATATCCATTACACCTAAGACCTGTCACCTTTTTCCGGACATATAGCACAAGCATCTCTCATGTGTCCTTTTATGCCACAATATAAGCAAAGACCCTCTTTTCTCCTATACTGTTTCTCTGCCTCAGACAGTCCAGTAACCCCTAACTGCATTGGTTCGGGTTCAGACAGCATCGAAAGGCCAGAGACCACAGGTTTGGAGAATCAAGGTGCTAGTGACATAGTCAAACGTCTAGTTCTGTTTCTAGCAATTTCCCTGGTCCTGAGTCTATTATCGATCTGCATCACATAAGTAATAAAGTCATTTAACCCCTTAGGGGCATCAATTACGTCAAGAATATTCTCGGAAAATCCTTTTTTAAAAGCAGCAGTTAATCCGTTATTAGTCTAGTCTACCGCGGATGCCAAAGTAAGAAATTCTATGGCATAATCTGAGATAGACCGGTTCCCTTGTTCCCTATGTTATTTGGTATTATTTAAGATCTATACAGACACAGACAGATCCATATAGACACACATTCTCTGAAACACACACATAAACCCCCTTACCTTAATTTCACATATCAGTTTGCTGTTCATGTGCTTCAGGCAACTTCAGTGCGCCTGGCTGGCTGGCAGCACTTCAGTCTCCATGTCTTAGCCCCAATGCTATGCTCCCGCCCCTTGCCCTGTATTTTGGGAGAAATGGGCAGGAGCATAGCACTGGGGATAAGACATGGAGACTGAAGTGCTGCCAGCCAGCACAAGGAGCAATCGAATAATACGCCCTTGCGCTACCGCCGCAAAGGATGTCGGGGGGAGGGGAGGTGTCAGGCATTGCAGGCAGAGGTGGATGCAGCCAGACCTGTGTTCTATTGGGCGCTAGTCAACAGCCATGTAAGTGCTACTGTAACATGGCCTGGAGGGCGCTCTATATAATCAATCCAGCTTGATAGAGTGGCCGCCAAATGAGCAGTAAAGCCACTGCCTGCAACCCCCTTAAGCAACACCCTAGGCGGCCATCTACTTGGCCTATAGGAAGTGCCAGCACTAAATGTGATAGCCTGTCACTTCATCCCAGTTTCATGCAGAGGGCGCCGGGAAGGAGGGAGAAGAGGCAGCCGCACAGACAGCATGAGGGGAGAGAAGCACTCCAGGAGATGCTCCAGACCATTCACTTCTATCAGCCAGCAGCAGGACAAGAACCACAAGCAAACTATCCTCCTGCAAACTACCCTCCTGGACACAAAGTTACCAGCCGGACTGAAAGCAGGGGCGGACTGAGAGCCTTTGGGGCCCCCGGGCAAAATTAGATCCCAGGTCCTTTGAAGGCCAAATATATGTGCATTAAATAAATGTTAAAGGATCACTATAGTGTCAGGAAAACAAAGTGGTTTTCCTGACACTATAGTGCCCTAAGGGTGCCCCCAGCCTCAGGGTCCCCCTCCCGTGGCCCCTTCAGCAGCTTACCTTTATCCAGCACTGGGCTCCCTTGGCGCTGGTGACCTCTCCTCCCCCGCCGACGTCAGCTCCTGAGTGGAGCAGAATGCGCATGCACGGCAAGTGCCGAGTGCGCATTCAAACAGTCCATAGGAAAGCATTTCTCAATGATTTCCTATAGACGTTCTGCACGTTGGATGAGAATTTCGCATCCAGCGTCACAGATGTGCCGCTAGCAGCTGTCAGGAAGACAGCCACTAGGGGTTGGATTAACCCTGCTAAGTAAACATAGCAGTTTCTGTGAAACTGCTATGTTTACATCTGAAGGGATAAAACCTGAGGGACCTGACACCCAGACCACTTCATTGAGCTGAAGTGGTCTGAGTGACTATAGTGTCCCTTTAAATATAACTCTCATATAATACGGCATTCCTTTGGATGTGTATATTGTGAATACCTGTGTATCAATGCATGTTTGTATTTGAATCCGTGTGAATGCAATGAAAGTGTGTGAGGAGAGGGTGACAGGTGGAAGAGTGTGGGAGGTGGTGACAGGTGGCAGAGTAAGGGGATACCTGGTGGCAGAGTGAGTGAGGGAGGGAGGGGGTGAGTGATGGCAGAGTGAGGGGCAGACAGTAAGGGGGGGGTGACTAGTGATAGAGGGAGGGAGGGGTGGAAGTGACTAGTGACAGAGGGAGGGAAGGCGTGACTAGTGGCAGAGTGAGGGAGGGAAGGGATGACTAGTGACAGATTGAGGGGATGACTGGTGACAGAGTAAGGGGATGACTGGTGGCAGAGTGAGGGGGTGACTAGGGACAGAGTGAGGGAGGGAGGGGGTCACTAGTGACAGAGTGAGGGAGGGGTGACTGTCACTAGTCACTCCCTCCCTCACTCTGTCCCTAGTCACCACCTCACTCTGTCCCTAGTCACCCCCTCCCTCACTCTGTCACTAGTCACCCCTTCCCTCCCTCTGTCACTAGTCACCCCTTCCTTCCCTAACTCTGTCACTAGTGACCCCTTCCCTCACTCTGTCACTAGTCACACCCTCCTTCTCTCTGTCACTAGTCACCCCCTCTCTCTGTCACTAGTCGCCCCCTCCCTCTGTCACTATTCACCACCTCCCTCCCCCTGTCACTAGTCGTCGCCACCTCCCTCACTCTGTCACTAGTCGCCACCTCCCACACACTGTCACTAGAGTGAGGGGGTGACTAGTGACAGAGTGAGGGAGGGGATGACTAGTGACAGAGAGAGGGAGGGGGTTATGAGGGACAAAGGGAGGGAGGGGGTTATGAGGGACAGAGTAAGGGGGTGACTAGTGACAGAGGGGGTGACTAGTGACAGAGTGAGGGAGGGGGCGACACAGGGACAGAGTTAGGGAGGGAGTGACTAGTGACAGAGGGAGGGAGGGGGTGACTAGTGACAGAGTGAGGGCGTGACTAGTGACAGAGGGAGGGAGGGGGTGACTAGTGACAGAGGGAGGGGGTGACTAGTGATGGGGGGTTGGGTGGAAATGACTCCCTTTCTCTCTACTCCGTCTGGTCTCCAAGGCTGCTGCTCCTTCCCCTGCTGATCAGGCTCTCCCATCACACAGAGCCGCGTGGGACAGGAAGCAGGAGTCCTGGCAGAGAGGAGGTGAAGCTGCCAGGTCTCATTAAGTGGGAGGGAGGAGGGTGTTTTAATATGCTGAGCAGTAGGTTGCTGGGGCCCTGCGCTCCATCAGGGGCCCCAGCAACCTATTAATGAAAGAGATTCTTTTTTAAATTTTGCTGTTCCAGTTGGAGAGATCTCTGATCTCTCCAGCTGGAGCTTGGCTGTGCGGCCGGGCCCCTGGCTTTCTCGGGCCCTCAGTCTATGACCGATATGCAAAGTGGTAATTCTGCCCCTGGCTACCAGGAGGGTGGCTGCAGACATAAGAGATTTGTGTGTATGAGTCACTGTATTTATATGTATCTGTGTATTAGTGTGTAAGGATATCTGTGTAACTTTGTATGTATGTATGTGGTAGTGTATGTGTGTATGTGCATATATTCAAGCAATCAAACACCAGCACAATATGCAAACACAATCCTGAACTCTAATACAAATATTACATTCAAACACACAACTGCATTTAACCCCTTAAGGACACATGACATGTGTGACATGTCATAATTCCCTTTTATTCCAGAAGTTTGGTCCTTAAGGGGTTAAACTCCAAAATTATATACAAACACATCCCTTCACTCAATCACTAATACTACAGGTACACTGAAATGTCAATCCGCATTTAGAATCTAACATTACATCCAAACACACCCCTGCAATAAAACGCAAACATTACATACAAACACACCCCTGAATTAAAACACTAAAATTATATACTAGTACCACATCAATCAAACACCAACACTATACATTATACTATAGCACAGTATATGCCACAGCGCTGTACAGATATACAACCTAAAACTTTGTTTTGACTTGCAGGGACTTTGAAAAATATTGTAATTTTAAGTGTGCCTTGAACCTAAAAAGTCTGCAACCGCAGGGTGAAACGACACTATTACGAACTATAGCCTCACATATGTTTATGAACAACATAGTCCTGATTTTCAGCCAGCCTGAAGTATAGCTTCATATGAAATGTGGCACAAAATTCTGGGATGTAACTGTGTGTAATCATTTGTAGCCTCTTCAGCAGAATATTAAACCTGCTCCATGGATATACTGTATAGCCCTTCTCCATAGCATTTACCTTCCTCCTTATATTACAATAAACTTGTCCCCATACAGTACATATTCTCCTGTCCTATTGAATGTATACTAGAGAGATGACGTCATAGATTCGAGGATACAGGTTCACTGTACAGCAAGGCACACGGTGTATTGATTACACTGAGTATAACTTGGCCTCTGACAGCAAACCTGTCTCCCTGTAACTTTCAGTTTCATTTCTCCGGAGTTTCAATGATCGTGTGGGAGGGAATTAAACAGGAAGATGCAGTAAAGGGAGTGGGAGCAGATCTGGTTGCTGGGGTGAAGCAAGGTGCAAGCTAGATGGCTACATAAAGGGGTGCAAGTTTGGGAAAAGAGCAAGAGCAAGGTAGGGTACAGAGCAGGCTGAGTAGACAGATTTAGGAAGCAGATGAAAGAGAGACCTTGACAACAAAGAAAAACAGAGCTGACTGGAAACACAGTGAGGAGGGAACGCAGACAGAACACAGAGATAAGAACAAGCATTAGAGGAGAAACTTTGGACAAATTATGTATTTTAATACCAGTACAGAAATACAGCCAGCATTACAGAGACATAGCTTAATATAGAAACAAGGCAAACACTGAGAGACATAGACTACTGCAGAAACACAGCAAACGTACAGGAAAAAAAGCCATCACACAAAGATTGATACAGAAAGTTAGTGAGTATACTGTCGGTTGCCATGTCTGCCTATGAGGGCCTGTCTTCCCGTCTGAGGACGGCACTGTGTGTATCAGGGGGCAGTATGGATCTGGATGTACTTGGGCGAACTTTGGGACTTAACTCTGAGCAGCTGACAAGGTTGGTGGAGGAGGAAGAGGGGCGCAGCATTAGGATCAGGGAGCAGGAGGGCAAGCGAGTGGCTGTGTATCAAAGTGAGCTGCGAGTGTGCTCTGAGCGTACAAGAAAATGTGCTGGGGACTGCGGGAAACTGCACCTCTGCCGCTATTTCATCATGGGGAGCTGTACCAGGTAAGCCAGGAAACCCTGTGCCAGAGTTATTCCCTAAAATGGAAATTGTCAGGAATTCAAGTAATTATTCCCAAATCTGCTATGTTGGCCTAAAAATTCAATTTGCAGCTCAGACATTTCACACTTTAGTGAATAATTCTTTATGTTAGCCAATTATGGTTAATTTTCATATTTTTGTAGTTAAAGGACCACTATAGTCACCCAGACCACTTCAGCTCAATGAAGTAGTCTGGGTGCCAGGTCCCTCAGGTTTTAACCCTTCAGATGTAAACGCTATGTTTACATTGCAGGGTTAATTAAGCCTCTAGTGGCTGTCTTCCTGACAGCCGCTATAGGCGACGCTGATTGTGCAAATCTCATTCAGCGTGCAGAACGTCCATAGGAAAGCATTGTTTTTAATGCCCGCACGGCTCTGGTCGCACATGCGCATTTCGCTCCACTCAGGAGCCGACGTCGGAGTGGGAGGAGAGGTCACCAGCACAGAGGGAGCCCAGCGC
Source organism: Pelobates cultripes (assembly GCA_933207985.1). Lineage (NCBI taxonomy): Eukaryota > Metazoa > Chordata > Amphibia > Anura > Pelobatidae > Pelobates > Pelobates cultripes. Next base: position 223,667,056 of record OW240914.1, read on the forward strand.
TGGATAAAGGTAAGTAGCTGAAGGGTGCCCTGAGTGTGGGGGGGACCTAAGGGTTATATAGTGTCAGGAAAACTAGTTTGTTTTCCTGACACTATAGTGATCCTTTAAAGCCACTATAGAGCAAGAAGCACTTAGAGCAAGGTTTATTTAAAGTGGCACTGTCACCTTCTGGGGACTTTGCATCCAGAGATCCCTATTCCCTTGCAGCCATCACTGGTCACGGATAGGGGATTGACACTTCTTGACGACGGTAGCTACGCCCAGTGTCTAGAAGTGTCAATGGTAGGGGAAATACTGAGACAAAGTCCTTACTTTGTTTCAGTATATCTTTTGAATTGAATTGAAATATCAGTGAAATTGCTGGGTAATAAAAAATAACTGCAAAAAAGGGTACCAAAATACTACTAATAGCCAGAATGGAACCAGGATCCTCTGTCCTCTTGGTAGATAAGGCTAATATAAATGGGAGTATCTTGCATCAGGTGATCACTACAGTCTCCCCGTCACCACCCAAAAAACCTGTGCAGACAATCACATGATGACCTTATATTAAAGGGACACTGTAGGCACCAAGACCACTTCAGCTCATTGAAGTGGTCTGAGTGCTGTGTCCCAGAGAAACTGCAATGTTTACATTGCAGCTCTAAGTCTGACCTCAGTGACTGTCTACCAGACAGCCACTAGAGGGCTTCCGGAATCCAAACAGACTTTTGGTCTGTAATCTGACGCTGGACGTCCTTACACCCTGCATGAGGACCTCCAGCATCAGATTTTTCCCTTAGGAAAGCATTGAATAATGCTGTCCCATGGGGAGGTCTAATGCAAGCGCGGCTATTGGTATAAGGTCTCCCACGACGGCTGACGTTCAACTGTTATCAGCCTTTCAATACCATCAAATATTTGGACGAAACTGAAACTACTAACATAGAAGTGGAATTTCCCCATTAGCAATACCATAAGCTGGGCCTTGGCTGGAATTGCCTATGGGACCCTCTGTTTGGTCATATCTCTTGAAAAACGGAGTGGCACAAAACTGAGGAAGAGAGTTTGCAACCTATGACTACCATAACCACTATAATGGCATGTGGCATGTAATAGTTCTGACATATTATGCTTAGACTGTTCCTTTAATTAGTAATTTTATCCTGGCCCTCAGTATAGTTAGATTCTTCATTTCTATGTGTTCTGTTTATTTTTATTTATTTACTTTCTTATTCAAATTTAAGGCCAAAATAGCTGAATTGATAAAATTCTCCAAGTCAGCCAAACTTCCAGTTTGGTTATTTTGGGCTAAAATTTGAAATTCACTTGGAATTCACCATTTCAGACAAGTCTTCAGTAAATAAACCTGTTGGTATATAACTGGATTGGATTTTCATTAATTTCAGCTCTTATACCCAATTCTCAAAATTCATCTGTACATTCAGAGCCACTAAAGTGCATAATATATATGTTAAAATTAGCTAAATATGTTAACTAATTTGAGTATAATATTTGCATCATTTCTTTCCAGTATGCCTTTATTTGTTTGTGATTATTTACTTGTATGTATTAATAATAATTTGAAAAAAAAAATGTTTCCAATACTAATTTTTTTATATGGTATTACTTTGGAATGTCCACTTCTTATTTACTGTGTGTTTTTTTTAAATTTTTTTATTTAAAGTAGTGACAGATTTAATGCTTTGTTACCATCGAAATGGAAAGTAAATAAAAAAAAAACCAAAAACTGCTTTTAGCTTTTGCTCGTTGACGAGACACTACATTTAATTTAAAGTTTTAATCTTTAACAAAAGTATTAATTAAAATAAAGATGCATTTTGCAGTGGTTTATAAACAGTATCCTTGTTTTGTCCTTTGGATCTCAATACATTCACCGATTCGTGACCCTACATTGTGAAGCCTGTGGCTCTTTTTATAACATATACTTTTTATAATCAGTATAAAGATGACATTTTACGTTGACTGCAAGATCACAGCCAATAAGGGTTAAAATGTCTGCAGACATCATCAGCATTAATTCCCTGTATTGTCCCTGTTTGATGAGTCACATGTGCTAATTTCACTGTCGCGTTTTACACAAATCCCATATAAGGAACCTAGTTAGTTTAGTTTCATGTCTATCAATTACCCGTAGCAATGTGATAATGACATTATCAGTGCAGAAAGCGTAGAGGGCAGTGTGCCTACATCCCTGAAACATAAAGGCTCCAAAACAGGCAGATATGCAAAACCCAAAGCATTTTTTTTTTTTTTTAATCTTGGCTTCTCTTTAAGTATCTCTTAAGTATTTCTTTCCTGGGAATAACTGTGTTGATGTTGTCATTGGTCACAGTAGCCTCATTGGAAATGCCGTTGTTCTCTGGTGTTCTTCAGGTCCCCATGTAAATTTAATCACAGTGTTCAGACACCTCACAACTTTCAAGTTCTACGGCAGCATCAGCTGGAAGCACTGGGCACGAAGGTATTACAACAGCTTCTGTTACAGAATGACCCAAGTCTGCTGCCTGATGTAAGTATGAGATGTGGATCGTAGGTAATGTGAAGGTACTTTCAATGAAATTGTAAAGAGACAGTATTGTTTCATGATTAGAATGTGTACAGTGGATCTGTCACCTTTTGGAATCTAATAAAGGCCTTTTCATTTTTATATATAAAAAAAAAACAGCCATTATAAAAAACTAAAAAAAAACTAATAATTTTTCATTTCTTTTGAATGTTTATGTAAATGTTTTAGGATATACAAATAATTAGAGCGATCGGTATTCCATTTTATCTGAGGATACCCGAGGATGACTAGATGATATGCTGAAATGATTTGACGTTGTCCTGTGGAATAAGTTCTCCATAAGTAGTTTCTTGATCTATAATTATCCTATCATTACTGCTTTATTTCTCAAAAATAGTGTTATGCTTCCTGGATCTGGTGTCCCACTGTCTAACAAAACTTGATTGACAGACTGGGATAGTAGGTGAAGAGGACCCTGCCCCAACAAATTTACCATCTAAAATGATAAGGGAGAAATACACAAAGCAAATGAAGTAGTGCATTACAATTGTATATATGTATGTGTGGGTATATATATTATTATTACTGGTATTTATAAAGCTTTAACTTATTCTGCAGCACTATACAATTAGCATATAACATACACGTACATACCATTTGTGGGTTTTGCTTTTGTAGAGGAGAGGCTTCTTGTAGGGTGTGTGTGGATGGGGTTGTTTGCAGTGGATTATATAAGTCGGGCTTGCTGTTTCTTATGCAATGTGTGTGAATGTGGATAGGACTGTAGTGTGTATGTGCATATGGATATAGGCTGTAGTATGTGTATGTGTTGGGGGGAGGGTAAAGGCTGTAGAGTGCATATGGGAGCTGTATGGTGTTTGAGAGGAGGATATGGGATGTAGTGTGAGGAGGATAAAGGGGCTATAGTATGTTTCTGCATGTGTGATCAGGATAGGGGCTGTCGGATGTGGGCAGGTGACATAGGCTGAAATGTATAAAGGAGAGTTACTATAAACGTCCACTCACTGTAAAGCGCTGCGGAATATTTTATTTATAAATATTATAAATAATAACATAATAAATAAAAAACATTACTAATTATGAAATTAAAGTTCATTCCCCTTTCCCTCTTGCTTACCTTGTGCCAGGGAGTGAGGAATGATTATCCCTGGTTGTACATTAGGTGGATCATGAGATCTACATCACTGGTGGGTGCAGACTACTCTTTTGCGCCATCCATTCAGGTGCTACATTAAGTATCAGAGCATTGTTGTGGTCTGCACAGCCTAAGAAGTAGACTATAAGCTCCCTGGGCCCAAGCATGTATTTCCAACGCTATAGTGTTATGTAATTTTAGATTCACTGCCCTCCCCACCCGATTAACAAAAAAATACTTTACTAACCTTTCTTCCACAGCATTCTGGTCTCACCGTGGTGATCACAGCCAATCCAATGCTTCCCCATAGAGAAGCAGTAGTGCTTCTGGTACCTGTAGTACACTGTAATGCATCATCTATAGATTACATTAAAGGTACACTATAGGCATCCAGACCACTTCGTCTCAATGAAGTGGTTTGGGTGTAGTGCCCTGTTCCTTTAGCCCTGCAATGAAAATATTACAGTTTTAGAGAAACGGTCTGCATGAAGACATCCAGCTTCTCGAAAAATCCCATAGGAAAACATTGAAGCAATGCTTTCCTATTGAAAAGGCTCAATGCGCATATGGCTCTCGCCACGCATGCGCATTAGAAACATAGAAACATAGAATGTGACGGCAGATAAGAACCATTCGGCCCATCTAGTCTGCCCAATTTTCTAAATACTTTCATTAGTCCCTAGTCTTATCTTATAGTTAGGATAGCCTTATGCCTATCCCACGCATGCTTAAACTCCTTTACTGTGTTAACCTCTACCACTTCAGCTGGAAGGCTATTCCATGCATCCACTACCCTCTCAGTAAAGTAATACTTCCTGATATTATTTTTAAACCTTTGTCCCTCTAATTTAAGACTATGTCCTCTTGTTGTGGTAGTTTTTCTTCTTTTAAATATAGTCTCCTCCTTTACTGTGTTGATTCCCTTTATGTATTTAAATGTTTCTATCATATCCCCTGTCGTCTTTCCTCAAGCTATACATGTTAAGATCCTTTAACCTTTCCTGGTAAGTTTTATCCCGCAATCCATGAACCAGTTTAGTAGCCCTTCTCTGAACCCTCTCTAAAGGTATCAATATCCTTCTGAAGATACGGTCTCCAGTACTGTGTACAATACTCCAAGTGAGGTCTCACCAGTGTTCTGTACAATGGCATGAGCACTCCCCTCTTTCTTCTGCTAATACCTCTCACTATACAACCAAGCATTCTGCTAGCATTTCCTGCTGCTCTATTACATTGTCTGCCTACCTTTAAGTCATCAGAAATAATCACCCCTAAATCCCTTTCCTCATATGTTGAGGTTAGGACTCTCAAATATTCTGTACTCTGCCCTTGGGTTTTTACGTCCAAGATGCATTATCTTACACTTATCCACATTAAATGTCAGTTGCCACAATTCTGACCATTTTTCTAGTTTACCTAAATCATTTGTCATTTGGCTTATCCCTCCTGGAACATCAACCCTGTTACATATCTTAGTATCATCAGCAAAAGACATACCTTACCATCAAGACCTTCTGCAATATCACTAATAAAATATTAAAGAGAATGGGTCCAAGTACAGATCCCTGAGGTACCCCACTGGTGACAAGTCCAAGCTTCGAATATATTCCATTAACTACAACCCTCTGTTGCCTGTCACTCAGCCACTGCCTTACCCATTCAACAATATTTGAATCAAAACTTAAAGATTGCAGTTTATTGATAAACCTTCTATGTGCAACAGTGTCAAAAGCCTTACTGAAATCTAAGTAAGCAATGTCTACTGCACCACCCTGATCTATAATTTTAGTTACCCAATCAAAAAAATCAATAAGATTTGTTTGGCATGATCTCCCTGAAGTAAACACATGTTGTCTCTGATCTTGAAATCCATGTGTTTTTAGATGTTCATCAATCCTATCCTTTAACATGGTTTCCATCACTTTCCCCACTACTGAAGTAAGGCTTACTGGCCTATAGTTGCCGACTCCTCCCTATTACCTTTCTTGTAAATGGGCACAACATTCGCTAACTTCCAATCTTCTGGGACTACTCCTGTTAACAATGATTGGTTAAATAAATCTGTTAATGGTTTTGCTAGTACACCACTAAGCTCTTTTAATAGCTTTTGGGTGTATTCCATCAGGTCCCATTGACTTATTTGTCTTTACTTTTGACAGTTGAAATAGAACCTCTTCCTCTGTAAACTCACGTGTAATAAATGACTCATTTATCCTTTTTCTCAACTGAGGTCCTTTCCTTCATTTTCTACTGTAAATACAGAACAAAAATATTCATTGAGGCAGTCAGCCTGACCTTTATCCTCTTCTACATACCTTCCTTCTTTTGTTTTAATCTAACTAATCCTTGTTTTACTTTTCTTTTCTCATTTATGTATCTAAAAAATGTTTTATCCCCATTTTTTACTGACTGTGCTATTTTCTCTTCTGTGTGTGATTTGGAAGCTCTTATAACTTGCTTAGCCTCTTTCTGCCTAATCTTATAGATCATTTTGTCTCCCTCACTCTGGGTTTTTTTATAATTCCTAAATGCTAACTTTTTTGTTTTTAACTATTTTGGCCACATCTGCGGAGTACCACAGTGGTTTCTTGAATTTTTTGCTTTTACTGACAAGCCTAATGCAATTTTCTGTTGCCTTCAATAGTGCAACTTTTAAATAATCCCATTTCTCTTGGACTCATTTAAATTGCTCCAGTCTGATAATGACTCCTCTACCCATATTCTAATTTTAGAAAAGTCTGTTTTCCTAAAGTCTAAAACTTTTGTTTTTGTGTGGTGTGACTCAGTCACTGTTCTTATATTAAACCACACTGACTGATGATCACTGGATCTTAAACTTTCACCTACAGTAACATCTGATACCAAATCTCCATTTGTTAACACTAAATCTAGTATGGCCTCTTTACGAGTTGGCTCCTCAACAACTTGCTTTAGAGACAACTCCAGTAGGGAGTTTAGAATATGTGTGCTCCTGGCACAAGTAGCTAATTTTGTTTTCCAATTTACATCAGGAAGATTAAAGTCACCCATGATGATAACTTCCCCTTCATTGTCATTTTAGCTATTTCCTCAACTAGTAGATTATCTAACTCTTCAATTTGTCCAGGGGGCCTATAAATCACACCTACACGAGTTACTGTGCGATTACCAAATTCTAACGTAGCCCAAACGGACTCTATGTTTGCCTCACTAACTTTTATTAGGCTCGATTTTATGCTATCCTTCACATACAAGGCCACCCCTCCCCCTTTCTTGCCTTCCCTATCTTTCCTATATAAAGAGTACCCTGGTATTGCTACGTCCCAGTCATTTTTCTCATTGTACCATGTCTCAGCAACAGCGACTAAATCTACACTATCAGTTGCCATTATTGCCACAAGTTCATGGATCTTATTCCCTAAACTGCGAGCATTTGTAGACATGACTCTAAGCTTATCATTTTTTAAAACACTTGCTACAGGCACCTTCTGTCCTTGTTTTGGGGGACAATTGGATTGATGTTTTATCACCCTTTTGCCCCCCCCTCCTAGTTTAAATACATCCTAGCAAAACCTCTGAACTGCTCACTGAGAACATTTGTTCCCTTTTGAGAAAGATGCAAACCATCTCTTTTGTACAGCTTATCTCCATTCCAAACAGAGCTACCATGAGAAATAAAGCCAAATCCTTGCTCCCGACACCATTCACCAAGCCACAAATTAAAGTCCCTAATACGCATCCGCCTGTCGTTCTGAGTGTTATGCACAGGCAGAACTTCAGAGAATGACAGTGTGGAAGCAACCTGCCGTATATCATTGGCAAAACACTAAAAACTTCCTTAACCTCTGAAACCTCATTGCAAGCCAAGTCATTTGTCCCTAGATGGACAAGTACATCCAATTCCCCTTCCTGCTTTGCTTGCTTAACAATATTACAGATACGTCTCCTGTCTCTGTGAGCAGTAGCTCCAGGAAGACACCTCACAAGACCACCATTGTCCATCGCCACACCTCTTATAATGGAATCACCCAACAACAACTGCTTTCTATTAGGCTTCACCATACTCTCCAAGCCGGTCTCCACAACACCACTAGCCTCAGTGCCTCTCTCCACAACACCACTAGCCTCAGTGCCTCTCTCCACAACACCACTAGTCTTAGTGCCTCTCCTCACAACACCACTAGCCTCAGTGCCTCTCTCCACAACACCACTAGCCTCAGTGCCTCTCTCTGCAACACCACTAGTCTTAGTGCCTCTATCCACAACACCACTAGCCTCAGTGCCTCTCTCCACAACACCACTAGCCTCAGTGCCTCTCTCCACAACACCATTGCACTCTGAAAGTGCAGAAAATGAATTATGAAGAGCAACAGACTGTGCAAAATGCCTTTTATCCACAACTCTAAGTCTACCAGATTCTACAGTAATCCATCTGCCATTCCTAGTATGTCTCTGCGGCAGTGGCTTTGCAGCAGTTCCAGTCTGAGTTTGTTTACCAGATAATTTACAAATCTCAGACTTCAAAAATACAATCTCCTGCCGCAAGATAGAGAACTGTCTACAGATTAGACAACAACCAAACCTCCAAAAAGTGAAACGTGAAACAAATGCATAGCAATTGTTACACTGAACTAAACCTGCCATTCCAATTATAAGAATAATATAAATCGAACAAATCTTAACTTTTGTATTTATCCTCCTGAATACCTCAGATTACCTCCAGGTTATCTCCAGAATATCTCCAACGACACACTTAGAAACAGCACTCTCCAGAATATCTCCAACTACACACTTAGAAACAGCACTCTCCAGAATATCTCCAACTACACACTTAGAAACAGCACTCTCCAGAATATCTCCAACTACACACTTAGAAACAGCACTTGGAAGTAGCACCAAGCTATATTAGACAAGCTAATGGAACCAGGCCTTATATAACTCCTAAAATCACCGCCCACTAGGAATGATTAACCCCTTAAGGACTGGACTGTTTTTGCGATGTTGTACATTTGCGACCAGGAATATTTTTACACTTTTGTGGTGTTTGTGTTTGGCTGTAATTTTCCGCTTTCTCATTTACTGTTCCCATACAAATTATATATTGTTTTTTCAGGACAAAATGGGCTTTCTTTACATACCATTATTTATATAATCTCATGTATTTTAATTTAAAAAAAATACAAAAATCTGATGAAAAATTGAAAAAAATACATGTTTTTTGACTTTTACTTGAAAAATCTTTTACTCATCTACAAAAGCGAATGAAAAAAACTGCTAAATAGATTCAAAATTTTGTCCTGAGTTTAAAAATACCCAGTGTTTACGTGCTTTTTTTTGCATGTTATAGGGCTATAGGTACAAGTAGGATATTGCGGTTTCAAAACATACATTTTTAAAATTTATCAATAGTGACATTGTAACACTATTATCTGTCATAAATCTCTGAATAACACCCCACATGTACATATTTTTTTTAAAGTAGACAACCCAGGGTATTCAATATGGGGTATGTCCAGTCTTTTTAGTAGCCACTTAGTCGAAAACACTGGCCAAAGTAAGCATTCATATTTGTTTGTGTGAAAAAAGTAAAAAACTAAATTGAGCTAATTTTGGCCAGTGTTTGTGTTTCAAGTAGTTACTAAAAGGTTTAGTTCTCTATTCTTCTAACAGGTTGTCTTCTTTTGCAAATGGTATGCCATCATGGAGGTAATTCTCATTCCTGGGCTACCATACGCTCTCAAAGGCAACGTAACCAACCTGGCCATTTTCAATGTAAAAATATTTGACCCATATATTTGACCTTGTAACTTTCAAAAATGCTATAAAACCTGTACATGGGGGGTACTGTTTTACTCGGGGAGACATCGCTGAACACAAATATTAGTGTTTAAAAACTGGAAAACGTATCACAACAATTATATCATCAGTTAAAGTGCTGTTTGTGTGTGAAAAATGCAAAAAAAGTCACTTTCACTGACAATATCATCACTGTGATATGTTTTACTGTTTTGAATCACTAATATTTGTGTTCAGCGAAGTCTCCTGAGTAAAACAGTACCCCCATGTACAGGTTTTAGGG
>OW240914.1:223676878-223704091 GCA_933207985.1 Pelobates cultripes
ATAAGAATTATAATCATTTTCTAGTTAGGTTCATGGATAACCAAGAAATGGACCGAGAGGCACAGAAAACATGCCAAGGTTGCCATATCCTATTGTGTGATTCTCAAGATTCATGACGCTTGGAGGCCATGTCTTCCATCTTGTGGCAGCATGTATTTTAAAAAAAAAAAACTATGAGAATGTGACAGATTGTGATTTCCAATGTTTTCCAATACATATTCTGGCAACTGACACAGAACTTGTGGCACAGGCGTAATGAAGAACAATATCTATATGTTGTATAGGTAATGTAATAACTTTATGTAATTTAATATACTCTTTTATCTTTTTGTTTTCAGACATATAAAAAAAATCACTTTGTTATTTATTTATCCAAACTCAAAGTGACAAATTAAAAATGTTCCACAGTGGATGGCATGATACAAATTGTTAATGTAACATATGTATCTGAGCCGTGATTGTAAGGATTACAGTGAGTGAAGGGTTAGCAATTTCTTATGGGAATAAATGGAATCACAATCACCAAAAATTGTGGAGATTCTGGCCTCTACCCTACAAATAACTCCCCCGTCCAGCTCATTTCCAATGGTGCCCAGCCCTTACCAGTATATTAATGCCAGCCCCGCATGCTCATCTCTGCAGTATAACAGTGCCTCAACCAATGCCTTTTCTTTTTTGGGCTGGGAAATATCCATTAGACTTATGCATGACAAAAAAAAGTCTGACTTGCCCAAACCTATTTGTTCAACAAAAAAAATTGGTTTGGATGAACTGGGATTGATCCATGTGGCGTTTTGGCTTGGATACATTTTTTATCCATGCAATCCTTTTGAAAAAAACAAAATGGTTCAAAAATGTGTCTATTACTGAACCGCAATGCTATTAAAGGACCACTATAGGCACCCAGACCACTTCAGCTCAATGAAGTGGTCTGAGTGCCAGGTCCCCCTAGTGTTAACCCTGCAGCTGTAAACATAGCAGTTTCAAAGAAACTGATATGTTTACATTGAGGGTTAATCCAGCCTCTAGTAGCTGTCTCCCTGACAGCCACTAGAGGCCGCTTCCGCGATTCTCAATGCGAAAATCGCATTGAGGACACGCTGGACGTCCATAGGAAAGCATAGAGTAATGCTTTCCTATGGGCGGTTTGAATGCGTGTGCGGCTCTGGCCGCGCATGTGCATTCGGAGCTGACGTCGGGAGGGAGAGGAGAGGACACCAGCGCTGAGGGAGCACTGAAGCAGGGGGGACCTAATAACCCTATAATGCCAGGAAAACTAGTTTGTTTTCCTGGCACTATAGTGCTCCTTTAAGTGAGAACTTTCATAATGACTGGTAGTAGGAGGAGTCATTTATTTGAGGGTTTTCTTTTATTCACTAACAGATTTAGATTTAGAAATTTAGGAATTTGAAGGCAATTTGCATCTTTGGAGGTAGCAGACATAGGCACACCGCAAGAGTCAGACAGGCATGGCAAAGCCGCTGCCATGAGAGGCATTTTAAAAAAGGAAGAGTATCATAGATTTGATTGTGATGTTTAATATCAAGAACACAAAATTTAGGCTAGGAACAAAATCCACCCAAAATATAACCAAATTCACGGAGTAAAAAAACATCAAAATCCAAGCCACAATATATCTTGCACACAAGAATGTTTAAAGGACCACTCTAGGCACCCAGACCACTTCAGCTTAATGAAGTGGTCTGGGTGCCAGGTCCTTCTAGGGTTAACCCATTTTTTCATAATTATAGCAGTTTCAGAGAAACTGCTATAATTATGAATGGGTTAAGCCTTCCCCCAAAGCCTCTAGTGGCTGTCTCATTGACAGCCACTAGAAGCGCTTGCGTGCTTCTCACTGTGATTTTCACAGTGAGAGCACGCCAGCGTCCATAGGAAAGCATTGTAAATGCTTTCCTATGAAACCGGCTGAATGCGCGCGCAGCTCTTGCCGCGCGTGCGCATTCAGCCGGCGGGGCGTAACGGAGGCGGAGAGGAGGAGGAGAGCTCTCCGCCCAGCGCTGGAAAAAGGTAAGTTTTACCCCTTTTCCCCTTTCCAGAGCCGGGCGGGAGGGGGTCCCTGAGGGTGGGGCACCCTCAGGGCACTATAGTGCCAGGAAAACGAGTATGTTTTCCTGGCACTATAGTGGTCCTTTAAAGGAACACTATAGTCACCTAAATTACTTTAGCTAAATAAAGCAGTTTTAGTGTATAGATCATTCCCCTGTAATTTCACTGCTCAATTCACTGTCATTTAGGAGTTAAATCACTTTGTTTCTGTTTATGCAGCCCTAGCCACGCCTCCCCTGGCTATGATTGACAGAGCCTGCATGAAAAAAAAACTGGTTTCACTTTCAAACAGATGTAATTTACCTTAAATAATTGTATCTCAATCTCTAAATTGAACTTTAATCACATAAAGGAGGCTCTTGCAGAGTCTAGCAAGCTATTAACATAGCAGGGGATAAGAAAATCTTAATTAAACAGAACTTGCAATAAAGAAAGCCTAAATAGGGCTCTCTTTACAGGAAGTGTTTATGAAAGGCTGTGCAAGTCACATGCAGGGAGGTGTGACTAGGGTTTATAAACAAAGGGATTTAACTCCTAAATGGCAGAGGATTGAGCAGTGAGGCTGCAGGGGCATGTTTTATACACCAAAACTGCTTCATTAAGCTAAAGTTGTTCAGGTGACTATAGTGTCCCTTTAAGTACAAATTGTTTAACATCTGATAAGAAAACATATACTACTATTTGCAGTATCCTCTCTCTTAATTCAGCATAGCTGTGTAAATAACTGAAGTAGTGAAATAAAATCTCTCCATTCATGAGTTTGTCTCTATCTAGACATCAATGTTCCTGTATGTCTATCTCTCAGGTCGTCACTGGCGTACGAGCGCAGGCTGGCTTTGTCTGTGTCTATCTGTACGTGATAGTCTCTGTGCATGAGTGCCTGTGTGCTTCTGTTTGTCTGTCTGCACAAATGTTTGTCTGTATTGCAATTATGTCTGTATGCGTCTATACATGTCAGTCATTTCTTGTATCTCACTGCAAGACTATATTTTTAAATATGTATTTCTGTAAAGAATGTCTGCCTATATAATTATCTGTCTGTGCCCTCCACTTTGAAGGAGTTAAAAAGACACTCCTAACAAAACATTCTATGTATTTTTTATTTGAAAAAAAAAGTTCTGTTTGTTTCACTTTATTTATTTATTTACATTTAACATGCATGCATGTATCAATCTTCGAATTCATTTCCGTATGAAAATGTTTCCCCAGCGTCTGTATCAGACCGATTGCAATATTTGACCATTTGTGATAGCACCTCCCTCCCTGTTCCAGTCACATGTGGTGTTCCCCAAGGCTCTATATTCAGCCCGGCACTATTCACATTATTTATAAATGATCTACCTAACGTCTGCAAATCCTCAACTGTACACACATACACAGAGGACACCGTACGCTACGCTAGTAAACCCAATCAACCGCAGCTTGCGGCTGTGCTCCAACACCAATTCAGAAAGGTAGAAAAGTGGATTGCAGTTAACAAACTCTTAGTAAACACTGACAAAACTGTTACAATGATCTTTGGAACTGTGACTAAATTATGTAAATTACAAAATCAACAACTATGTATCAGAACAAATTCAAATAGCACACCGACCTCAGTTAGTTCTTTCACATATCTAGGTATGTTGCTAGACCCCAACCTATCCTTTGGCATTCACATAGGAAAAATCGCTTAAAAACTCTATCCAAAACTAGGTGCCCTGTACAGAAACAAATCCTACCTAAGTCCTACAGTAAGAAATCAGTGCAACAAATGCTACTGTCTATCATTCACAGAAACATAGAAACATAGAATGTGACGGCAGATAAGAACCATTTGGCCTATCTAGTCTGCCCAATTTTCTAAATACTGTCATTAGTCCCTAGTCTTATCTTATAGTTAGGATAGCCTTATGCCTATCCCACGCATGCTTAAACTCCTTTACTGTGTTAACCTCTACCACTTCAGCTGGAGAGCTATTCCATGCATCCACTACCCTCTCAGTAAAGTAATACGTCCTGATATTATTTTTAAACCTTTGTCCCTCTAATTTAAGACTATGTCCTCTTGTTGTGGTAGTTTTTCTTCTTTTAAATATAGTCTCCTCCTTTACTGTGTTGATTCCCTTTATGTATTTAAATGTTTCTATCATATCCCCCCTGTCTCGTCTTTCCTCCAAGCTATACATGTTAAGATCCTTTAACCTTTCCTGGTAAGTTTTATCCCGCAATCCATGAACCAGTTTAGTAGCCCTTCTCTGAACCCTCTCTAAGGTATCAATATCCTTCTGAAGATACGTCTCCAGTACTGTGTACAATACTCCAAGTGAGGTGTCACCAGTGTTCTGTACAATGGCATGAGCACTTCCCTCTTTCTACTGCTAATACCTCTCCCTATTCAACCAAGCATTCTGCTAGCATTTCCTGCTACTCTATTACATTGTCTGCCTACCTTTAAGTCATCAGAAATAATCACCCCTAAATCCCTTTCCTCATATGTTGAGGTTAGGACTCTATCAAATATTCTGTACTCTGCCCTTGGGTTTTTACGTCCAAGATGCATTATCTTGCACTTATCCACATTAAATGTCAGTTGCCACAATTCTGACCATTTTTCTAGTTTACCTAAATCATTTGACATTTGGCTTATCCCTCCTGGAACATCAACCCTGTTACATATCTTAGTATCATCAGCAAAAAGACATACCTTACCATCAAGACCTTCTGCAATATCACTAATAAAAATATTAAAGAGAATGGGTCCAAGTACAGATCCCTGAGGTACCCCACTGGTGACAAGTCCAAGCTTCGAATATATTCCATTAACTACAACCCTCTTTTGCCTGTCACCCAGCCACTGCCTTACCCATTCAACAATATTGGAATCGAAACTTAAAGATTTCAGTTTATTGATAAGCCTTCTCTGTGCAACAGGGTCAAAAGCCTTACTGAAATCTAGGTAAGCAATGTCTACTGCACCACCCTGATCTATAATTTTATTTACCCAATCAAAAAAATCAATAAGATTAGTTTGGCATGATCTCCCTAAAGTAAACCCATGTTGTCTCTGATCTTGAAATCCATGTGTTTTTAGATGTTCAACAATCTTATCCTTTAACATGGTTTCCATCACTTTCCCCACTACTGAAGTAAGGCTTACTGGCCTATAGTTGCCCGACTCCTCCCTATTATCTTTCTTGTAAATGGGCACAACATTCGCTAACTTCCAATCTTCTGGGACTACTCCTGTTAACAATGATTGGTTAAATAAATCTGTTAATGGTTTTGCTAGTACACCACTAAGCTCTTTTAATAGCTTTGGGTGTATTCCATCAGGTCCCATTGACTTATTTGTCTTTACTTTTGACAGCTGAAATAGAACCTCTTCCTCTGTAAACTCACGTGTAATAAATGACTCATTTATCTTTTTTCTCAACTGAGGTCCCTTTCCTTCATTTTCATCTGTAAATACAGAACAAAAATATTAATTGAGGCAGTCAGCTAGACCTTTATCCTCTTCTACATACCTTCCTTCTTTTGTTTTTAATCTAACTAATCCTTGTTTTACTTTTCTTTTCTCATTTATGTATCTAAAAAATGTTTTATCCCCCTTTTTTACTGACTGCTATTTTCTCTTCTGTGTGTGATTTGGAAGCTCTTATAACTTGCTTAGCCTCTTTCTGCCTAATCTTATAGATCATTTTGTCTTCCTCACTCTGGTTTTTTTTATAATTCCTAAAGGCTAACTTTTTGTTTTTAACTATTTTGGCCACATCTGTGGAGTACCACAGTGGTTTCTTGAATTTTTTGCTTTTACTGACAAGCCTAATGCAATTTTCTGTTGCCTTCAATAGTGCAACTTTTAAATAATCCCATTCATTATGGGGATGTAGTTTATGCACCCACACCGCAAACCCACCTTCATAAACTTAATACGTTTTATAATTTGTTCTACTGGTTTGTACTAGAATGTAATTACTTTACCCATCATTGTGACATATTAAAAGAGCTAAACTGGCTATCGCTGGAATCCCAACGCACTCTTCATCTTTCCAGCCTTTCCAGTGCATAAGAGCTTTTCTGGGAAGCTCCCACCCTACCCGAGTAGAATGGTCTCTCCAGTTGTTCCCACCTTCTATAACCTCCGTTCCAGTATTAGCACGATATTTAGCATTCTGCAATACAAAAATAAAGTTGCTCGATCCTCATTTTCCTACAAAGCACCACAATTATGGAATAACCTCAGGGATACAGTCAAATCTCCATTCAATCAAAAATCTTTTAAGAGCTCTATGGCATTATACCCCAATACAGAATGCACCTGTCATGGTTTAATATATTTATTACCTATTATGTGTTAAATTTATATATGTGTGTATGTGTATATATATATAATTGTTTGTATATTGTATTTTTTTTTATTTGTAATATTTTGTACCATATTGTAACAATACAATGTTTTGTGGACCCAGGACATACTTGAAAATGAGATAAATCTCAATGTATCCTTCCTGATAAAATATTTTATAAATAAATAAAAAAATTTGCCTTGATCACTGATTAAAAGAGTGTACACACACAGACACATCCATAGACTCCTACTAGCACACGTACACACACAGACACCTCCATAGACTCCTACTAGCACACATCCTTAGAGATCTATTCCTTCCTGAACGTCAATTGAATTGTGTTCTGTTGTCCAAATTCCATTTGGCTGTCATTTACTTAGCTGTTAAAATTCCCATATTTTACTATTATCATGATGTAAAGTCATGATTTTATTAAAGACACGGGGGCTCCTATTATGCTGCACTCTTTCTTTAATTCCCTCAGCAGCAAACAAATAACAAATGCAAATCAATAGAAAAAACAGGTATAAACATCACAATGACAATATCCGCCTAGTAACATGAACATCCAATCAGTGACATCCTTATCCTTTAGTAGGCGGAACATAGGTGACCAGTTCCTCTTTCTTGCGAATCCCGAAGAACTTAACACCAAAAGCTGGAAAACAACTGAGCAAGCCGGAAACCAAACAAGCCAGTGTTCTGTGAGAAAACTATACCTTATCAGATTGATATACCTACATCACTTCTGGTGATGCGGCCACACAGGAGGTGATGCGCATCAGCCAGAGGTAGGGGTGTGCGGCGCTGCGCAGGTGCAGAACCACGGGGTAGGGGAAATTTACAGACAGAGATGCGGGAGAAGCGGCCATCTAATGCACATGCGCAAGGCTGACCAGCTGGGCACCGGGAGACACTGCGCATGCGCCCGGAGCCTCAGATGAGGTAAGAGGGGGTGTGCGACCCGCACAGGTGGGGAAAATAACAGGGCAATGTGCACGCAGGGTAAAATACTCCAGTCGGCCACACACAGTGGGATACACCGCGCGTGTGCATCATCGGGCAGGGAGAGCTCACATACCAAAGGTCCATCTGAGCTCCCTACCCCACACTGCGCATGAGCCAGCCAGCCCAGCATCACACACGGACACCGCACGTGTGCAGTATGGGGGTAGGGAGATCTGATGGTCACTTTCACTGTGAAATCTCCCTACCCCTCAGTGCGCAAGCGCGGATACAGGTCATCAGGTGCACCCTAACTGGCATCTATCAGCTCAGTCTCTCCCTGCTCCCAACACCCTCAGCCGGGGGGAGGGGATGCTGTACTTGGGGGTCTGTGCAGTATTTGGGGGTCTGTGCAGTACGTGGGGAGGGTCTGTGCAGTATACGGGGGGAGTCTGTGCAGTATAGTGGTGGTGGGGTCTGTGCAATATATGGGGGAGTCTGCAGTATATGGGGGGGCTGTGCAGTATGTGGGAGGAGGGTCTGTGCCGTCCCTCCAATATACTGCACAGACCCCCCCCATATACTTTATAGACTCTCCCACCATATAGTGCACATACCCCCTTATACTACACAGACCTTCCCCATATACTGCACAGATGGATAGTGTATCCTGCTGTGTGTGGCCGACAGGAGTACTTTGCTGGGCGTGTGCACTTCCCTGTTATTTCCCCTACCTGTGTGGCTCGCATACCCCCTCTTATCCCAGCTGAGGCTCCGGGCGCATGTGCAGTGTCTCCCGGTGCTCAGCTGGTCAGCTTTGCACATGTGCGTTAGGTGGCAGCTTCTCCCGCAGCTCTGTCTGTATATTTCCTCTACCCTGTGGTTTTGCACTTGCGCAGCACACCCCGTCCTCCAGCTGATCCATGTCACTTCATGTGCGGTCACGTCACCGGAAGTGACGTAGGTATATCAATCTGATAAGGTATAGTTTTGTGACAGAACACCGGAACAGGGAATATGATCCAGAAGGGTGTTCACGCTAAAGGAAACAAGAAAAATATTGTAATATCGTGTAATTATGGAATGGCAACATACTAGAAGCACAATCATCATGACTTGTCAATGACAATGACTCTTGGAATTGTAATATAATAAAAATATAACAGTCTTGTGATGCTAAATACAATCCAAATGTACCCTAGATAAACTGCACCCTATAGATATGCAGGCATACAATAAAAAAGCAATACCGCTAAAGTCTAGACTTACCACTGAAGACAGGTTATTTAAGAAGTAAGGAGAGGTGAGTAACTTACCTTACATATACCAGAGTCGCCAAGGATGGGTGGCTGGGATAATACTCTTTTTTTTTTTTTAATAAAATCATGACTTTACATCATGATGATAGTAAAATCTGGGAATTTTATTAAAGACACGGAGGCTCGTATTATGCTAGTTTAAAGCTGTGAAATCACAGCTTCTGCAAAATGCTGGATTGGTTTAAAGTAGAAATTACGGAAAGTAGACTCCGAGGACCATCAGCTGCTTTTAAAATATCCTCCAAACGACAGCCATAAAAGGAGACCTTAGAAGCCATAACACCGCGAATCGAATGAGGAGAAAAAAAATAAATATCAACACCTGCCAAGGACATGAGTCATTTGACCCAATGAGCAAAGATAGGAGAGGATACTGGAGCATGCGGTTTATGAAAGGAAATGAAAAGTTGAGGGTCTGATCCTGTCCGAAGGGGGGCGGTACGTGCTTTGTAAACACGCACGGTAGGCACGCCACCCGACAGTGTTGTGGTTTCAAGGGAAAAGCCGAGGGAAATTCGGAAGAAGACGGGGCGGTCTACCGCCATCTCCAGGAGAGGCGGGAACCAAGGTTGTGATGGACACAAGGGGGTTACTATCACTAGGAAGCCCAAAAGACGCCGAAGATGGAGGAGGCAGCGAGGGATGAGGGCAAATGGAGGGAATGCATAATTCCTGGCGCTGGACCAGTCCTGGGAAAATGCATCCGTAGCCAATGCCGTTGGAGCCGGCTTCTAACTGAAAAAGTTCGGAAGCTGTGTATTCAAGCGAAACGCGAATAAGTCTACGTCCAAGGGACCCCAAAGATCCCAAATGCACTGAATTTGGGGATTGAGGTGCCAGTCGCTGGAATCTCGAAGATGGCGGGAATACCAATCCACTGTAATGTTGGATAGACCTGGGATGTATTCCGCCCTGACTGCAATATTGTGTTGAAGACAAAATTGCCAGAAATCTCAGGCCAAATTCGCCAGGACTTTGGATTTTGTGCCTCCGAGATGATTGATATAACGAACAGCTGTAACATTCCAGTTCCGACCATTTTCCGCCTGTGGAGATATCTCCGCAGTGCGCACCCCAGCCATACAAACCTGCGTCGGATTCTATGACCATGTCTGGATTCAAACTGAAAATGGCTTTGCCATTCCAAGCTTCCATGTGAAGGAGCCACCAGTAGAGTTCCTCCTTCATCTCCGCATCCAATGTCACGATATCCTCGTATGAGGCGCCGCCTCTGAAGTAGGATGCTTGTAGGCGTTGTAGGGCTCTGTAGTGAAGGGGCCCCGGGAAAATGGTTTGAATGGAGGCAGCCAGGAGCCCAATCACATGGGCCAGATGTTTGAGAGCAAATTGAGGAGTGGCAAGAATGTGTTGAATTTCCTTTTTGATGTTCTTCAGTTTTGACATAGGCAGGTGTAGGGTCTGCAGAGAGAAGTCTACAAGAAGACCCAGAAACACTATGTGTTGCGTGGGACTGAGTATGGACTTTTCCCAATTTATAATGAAGCCCAGGTTTTGTAGCAAGGTTGTGGTAAAACCGAGATGAGTATGGAGAAGGGGGACCAACTGGGATAGCAGAAGTATATCGTCTAGATAAATAATGAGACGGATCCCATGACTGCGGAAGAGAGCGATATATGGCTTCATGAGCTTGGTGATGCAACAAGGAGCGGAAAATAGGCCGAAGGGAAGGTAGCGGAACCGTCATTTCCTTCCCTGCCATGTGAATTGCTGTAAATCTGGATGAACGTCTGCGATGGGTACCATGAGGTATGCATCTCGTAGGTCTAGCTTGACCATCCAAGCTGATGGTTGGAGTAAATCTCTCAGCAAATGAATGCCTTCCATCTTGAAATGATGGTATGTCACATAAGCGTTAAGCTGTTTCAAATTGATCATGGGGCAGATCCCGGGGTCTGCATTGGGACTTCGTGGATGGCACCTTTGTGCCAATTCTCATATCTCTTCGGAAACAAGGGTCATATCAAGTGGGGAAAAAACAATCTCCCTGGGGGGACAATGTTGGGTAAGGACACAAAATATATCAGATAACCATTGACAGCCCTTAGTACCCATGCATCTGAAGTAATAAGAGCCCAGACATGGGAAAAATGGGTGAGTCTGCCTCCCACTACCAATAGGGAAGAAAAGTGATTGTAGTAGCTTACCGTAAGGACGTTGACCTCGCGTGCCTCTTGACATCCAGGGTCTGCCTCGTTGAGGGAAAAAGGTTGGTGTTAACCTCTGTTCTTGAAAGGGGTGTTTCCCCATGTAGGAGCCTCGGTTCGGACATTGTGAACCTCTACTAACTCTGCCGGACAGATGGTCCCTTGTCCTGCCGGCCCCAGCAAAAACATTTGGGTGGAACACCCTCATCATATTTGACTGTGCCTTGTCTAAGGCAGTGAATGTCAGGACATAAGATCCCAGGTCTTTCACAAAAGACTCACCAAACAGGAAGCCAATTGCCTGAGCCCCTGGCTCTGTAATTGCCAGATTTACTAGTTTTGGTTAAATTTTTAAGAGGATTGATTTACGACGCTCTGTGGCAAGCGAAGTGTTTGCATTGCCAGTCAAGCAGATCAACCTCTGTATCCAACCCCTAATGGTGAGACGATCTAAGACATCGTCCTGAGCCAAAGATTCTACTACAGCCTCGAAGATCTTGGGTGCTGGACCCAAAATATCTAAAACTTTGTCCTGGCACTTGCGCAGGCAAAAGTCCAAACCCTTCTTGGGTCTCCACCCCTTCGTGCCCAAGAATTCAACAATCTTGGGGTCGACCTGAAGCCTCTTGCATACATCATGCGGTACAGTAGGATGTGGGCATTTCACCCGCAATTTATTATGGGTCGCCTTATCAAGAGGCTTGCGGACCCGGACAGCAATATAGCATGCCACATGTTCTGCTGGCGACCATTCGGCCGAGTGGGAGTGGCGTAAATCATCAGGGTCAATCCGAGGTTCGCCCTGCGGGTCGAGTATTTTACCCTCCTTGGATATTGCTGGATGAGATAACTCAGTGCCAGAGGTATCAGTGGCATTTATGCCATGAGGGGTGGTATTATCCTTCACAAATTTATAATCTGAATCAAGGTTGGATAACTCATCAGAATGGTCCGTCTAGAGCACTCTCCTCATCTTCACTGAGATTCGACTCAGAGAAATCAATCTGGGTTTTAGCCCATTTCCAATTTTTTTTGCCTGGCTATTGGCTCTCTTGTGCAGTGGTTCCATAATCGTGCCATCTATGACAGGTTTTAAACAGTCCATCATCATTGTTTTGGATCAGTGCTTGGTTTTAGCCGAGGCCTTGCGGCCGGGGCGTGGGGAGAGGCCGGAGGGACCGACAGTTGGGCCTGTAACAAGGCCTGCGTAAAGGAATTTGAAATAGATGATGACATAATGTCCGTGGCAGATACCAGGGCCTTGGACATGGACTTAGACACTGTAGTGTCCATGATCGTCTGAATTTCCTCAGAAGCTGGGATTTCAGCTTCATCCCCAGAAATTACAGTGGGGAGTCCCAAGGGAACTTGGGGTAAAGTTTGAGACCCAGAGGGTGTAGGCACATCTCTAGAAGATTGCATAGTGATATAGTGTAGGATACAAAATTATTAATATTTAATAAGAAAATTAATTTTAATAATTGGTAATAATAATTAATACTAATTAATCATAATTATTATTATTATAAAATAAAATAAATTACACACAGAGAACTGACTGAAATTCCAGGGTTAAGTAACCCTCAGGAAAGCAGAAAGAATTACTCACAAATGCACTAATAGTAAAGAGGGGAGTTGGAGCAAACAGAGAGCGGTCCGACCACTAATACTGGACACAAACTCCGATAAGGGAAGAAGGGGGGTGGTCCAGAGAAAAAAAAAAGCGGGAAAAAATTGTCGACCTGATGGAGTTAGGAACCAAAAGATGGCCGCCGCGGCTGGATTTAACAGTGCTGGGGTGTGCGTCCGGTAGCTGAACGCACTGTCTGCGCGAACAAGTAAGGGAGTGAGGATTACTGACTGCTGAAGCAAGTGGAATAATGAGAATAAGTTGCTAAATGCGATGGCCGCTGTAAGAATATTAAATAGTTAACTTGTTTATATGTATTTTATGCTTTTATAAGGTTTATAACATGATTATTGCTGACTGAAGGAATATTGAATACTTAAACTCAATATACGACATAATATGCTGACTGTGACAGACTAAGGTATTTCTTCTATAGGATGTAAGACAATGCTAAATTTCAGGATGTCTTGCCCATTCCGATTTTAAGGATATTCTTTTCCAGACGTATGCAAAAGCTTATCTTTCCATTGTCAGAATAACGTAATATAAGGAAGTAATAAATCTTATAGTCTGTACTGTATTTGCATATACCATGGCTAATGTAAGCAAACTATGTATAAAAGCCAGCTCTGGAATACACTCATTTGAGAGTCTTGTAAAGCTGTTGTCCGTGTGTTAGTGCTTACAATGATTCTCCATCAACATTGATTATGGTGACCGAGGGATCGAGAACCGAGGGGATTAGAGTCCATTACAACATTAACCCTTTCAGCTTGGTGTCTAGAAGTGGGATAGAAGTTGGATCAGCAAAACCATTTGCGGTGAGTAGCCTTTTTGTGTCTTATTTGACGCTGATTGTCTATGACCCCCCTTTGGTTCAGTAAGTCTGTATCCAGTAGATAGGAAAGGTGTAAGGACTCTAGTTATATTGAGACCATGAGAGGTCTCCGGTTTATATTGAGACTATAAGAGGTCTCCGGTTTATTAGACATTTGGTCTAAATATATATAGGGGTTCTTGGTAACCCAGGTTAGTATCTAAGATAGATACAGGTTTTTGAGACCATAAGAGGTCTCCGGTTTATTATAGGGTTTTGGTAACCCAGGTTAGTATCTAAGATAGATACAGGGTATCTCAGGTAGATACAGGTTTTGAGACCATAAGAGGTCTCCGGTTTATTAAGTCTATAGGTGTTCTGAGCAGCACGGTTTGTAGATCTTTAAGTATAACCCAAACTTCTCTTTCTCCCGGTCACCTTTGTTTGTCTTAAGTGTTTTTTGTGGGTGATTGATTGTCTATATTGGGGACACACTTTGGTAAGTTAGTAGTGTCCCCACTCTGAATCAGCAGTATGGGAAATGTGAGTTCAGGTCCTGAGTGACCAATATATGTATGTATATATGTGTATATGTATGTATATATGTGTGTGTATATGTATATGTGTATATATAAGATAGCAGTACTTTTAAACAAATGGAGGTTTTAAAAATACATAGGGATTAAGGAGAGAACGCAGGTAACTTGTTTTTCTTTGGTTTTTACCATATATTGGGGCTGATGTGTACTGTAGTCCTTGCTGCTGCCCAGTAGTGATGGGAGTGAGCGCAGGACTTATCTTTCTGCAAGATAGCAGTACTGTATATTAGAAAAGAAATGACTCACAGGTTGTACCTGATAGACCTACTTAAATCTTTTTACTTTATTCTTTCTGTCGCATAGAAGTATAAGTTTATTACTCTGTTTTATTGTAAGTTATTTCACATGGGATCTATGTGCCTGGTATGATTGTTGCTTTAAAAATACTATAAGCCCACTACACTTATTATGAGAGTGGGATAGTGTAAATGTGTTGCATTGTTTGCATGATGAGCTCAGTATATTTTATAACTGAGACAAAAAGTCACTTCATTAGTATTTGAAAGTTAATTCCCCATATGGGATTAATTGTATAGAAACACCAATCAGCACATCTTCCCTGCCCTGTGTGTTTGTTGCAAAGGATCCATACTGTAAATATAATTTATGTTTGAAAATAACAGAGCAACATTTACATTTTCAGCGGTCCAACACATGCTTTATTTTGCACTGTAAACTAACCTTTTTATTGCAACAGGTTCCTTTTAAATGATCCAGTGTAATAACTACTGCTTGTGTCTTCTATGTCTCACATTATGTGTTATTTTAAATTGTGGTATATAGCCTGAATCAGACATCATGGACAAAGGTTTTTACCTGTGTTACTAAGGGCTCTTGGAGACTGACCGGTCTAAAGGTTTGCCATGCCTTTAAAACATGGTATAGTATAAAATTTTTAAGTCTCTGAGAGTTCTGAAAGATTCAGGTGAAACCATGTCTGTTTAATCTGGTCCAGATGTTTGCAAAATTTCTGTAAGATTTAAATTGATGCAGCATCATCTCAGATTAGTTAATGGTAGTTTTATACAAATAGTTGAGTTATGAGCGCGCTATATAAATGGATCCTTTCTTTAAATACAATACTATAGTAGATTAAAGTAATGAAGTTAATTAAGAAAATGTATACATAAGAATCCCTAAAATAAATCTAAACTAAAATTGGTATACCTTCCAATAATATGTTCTGAATACAGCTGTTAACTGTTTATTCTGTGTAAATGGTGATTGTGATAATGTGTGATAAGTGTGCAGTTTAACTTGAAAGTGGTTTAATTTATATGTACCTGTATTGTTTTAAATTATATGTGAATCAGTTTGTCACAGTCTAGTGATACTGATAAGAATGACAGCCAAATAACCTAGCAAATAACTGTTTTATTAGTTGTTGAATACTAGCGTTTTGGCCAAGAATAGTTGGAGATTTGGAGGTGTTAGTTTAAGATTGCTTTTATATTGTGTCTATCCGTGTTTCCTAGGAGGGAGACAGAGTGTGTAGTTGTGTGCCCATAAATGTGATTTCTGTATTGGCATATCTGCTGGGTACCCATTATGTGTTTCTACAAAGATATTGTTTTATGAGATGACTAATATTACATGGGATGCTGAGTATGAGTTATATGGTTTGAAATGAATTGGTGATTATGAGCTTAGTACTTCAGTAAGATGTGCTAAAATTTGGAACAAGGTGGAAGCTGAAATGTTGGGATTATGGAAGAATAAGCAGTCTATATTCACTGCTTTGGCATATAAGCAGGATGCAAAGGAAGAGATTGGTAATATGATTTTTGTAAATAAATTTTACAAGTGTTGGAAGGATGAGGCAGGTTTGATGTCTGGAGATGATATAGATCTCTTTAAAATACAGTCATGCCTTGGTAATATGTTGCCACAGTATTCTTTGCTTGTGAAACAATTGATTTCAGATTGGGACAATTTGGATAGCTCAGATTTTCTTACCAAGGTTATAGAAAAGGAAAATGCAGGTTGTTTTGAATTAAGAAAAGATTTAGGAAAGTAAGGTTGCTTATTATGCTCCGGGATTGCCACCTACACAGGCTGAGAGCGAGGATGGGATGGGTGGTCAAAGAGGGGAAAGGGGATGGAGACAGGGAAATCAGGGTTATAGGGGCAGGGGTAACCAAGGAGGAATAGTCCTGTGGCCAATATGGCCACTGGAGGAATGAGTGTCCACACCCCAGGAAACCCCAGGAAACCCCACACACCCCAACAACCCCACAATTCTCAAAA
This sequence comes from Pelobates cultripes, assembly GCA_933207985.1. NCBI lineage: Eukaryota > Metazoa > Chordata > Amphibia > Anura > Pelobatidae > Pelobates > Pelobates cultripes. The sequence goes on from OW240914.1 coordinate 223,692,999, forward strand.
TATGCCCGGTAGGCAAGAACAACACCAGACCCACTCCCAACACCACTGGCCAGCATATCGCTTAGTTCAGGACTTTAGAGCCCTGAATAGTTTAATTGTGCCCATTTCACCCATTGTCCCTGATGTGACATCCCTCATTACAGCCATTCCACATGATGCCACTTGCTTCACTGTCATTGATTTAAGTAATGCATTTTTTCTATACCTATTGATCAAGAGACACAGCTACTTATGGTTTTTACTTTTTGAAGGCTGTCAGTTTACCTGGACACGCTTACCCAAGGCTATGTGGATTCCCCAGCTGTTTATTCGTTGGTACTCCAACATACTCTAAACAACATGGACCACCGGTCATGGTTCCGTCCTTTTTGCAAAATGTTGATGATTTGTTGTTATGTAGCCCTAGCTATGAGGCAAGCACTGTGGATACTGTCAGCAGCTGTGGGTTACAAGGTTGTTAAACACAAAATGCAATTGTGTAAATCAAAGGTTGAATACTTAGGTTTTGTTCTGGCTTCAGGCACCAGACAATTGAGTCCAAAACGTATTGAGGTCATTCAGAGGATTCCTACACCCACTACTCGGAAGGAGTTGCTCACCTTCCTCGGCATGATTAATTACTGCCGCCAATGGATCCCTGAATGCTCCCATTATAACTCAATCCTAAGGGAGGCTGTACGTTCTGACAGCCCTGAAAATGTCTGCTGGTCACCAGACATGCTATCTGCATATATTGCCCTTACAGTTGTTATTGTGCAAGCCCAGGCTTTAGGACTACCTGTGTATTGTAAACCATTTCATTTGTATGCTTGGGACAATTGTAAAACCATGGCCGCGGTCTGTGCACAAGAGCAAGGAGGCGGTATGCGTCCCATAGCATTCTTTTCCAAAGTAGTTTGAGCTCCGGTACAGGGTATGCCGGCGTGTCTCAGAGCATTGATAGCATGTGCAATGGCTGTTGAAACTGCTACTACTATCACACTAGGGCATCCTACAATACTTTATGCCAGTCACCAGGTCACTCAGCTGACAAATCTCACCACACAACACATGACAGCCCAGCGCTTCAGTGGTTATGAGATTCTTTTTTTAATACCCAGAATCTGTCTTTTGGATTAAACAAGGTTTAGAGAAAGATCAAAATGATCTGTTCTCTAAAGAGGGGAGAATAGGCATACTTGAAGAATAGGCATACTTGAAGCAAGCTGATTTATTTTCATCAGTCAGGCACATAGCAAGCACCATTCAATTCCTCATGAATTCATTTTATATTAGGAATCTCAGGCAGCATGTACAGTCTTTTGTAAGATCGTGTGAACGCTGCTCTTTTTACACACTTACAGATTGATTTTATTCATGTATCCAAAATTGGTAAGAAACAGCAATACTTACTGGTCATAGTTGATCAGTTTAGTAGATGGCATGAGGCCTTTGTGACATCTAGGGAAGATGCTAGTGAAGATTATTGTTACTGAAATTATTCCCAGGTATGGCTGCCCTCTGCAGATTGGCTCTGATAATGGCCCGGTTTTTGCCAGTAGGGTTGCCCAGGAACTTGCTAAATTCTTGCAAGTTACCTGGCAGTTTCATATACCCTATCATCCACAGAATACAGGGGTAGTTGAAAGGATGAATAGGACTATTAAGGAAAAGCCCAGAATTTACCCAGGAACATGGGAAAATTGGACTAGATATCTACCAGCTATTTTAGCTGAGATAAGAGTGATTCCTCACAAGGTGACTAAATTATCTCCATCTGAGATTTTTGATGGGATGACCTTTTCCCACACCCTGGGCCAGGGAACCGCTTGTTATAATGTCTGGGGATTTACAGCTAATACAAGAACAATATGTACAGGAATTGTTGATAAAACCGAATGGTATGTATGACAATGTTTCTTCGCAGTTTTCCCTTACCTTCACAGGAACCTACTCATTCATACCAGCCCGGTGACAAGGTGTATATCCGTCAGTTGAACAGGACCAAGAAAGGAGGATACCCTTTTGGACCACCTGCTACTGTGATTGCTGTAACCAGAACCGCTGTCCTCACAGATTCCCACGACATCTGGATTCACGCATCCCGAGTGAAGCTGTGTCCAAAGAGGGGAACCAAGGAAGACAACACCACTCCTCGCTCGGAAACAGAAGAATTTCTCCTCAGCGAAGCATCATGGCTTTTACACCATATCGTAGATTGAGAGGATCATACGTACCTGAGACCAAGATTATGTTGTGCGCTATGCTTTCTGGAGTTGTTATACTCCCTCTGATATTGTTCCTTGAATGCCATTATGAGTACAAGTCAATGGCAAGTTCTGGAAAAAGACTCTGACATGATGAACAATTCTTCAATACCCCCAGCCCAATTAGGCCTTAGCCCCTCATCTAGCATTCGTCACACACGCCCCCTCAAGAACCTTTCTCCACCACCTTTCTATCAGCATGCAATATGCAATCATTCATTTACTGAACGCATTTGGATGAATTGGACAAATAGTAACCCTTATAAGTACCAGATACCCATATGAAATGTGTCTACAGCTAATGAAACCGATGCATTATGTTTGTTTGAAGGTTCACAGAAAATTGTTAGATCTTATAACGCAGAAATGTGCACAGTTAAGGTTGCATATCAATGTAAACAGACAGGCCTTATTACTTTTAATAATGATTATATAACTGGTATCATTAATTGGAGAAGGGGACAAATGTTAGTCATTATGAACAACACTACAATTGAGAACTATACACTACCTTATATTTTTACACCTTACTGTCCTTTATCCTCTACCATAGAACCAAAAGTCAACAACGACACACACACACCTATTCCGTCCACATGTGTTAATACAACTGCCTTCTTACAAGCTGTACATGTGTCATTAAAAATCACTACTCCTGTTGTAACATTATGTAACACAGCAAACAAAGGCAGAAAAGGGAATGGTATGACACACTGTTAGGAGGTGCTGGAACCACTATGGGTATACTAAATAGTTATAGATATGGAGACCCTCAAGAATAAGTTAAACACAGCCAGCATGCATATAGGGACTGGTTTCCATGCTACTGCAAACTGGGCTCCAACTGTTGTTAAATCACAGGTTACAGGATTGGATTTAGATAAATCAATGTATACTTATTTAGATAATTTAACTGTTGCAACTATGAAATTCACTACAGGTCTAAGTAACTGGAGTACTTGTGCCATCAGGTATTTATGGATACAACAAGGATTGGCATTAGAAAACACACTAATGATTCCTAAACTAGAGAAGATTAGAGGAAAGCGTAATCTCACAGATAATGAATGGTTACTTCTAAAACCCCAATCCAGTAAATGCAATGGATGGTTAACTGGTAATGTTTCACATTTTTCATGCTCATGCTATTTTACATTATATCATACATCATCAAAGGATGTTAAATTAGCTTGTCAATTTAACACATTACCAGTACCAGTTTATGATCTTTTTGCCAAGAATTTAACCTGGTGGGCACCCACATACACAGGGGACTATATTTTCCCCAAAGATAACACACACAGGTAGCCACACATATCCTAAAAGGAGAACTCCTTAAGGTGAGTTCACAAATTCAGAATGATTTAGCCCATAATTGGTACAATGCTTTACTGGTTGGTCCCCTACTGGATCCCAGATAATGAAATCATTCTTCTATCCTTTTGTTATTATAGTCCTGATTTTATTGTGTATGGTTTTATATAACTGTCACCTTAGTTGTACATTGAGGAAGAGAGTACAGAAATTAATCCATAATGCAGAACAGAAACAATTAGAAATTCTCCTCTCTGCCACTGGAGGGTATCAACCCATCTTTAAACTGGGCCTTAGGAATTACCACATGGGAATCGAGGTGAAGAAATTAATGAAAGTCCCGCAGGGAGTGACTAGCACCCCTGAAAATACCATGTGGAAGTTTCTCTGTCCTGGTAAGATTTTATCGATAAGATGAGCAATTGTTTTATTGCTCAAAGAGGGGAATGTAAGAATATTAAATAGTTAACTTGTTTATATGTATTTTATGCTTTTATAAGGTTTATAACATGATTATTGCTGACTGAAGGAATATTGAATACTTAAACTCAATATACGACATAATATGCTGACTGTGACAGACTAAGGTATTTCTTCTATAGGATGTAAGACAATGCTAAATTTCAGGATGTCTTGCCCATTCCGATTTTAAGGATATTCTTTTCCAGACGTATGCAAAAGCTTATCTTTCCATTGTCAGAATAACGTAATATAAGGAAGTAATAAATCTTATAATCTGTACTGTATTTGCATATACCATGGCTAATGTAAGCAAACTATGTATAAAAGCCAGCTCTGGAATACACTCATTTGAGAGTCTTGTAAAGCTGTTGTCCGTGTGTTAGTGCTTACAATGATTCTCCATCAACGTTGATTATGGTGACCGAGGGATCGAGAACCGAGGGGATTAGAGTCCATTACAACATTAACCCTTTCAGCCGCCAAACGTGTTTCTGACGGAACGCACATGTGCGGCCGAACAGACAGCTCTGAGAAACAGAGCAGAGAGCAAGCAGGTTGCGTACAAGGGGTTAACCAAGTGGAGAGTGCAGTAGCGCAGTTGAGGTAGGAGAAACCTCCAAAAGGTCTGCCAAAGTCCCAGAAGGACAATAAGGAGGGGAAAGAAAAAACTCCAATAGGGAAAAGAGGGGGGGAAAATCAGTCTACATAATAATATTACTGTAAAGGACAATAAACAGACATAAAATAGCACTAAAGAAGGACCAGCAATCAAAGTATTAGTCACTAAGGTAATATTATGTCAAATCACAATAATCACAATGGAATAAAGATCCCACCAGGGCCGGCGCTACCTGTAAGGCGACCTAGGCAGCTGCCTAGGGCGCACCTTAGCATGGGGCGCCGGATCCCTGTGCCCGGAGTCACCGGTGCGGCTCCTCATGCTGCGCCGCCTGAGCACTTTAGCAAGCCTCAGGCAGCGCAACACTGCTGTATGGAGGGCGGCCGGATTTGAGTGACTGGCAGGCAGGGCTGGACTGGCCCACCGGGATACCGGGAAAATTCCCGGTGGGCCGCGGCACCTGGGGCCGGTCTGACAGCCCTGATCAGAGCTGTCAGTCTCCCAGCACAATTTACCTTAATTTCGGCCGCATGCCCCGCCTCCGCACACAAGCCCCGTCCCCTGAACATAGCTCTGCCTCCCTCGCGCAAGCCCCGCCCCCCACACGTTGCTCGCCGGAAGGAAGAGGCTACAAAAGGGAAACTTCACCTACAGGTAAGCTTCAGCCATGACAGTGATTGTGTGTGTGTGTGTCTGTGTCTGCTAGTGAGTGAGCTTGTCTGTGTGTGTGTGCCTGCTAGCGAGTGAGCTTGCCTGTGTGTGTGTGTGTCTGCTAGTGAGTAAGCTTGTCTCTGTGTTTGTGTGTGTGCCTGCTAGTGAGTGAGCTTGTGTGTGCCTGCTAGTGAGTGAGCTTGTCTGTGTGTGTGTGCCTGCTAGTGAATGAGCTTGTGTGTGTGTGTCTGTGTGTGTGTGTGTCTGCTAGTGAGTGAGCTTGTCTGTGTGTGTGTCTGCTAGTGAGTGAGCTTGTCTGTGTGTGTGTGTGTGCGCCTGCTAGTGAGTAAGCTTGTCTGTGTGTGTGTGTGTGTGTGTGTGCGCCTGCTTGTGAGTAAGCTTGTCTGTGTGTGTGTGTGTGTGTGTGCCTGCTTGTGAGTGTGTGTAAATGAGCTTGTGTGTGTGTGTATGCCTGCTAGTGAGTGAGCTTGTCTGTGTGAAGGGCCGGTGCAAGGATTTCTGCCGTCCTAGGCAAAGATCCATTTTGCCGCCCCTTCATGTCACTCACTGACAGACACACACACGCTGTCACACATACACTCACTTATTGATACACACACACAGAAGCTCACCGACAGACACTCAATCACTGACAGACACACACACACACACAGACACTCACTGACAGACATACACACTCACTCACTGACACACACTCACTCAATGACAGACAAACACACACACACACACACACACAGACACTTACTGAGACATACACACACTCACTGACAGACATTCACTCACTGACATACACACTCACACAGACACTCACTGACAGACATACACTCCACTCAGTCACTGACACATATACACTCACTCACTGACACACACACACACACACTCACTGACAGACATATACTCACTCACTGAGAGACAGACACACACACAGACAGACACTCAGTGACAGACATACACTCACTCACTGACAGACACTCACTGACACACACACACACACACACACACACACAGGCAGACACTCAGTGACACACACGCACACTCATTGACAAACACTTAAACGCTCACCTCCCTAGGATCCAGTGTGGGGCAGCTCCTCACTCCTCCCGCCCGCTGTTTAGTATGCCGGGGCCGGAATGTGTCATATTCCGGCTCATGGCATCACAGAGGGCGCGTGAGGGAGGAGTGAGAGGCTGCAAGAACAGCCCCCCACGCCGCCTTCTCCTTCCCCCCTCTCCTCCGGTCACCGGAATTTGATGGCAGAGGGCACCTGTCATCAAGGTAAGAAGGTGCTTGCTCTGCCATACTGTGACAGGGCTCTTCTGGGCGCCCCTACTTTTGGGTGCCTGGAGGAGCGGCCCGGTGCTGAGGGGGGGCGGCTCTAGAGCCGCACGCCCAGCGCTGCGGCCCAAAGCAGGACCACTGGGGGAGGGGAGGGAATAAGGACCACTGGGGGAGGAGGGGAATAAGGACCACAGAGGGATGGTGGGAAGTAAGGACCACCAAAGGAGGGGAAGGACCACTAAGGGGGGGGGCAGAGAGGAAGGACCACTAAGGAGGGAGGACCACTGAGTAGAGGGGAGGAGGGGAAGGACCACTGAGAGGGGAAAGAAGGTAAAGACCACTGAGGGGGGAAAGGGGAAGGACCACTAAGGGGGAGGAGGGCAAGGACCACTAAGGGGGAGAGGGGGCTGAGAAGACCACCAAGGGGCGACTGCAGAGGGACAGGGGGCCAAGGAAGAGCACTAAGTGGGAGAGGGGGAGAACACTGAGGGACAGGAGGGAAGGGGAGATCACTAGTTGACAGGAGGGGAGAGCACTATGAATTTTTTCAGAGCTGCTCCCTTCTCAGTCCCTATCCTACCCCACAAACCCTCTCTTTTACACTACACACATACATAATGCATCCCCCCCCCACACACAGAAACATACAATGCATCCCTACTCACACACAGACACACTCAATGCACCCCTTACAGACACACTGCATTCAATTACATACACAGAAACACACTTTCTGTGTGTGTGTGTGTGTGTGTGTGTAAGGGCTTGCATCCCTTACACACACACACACACACCCAGAAACATACAATGCATCCACTATACACACACTACATCCCTTACACAAATTGGTATCCCTATACACTACATTCTATAAGAACACATACACATTACATCCTCTACAATAACACATCCCCTACACACATACACTCCACTCCCTGTGAGAGAACTCATGGGTGGGCCATGTAGGTGGATTTATGGGTGGGCATTGTAGGCATACTCACGGTCAAGCCCTGGGGGCCCAGACCTTGAGCTGTGTAAGGGGCCCTAAAAAATGGAGCTGCTTCCTGTTCGTTAATTGTTGTGAGCACTGTTACAAACAGTCTCCAGAGAGCCTCTTCTACACCAGACCTGTGGAGCCAGACTGAGCCCATCATCAGCCTCTTGTCCTCATCTGGTGGTAAGTAGGCAATCCAATATATTATTAGTGGCACTAATCTCTAATTTACCTCACATTAAATGGATACTATAGTCACCAGAAGCACTACAGCTTAATGTAGTGGTTCTGGTGTCTATAGCCTGTGCCTGTAGGCTTTTTAATGTAAACACACTGTCTTTTCAGATAAAAGACACTTTGTGCAGACTGGCGTTGGCCCATATGGCAGAGCATATGGGCAGGGAATTGTGATGTCACATGGTGGGCAGGACATATGGGAGGCGGCAAATAGTTTTTGCCTAGGGCGGCAAAAATCCTTGCACCGGCCCTGGATCCCACAGTTAGTAAAACCGTGAGTTAGGTGGACTTAACTGAGGGAGCAGTAAAGAAAGAGGAAGTGGTCACCTATGTTCCGCCTACTATAAGATAAGGATGTCGCTGATTGGATGTTTATGTTACTAGGCGGATATTGTCATTGTGATGTTTATACTTGTTTTAGGATGGCTAGAAGGTTGGAGGAGATTTCAAACTAGTACTGGGGGGAAGGTTATAGCAATCTACAAAATGGAGATAGGACAGAAAAGAGATGGGCTTTAGCCCAGTATAAGGGGGGTGGAGACGGGGGGAGGGGCAAGCTCAGAACAGAGAAGCTATGTAATGTTGATAATTCACAAAAAGTACAAGTGACTCATGATATTAAATGTATGCTTACTAATGCAAGGAGCCTAAATAACAAAATGGGGGAACTAGAGGCAGTAGCATACACTAAACAATATGATATAATAGGCATAACTGAAACATGGTGGGATGAGACACATGACTGGGAAGTTAACATAGGCGTGCACAGCCTATTGCATTAGGGTGTGCACCCTAAAGCACAAACACACGCCGCGTGTGTGTGTGTGTGTGTGTATGTATCTATATATATATATATATATATAGATATATACACACACACACACATACACTGCTGTGTGTGCTGTTAGTGTGATGTGTGTGTGAGGATGCTGTTAGTGTGATGTGAGGGTGTTTGTGTGTGTGTGTTTGTGACTGTGCTGTTTGTGTGTGAGGGTGTTTGTGTGTGAGGGTGTTTGTGTGTGTATGTTTGTCCTGTGAGGGTGCTGTTTGTGTGAGTGTCGTGTATTTGTGAGGGTGCTGTTTGTGTGTGTGTATTTGTGCCAGCCCCATAAGTCACTGCGCCATATATTGTCGCGTGTAATATGTAAGGCTATGTCTTGCCAGGACAGATGATTGAGTAATATATATATATATATATATATATATATATATATATTGCTTTTTCTAATATAAAATATAGGTCCTTTCAGGGTAAAACGTTTAATTATACAGTAAGCATACACACATGCAGACACAGGCAATTTCACTGACATTTCAGTGACACACACAAGCTCATTGATACACAGCCTCATAGACAAACAATCTTACTGATATACATCAGCTCATTGACATAAAAACACAAGCTCACTCACTAGCAGGCACACGCATGCAAGCAAGCTCACTCACTAGCAGACGCACACACACAGCTTAATGTGGTGGTACTGGTGTCTATAGCATGTCCCTACAGGCTTTTCAACGTAAACACTGACTTTTCAGACAAAAGGCAGTGTATACATTGCTTCAAAGTGACACTGCTAGTGACAGTCACTCAGACGGTCACTAGAGGTGCTTCCTGTGTTAGTGCCCTCCCGCCCCCGCGCACTGCTGAATGAGACTGGCGCCGGAATATGACATCATATTCCGGCGCCGGTCTCATTCAGCTGCGTGCTGGGGAGCAGAGCCAGCGCAGCTTGCGCAGCTCCCCCAGCGGCCGCCAGGACAAGTCCGCCAGCGGCCGCCAAAAGACCTCCCCAGCAGCCAGGGGAGGGCTGGCAGCCTTAGGCCTGGGGAGCAAAACCAGTCAAGTGGCCCATTGCACCACCAAATCAGTTCACCATCCATGCCCACCTTTTCCTGGTTTTATAACGGATATTGATGTTATGCTAATCAGTAGTTCTTTGCCATATCCGCTCCTTCACGGCTCCAGGCACTGCTTGTTGTGAGTGTGAGCCACTGTAAATTAGGGGCAGAGGGCACTTGCACTGCGGTAAAGACGGGGCTGGGCAGGAGGAGAGTGCAGTGCAATCAGTGCACTCCCCTCCTGTGGGTCACCAGTAGACTGGTGCACCTGCCCAGGATCAGAGCCAGTGCAAGGATTTTTGCCGCCCTAGAAAAAATAAAAATTTGCTGCCCCCACATGTCACATCACAATGCCCCACCCATATGATCTGCCATATGAACTAACGCCAGTGCTGCACACAGTGTGTGTTTACATTAAAAGCCTGCAGGAACAGGCTATAGACACCAGAACCACTACATTAAGCTGCAGTGGTTCTGGGGACTATAGTGTCCCTTTAATGTGAGGTAAATTATAGATTAGTGTCACTAATAATATACTAGATTGCCTACTTACAAGCAGATGAGGATGATGATGGGCTGCAGTTTGGCTCCACTGGTCTGGTGTAGAACAGGATCTCTGGAGGCTGTTTGCAACTGTGGTCACAAAATTCAATGTTCTGGGAGAATTGGAAGCAGCTCCATTTTTTGGGGCCCCTTACACAGCTCAGGTCTGGGCCCCAGGGCCTGACGGTGAGTATGCCCATAAGGCCCACTCATAAGTTCCACCCACCTATGAGTTCGCTCACAGGGAGTGGAGTGTGTAGGGGATGTGTTATGTGTTATTGTAGAGGATCTAATATGTGTGCTTATGGTATGTAGTGTTTAGGGTTACCAGTTTGTGCAGGTGATGCAGTGTGTTTGTGTGTAGTGGAAGCAGTGTGTATTTGTGTATAAGGGATGTATTATGTGTTTCTGGTTGTGTGTAAGGGATGCATTGTGTGAATCTGTGTTTGTATGCATAAGGGATGCAAGGTGTGTGTCTGTATGTGTGTGCATGAGATGCATTGTGTTTCTGTGTGTATGTAAGAAAAGAAGTGTGTGTGTTTGCATGCGTGTGTACGGGTTTGCATTGTCTGTTTCTGTGTATGTGTGCAAAGGATGCATTGTCTTTGTGTGTAAGGGTTGCATTGTGTGTGTGTGTGTGTAATGGATGCATTGTGTGTTTCTCTGTGTGTAAGGGAAGCATGTTGTGTTTCTGTGTATGTATAGGGATGCATTGTGTGTGTGTGTGTGCGCACGTAGTGTGAAAGAGCTCCCTGTCTTGGCCCTGTCCTATAGAGCTGTCCCTTCTTCTTATTCCCCCCCTCCCCTTCTTCTTATTCCCTCCCCTTTTCTTATTCCCCCCTCCCCTCTTCTTATTCCCCTCCCTCCCCTCTTCTTATTCCCCCCTCCC
>OW240914.1:223704191-223802456 GCA_933207985.1 Pelobates cultripes
TTTCTGTTTCCTGTAACCGGCCGGCCGGAGTGACAGGAAGTGCACACTCAGTGTGCCCCTTCCTATCACTCCGGCCGGCCACCGACCGGAGTGCAGCTCGGCCACACTACAGGGGAGGGCAAGGGAGGACAGGAGCAGCTGCAGCCGCCTGAGGCTCTTAACAGAGCGCTCGGGCGGCTGCAGTATTTAAAGGGCCGGCCCCCAGGTGCCGCGGCCCACCGGGAAATTTCCCGGTATCCCGGTGGGCCAGTCCGGCCCTGGGTACATGTTATTTAGGAAGGATAGGAAAAACAAGAAGGGTGGTGGGGTATGTTTGTATGTCAAATGAGGAAAATGTGGAAGCTTTATGGGTAAATATCTGCTTGGGGGAAAAGAAGGGAAACCAACTATTGGTTGGGATATGTTATAAACCACCTAATGTTAATATTGACGAGGAACAACAGCTGTTTGAGCAAATTGAGAAAGCTGCAAATCTGGGTAACACTTTAATTATTGGAGATTTTAATTACCCGGACATAAATTGGGACAGAGGGACTAGTAGCTCAGCAAAGGGAATTAGGTTTTTAAACTTGTTAAATGACACTTTCATGTCACAACTTGTACAAGCACCAACTAGAATGGACGCTTGTCTGGACCTGGTTTTAACAAAGAACGTTAATCTTTTTCAAGTAGGTGAGCACTTGGCAAATAGTGATCACAATATAGTGTCCTTTGAAATAAACTCAAAAAAACAAAAGCACATGGTGTATACTAAAACATATCATTTTAAAAAGGCCAATTTCAATTAGTTAAGGGCAGCTTTACAATATATTGACTGGCATAAACTCTTTAGTGGAAAGAATACTGAGGATAAATCTTAGACAAATATTAGAAAGGTACATTTCTTAGTATGTACCATTGGGAAATAAATATAAAAGAAACAAAACCAATGTGGCTTAGTAGAGAAGTAAAACAAGAGATTAAAAATAAGAAAAGGGCATTTAAAGCATTTAAATCGGACAAATCTGATGCATCTTATAAAAGATATAAGGAAGCAAATAATGCGTGCAAAAAGGCAATTAGATTTGCTAAACTTCAAAATGAAAAAATGATAGCTAAAGAGAGTAAAACCAACCCCAAAGCATTTTTAAAGTACATAAATTCTAAAAAAAAACAAAAATGAAAGTGTAGGTACATTAAAAACTGAAATGGGGGTATTGGTTAATGAAGACCAGGAAAAGGCAGGAATTTTAAATAACTATTTCTCCTCCATATTTATTAAGGAAGAACCCATGGCAATAGATGTGCAAATGATTGCTACTAAAAACTTGCAGAATAATTGTAATTGGTTAACTCAAGACAAGGTGCTGCATCAACTAAATAAAGTTATTATAAACAAAGATCCAGGGCCTGATGGTATCCATCCACGAGTACTTAAGGAACTAAATGTAGAAATAAATGAACCTCTGTTTTTAATCTTTCAAGATTCTTTTTTTTCAGGAAGTGTTCCGGAGGATTGGAGGAAGGCAGATCTGGTTCCTATATTCAAAAAGGGTTCAAAATCCTTGCCAGGAAATTATAGACCTGTGAGCTTAACTTCTGTGGCTTGGAAAATATTTGAAAGGTTATTAAGGGATAATATTCAAGAATTCCTTGAGAAGAACATGGTTATCAGCAAAAATCAGCACGGTTTTATGAAGCACAGGTCACGTCAAACTAACTTGATTGCGTTCTACGAAGAAGTAAGTAGAAGTATAGATCAGGGTGTTGCAGTGGATGTGATCTATTTGGATTTTGCCAAGGCATTTGATACAGTTCCACACAAAAGATTAGTGTTCAAACTCAAGGAAATCGGTCTAGATGAAAATGCTTGTTCTTCTGTAGAACATTTGCTTAAAAACAGAGTACAAAGAGTTGTCATTAATGGTAAATTTTCAAGCTGGACAGAGGTGGCAAGTGGTGTCCCTCAGGGGTCTGTTCTGGGACCCCTTCTATTTAACATGTTTATAAATGCTCTTGAATACAGCATTGAAAGTCATGTTTCAGTATTTGCAGATGACACAAAACTCTCTAAAATAATACAATGTGAGCAAGATATTACTTTGCTGCAGAGGGATTTAGATAGACTGGGGGACTGGGCACTCAAATGGCAGATGAAATTTAATGTAGAAAAATGCAAAGTTATGCACTTCGGCGTAAAAAGAATACAAAAGCAACGTATACCCTTAATGGAAGCGAATTAGGGATAACAACACACAAAAAGGACTTGGGAATTGTTATAGACAACAAACTATGCAACAATGTGCAATGTCAATCAGCAGTGGCCAAGGCCAGTAAGGTATTGTCATGCATGAAAAAGGGCATTCATTCTCGGGACGAGAATATCATTTTGCCTCTTTATAAATCACTGGTAAGACCCCATATTGAATATGCTGTGCAATTTTGGGCACCTGTTCTAAAGAAGGATATTATGGCACTAGAAAAAGTGCAGAGGCGGGCTACAAAATTAATAAAAGGAATGAAACATATCAGCTATGAAGAAAGGTTAACAAATTTAAACCTATTTAGTTTAGAAAAACGTCGCCTGTGAGAGGTTATGATAACACTATACAAATATATTCGGGGCCAATACAAACCATTGTGTGGAAATCTATTCACAAACCGGACTTTACATAGGACACAAGGCCATGCGTTTAGACTGGGAGAAAGAAGATTTCGTCTAAGGCAAAGGAAAGGTTTTTTTACTGTAAGAACAATCAGGATGTGGAATTCTTTGCCTGAAGTTTTATCAGAGTCCATACAGGTGTTTAAACAGCTACAAGATGCATACTTGCAAAAACAGAATATTCAAGGATATAATCTTTCAATGTAGGGTAATAATTGCTTGATCCAAGGATAAATCTGACTGCCATTCTGGGGTCAAGAAGGAATTTCTTTCCTAGCTTTGCCTTCTTTTGGATCAACAGCAAAAAACAAATGTGAGGAAGGCTGAACTTGATGGACGCAAGTCTCTTTTCAGCTATGTAACTATGTAATGCTATAATGTTGGCCCAGCTCTAACTCATTTATTGGGGTTCCAATTTGTTGAGTCCATATGCATTTGATTTTAAACAAATCTTGCTCCATCTGATATTTAAGTAATCAGCAATCCATACAAATTCCACAACTCCGAAATGCAATAAGGATGAAAAAAGCAGTGTACTTTTCGTATGGAATTTGAATACGTGGCCCCAGAAAATTGAGAAGTACATAATTTTTGGGGGTGAGGGGATGAGCAAATAAGCAGCTTAGTTTGTCATAATGGACAATCAGAATTAACAGAGATTCATGTGTCATCCAGTATCATTAAATAAATCATTTTTCCTCCACTATAACCTTTTTGGTTTTTGCTTCCAAAGCACTACCAAGCCTCAATAGCAAACCTGTAACCAACCTCATGCTGATGATTTGCATTCACAATGAAACAGCTGTCCACGAGCAGTTCACTGGCTTTGCATCTTTTCCCAAGTTGTGTTTTAAAGCTGTTGTGTACAGCAAACACAGACTCAAAGGAATCCATGTTTAAAATGGAATGAGGCAAAAATGTGATTCTTTGTTAAACTCATTTGCATATGCCCACCCAGAATCCTTTGTGGTGTTAACATCAGTGCAAATTTGTGATTTCTTTGGGAAAACCAAGTCTAATGGCTTGACTGGTATGCAGATTTTTGTTTAACATTGTATTAAAGGACCACTATAGTGCCAGGAAAACATACTTGTTTTCCTGGCACTATAGTGCCCTGAGGGTTCCCCCACCCGCAGGGTCCCCCTCCCGCCCGGCTCTGGAAGGGGGAAAGGGGTTAAAACTTACCTTTTTCCAGCGCTGGGCGGAGATCTCCTCCTCCGATCCTCCACTTCTCCTCCCCGTCGGCTGAATGCGCACTAAGCTGAAGTGGTCTGGGTGCCTAGAGTGGTCCTTTAACTATTTATATATATAAATATATATATATATATACACACATCATAGATCCTGGTCAGTATCCCCGTGGTGCATGAGTTCAATAGGTCTTAATTGGTGTCCAGAGAGGACAGTCAGTGATGGGTTGTGAAAAATATGTCATGGTTAGGAAGTCAAGTTTTCAGTCATAGTGCAAGTTACCTCCAGTATGTATATGCAGATTGATTACAATGTTATTGTGAGTCTAGGATTCTCTGTATTTTGTGCGTCGCAGACCTGGAAAGAGAAGATTAGGTTAAAGAGTAAGGAAAGGATAGAATAGTAAACAGGTGGAAGTGATGAGTGAGTAAGTGAAGATAGGGTTGCAAGGTGCAAGGAGAGAAAAGACACGAAAAACAAGTCCGACCGCCAGACCCTTACGCCCCCTCCACCCTTGAGGGGGTAAGATGGCATGTGGAAGTGGGGGATGGGGATGGATAAAAATCTGGGTGGGGAGGGTAGGAAAGGCATTTAAAGTAATGCCATTGGCTGCTGGGTAATAGGCAGGTGTTTTAGACATATAAGTAGAGTTATTGCATTACCAAGCCATAGATATATCTCCTTCCAGCTAAGGATCCAAGATTAAATATCTTGGGAGTGTTGTAAACTTGTGACGCAAGACTATCCATGTCTATGCTATCTTATGTATTTTTTTTGGCTATCATACTCTATGTGGGTATGCGTATTGTCGACCAGATCTCTCCAGTTGCCCTGCGAGTGGTCAGAGCTACTCGCAATTTACGTTTATTTTTAGCTTTTGTGAAGAGTTTGGAAAGTAGTAGAGCCCATGGATCCAATGGGCAGGGCTTTTTAAAGATTCTAGTTGGGACTGATGTTATGGTCTGCCAAAGTGGTCTCAATTCAGGGTAGGTCCACCAACAATGATAGAATGTACCTACTTCGCCACATAGATTCCAACACAAGTTAGATGGTGAGCGGTGCATGATTGCCAAACGTTAGGGTATAAGATACCATCAGAATAGCCTCTTCTTATTGGTCACGCATATTGTGAGAGAAGATATTGCCCCTCATATGTCTGACCAGTCTGATGCCTCAAGAATACAACAATAATAATAATAATAATAGAACAAGGTGATATAATATATACCAGCATTGTGTGAGGCAACAGCCCACAATTCTCTCTATACGTGTTAATCTCTGGCAGTCTTTCCCTGCCTCCTATGTTAGTTGCCTACTAATTCACCTGCCTCTGCATCTCTGATCACTTGCTCTGTTCCTCCTCAACCTCTTATTGGATACAGAAATATTCTATATATCTGTCTAATTTTATTTTATTTTTTATTTATAAAGCTTTTATTAGGTTTTCAAGAGTGGCCACAATCAAGTCAAAAGGGGGTACATAAGAGAAAATGGGAAGGGAGGGATGTACACATTTGCATCAGGGTGACAACTGACATTTTGGTAGTGTAATACATTTTCAGATAGGTTCAATTTAGAGTTTATACAATATTGAGTAGGTAGAGCTTAGCAGGAAGCATACATTTGTTAACATAGCTCTAGAAGTTGAAACAACAAATTGAGATCCGCACCACGGAGTAGACCAAGACTGGACCTTATCTTTAACCTGGCCCTGACGTTGGCTCAGGGAGGGTGTTCTTGATTTTCGCTGTGAATTTTAGGCAGTGTAGTGTCATTAAGTGGCTTGGTGTTGTGAGTTGATCTGTCTAATTTTATGTGTGCTCTGTCACACTGCTTAAAGGCACTTGATAATGTCAGTGCTGGGCAACAATTTGTGTCCTGATACAACCTTGTACAGATGTCTCGTACAAGTGCATTTGAGCAGAATTTATGCACTGAATCTGCCAGTTATCTGAGGAGAGCATCAAAGTCTGTTGCCAGGTAGCTAGGCCCACTATGACAGGGCATCTTTTGCAACTTGACACCTTAGGAGAGCCCTGAGTTCAATAACCAGGAGATCTCAACAGATCACTTACTCATACAAACCTGCTATAGAGAAACATAGCAGTCAGTACTTGCTCTAATTTTTTAAATTAATCAAATTTTTTTTATTTTTAAAATTCTTTATTTTGGTCATGCATAGATAAACAGGGAGCCTTGCATTGCCACAACAGCTGATGCCGACAGTTCAGTAAACATAGTGAAACAGTGGTATGGCATACGACATTGCACATTTTTGTGATATAGTAAAGAAAACATAAGAAAAGAAACCAGCTCTCTGTACAGTTTTACGGTAACATCACGCTGTGCTAACGTGACTCGGAGGTCGTCCCACCGGAGATATACTAGCTTAATATCAGTGTCTAGACAGGTAAGGGTATAGAATTAAAGCTCAGCGTTGGGTTAGGTATATCCAGCTAGACAAGGAGCAGGTAGTTAACTATGAAACAGTGAAGTCTGCTAGACATGTAAGAGGCATGAGAGAGAGCGTGGAGTGCACGTTTAAGACTTAGAAAAACAACAATTCAATGAAATAACAGAAAGCTTAATCATGTAGGTAAATAGCTTGTCAGGGTTAAGCTGCACTTTTTCTTTAAGTACACAGGATGATGCTATTAACTATGAGTAACCAAAAATGATAATTTTCTTTGCTTGTATGTCATGAGTTTTGCTCTCATGGGTGCTTAGTAAAGGAGAACCGAGTAATACATAACAGTATGCTGGATGCTTTAAGACACAATATACATGAGAGTAGTACCACTTAGGTGTAAGTAGATGTAGCATAGACCTGTAGTTAAATGCACAAGTATTAATATACAGAAGTTACAGCTAAGATAAGACTAATGAAGCTTATAGACCACTGGAGCTGAGCTGACCATTGTGTTATTATATGTCTCTGTATGAGGTCAAATGAAAAGAGATGTTTAAGGATGGCATGCTGGCTGTTGTATCACGTCAGGTTAGGCTGCTGTCCCCCAGGAGATTCTTGTCCAGTTGGACTGCTATCTGCGCTGCGCATGCTCATAAAGGACAATCTTTATTGTGAAGAGACAGGCACCGCAGCAGTTCGGCATAATGGGGACCCCTTGTGCTTCCAAGGGTTACAGGTACTCGTCCGTGTGTGGGTGATAGCCCCTTATCAGGCTTGATATTCAGTGCTTGGCAGGCTTGTGGATAATGGTGTGAGTCCGTCTGGCAAGTCTGTGTTGCGGCACGGTTTATCAGCTCCCGCCTAGCACCCGACCCTGCCAGGGGGATGTCTGTCATGGGCAGGTTAGATGACTCTCACTGGTCCTCTCGCTTTATCGTTGGATACGTGGTGAGGTTCTCCGCTGGGGCCGGAGGCGGGACAAGAGCTCGCATTGGCTCCGTGGTACAGGAGCAACTTGTGTAGTGTCATGAGTTGCCGCCATTTTACCTTGTAGGCCTTGGGTGGTCCGTGCACCTTAGGCTCCTCTTAGTTTGAACTCTCCCCAGTGGGGACAGGGATGACCCCCCCAGGCCAGAGGGGGGGGAACAGGACCGGCAGGTGACTCATGAAGTTGGCGTGTGGCAGTTGGGAAGGGAAGTATGGTGGCAGCCGTCCACCCTGCTCCTCTCCTGGGTAGGCCGCAGCCTCCAAAGCCTCATACCCCCTCCGGGGGGCTCGAAACTCCCGATATCAGGGTCTGCTACCTCTGCTTCATCCGTGTGAGTAACTCGTAGGTTGTTTTTATTTTAAACGCTTACATTTGAGGCCTAAGAGGCCAGATTTCTCTGGAGCCTCTCCTGCATGGGACCGGTCAGCATGGCGGGCCAGCACAGCCCCCATCACATTAGCATTTTAAGGACATTTCAGAAGAATTTACAGTCCGTTTTTAATATCCTTTATTAAGATCTGCAAGGTGACAGGTCAACTTTAAAAAGACACATAACCCAGCCCACTGGTGATGTTTGAAGACAACAACCATTAGGAGCTTTTAAGTCTCTATTCTTTTCCATGACTCTCTCTGACTAATACTAACTCTTTCATTGCCCTGTTCTATAATCACAGATATACACTGCTGTCTTCATTCAGCTCCATAGGCCATCTCCTTCATAGGCAACTTACTAACTTCAATAAGATGTGCTACATATGATAAGTACCAGTACTTGCCCCACACATCAGCTTTACCTTCAAAAATGCACCACAGGACTCTCTGTGTTCATCCAAAGCAGTGGGAGAGAATATTTTCTCTATCCATCAATGCATCTATCAATGCATGCATCCGCTAAAACACAGGAGTTCCAACTTTTTCCAGATGACTATTGGCGTAGACCATCATCCTCTGCTGACCTGTTGGAGAGGGGTTTATGGTATAAGAAAAGACCTCATAGACTAGAATGAAACACCTCTGACTGAAGCATCTGTTCTTGGTTAGAGAAGTCCTGCAAGTAGATACAAGCAGACCCAATAAACAGTGTATATGCAGAATACAATATACATTTTGTATGTGTATTTATTTATTTTTGCATTATTTTGTTTGTCAATCTTTCTTTTATTATGGCATTTGAGTCACAGGGTTATTGCGAGGTAATACAAAATAAAGGCATTAGCTTGATTTGAGGACACTCCCAGGAAAGACTGACACATTTTTATAATAAGTGAACATAATAACATAAGCTAGATTTAACTGTAGCGTAAGCATATTTAAAGATAACAAACCACGCTTTTCATTTCATAAGACAGATATAGGAAATGAAACATGCTAAGTGTTAAACAAGCTAGTACGATTAGACATACTGGTAGACTGAGTTAGTAGACAATGCACGAGTTAACCCGCTAAATATTTTGTTTAATATTTGATCTATTTAATGCGTTGAATATTTGGAGTCATTCTATATTTTCCCTTTAATCAGTGCTGGATTAAAAGCTTATTGGGCCTGGTGCTTACAATAATGATAGGTGTAATTACAGACAGGGTTATACACTATAGTAAGAATTGTCAGGAATTGAAAGTGTTTTACAAATATTTTTAAAAAAAATTCTTTATTTTGTTATGACTGCTAACGGCACACGTGGAACGCATGCGTGCTTCTACTGAGTCTGAGAACAGCTGGTGGGAGGACTCACTTGCAGACAGACATCAACATAGAGTCCATGCCAATAGTCTGCAAAGAGAGAGAGATGATTTTTGCTGAGTTTTTGAAAGAAATCTTTACATTTACTAGTGATTTTGCTAGCACAATGTATAGATGAAATATGATGAGGGTTTAATTTCAGGTAAGACAAAAGTAGCATGATAGGTCCCCTTTAAATTCACTCTGAATTCCCTAAAATACTCACTTTACTGAATCACCCTTAGAATCCTGTAGAATAAAAACACTAATACAGCCTTAGCTCCAGTCTTGTATCTGGTGAAAGGTGTGCTAGACTGACACTTGCAGGGTGCATTTTTAAGCATACATATGCCCTATGTCAATCTTTCTCATTTATCTCATAGCCCAGTCTGTTTGTTCATTTTTCGAGCCCCACATCTCTCAACTCCTCTCGTTCACTAATCTCAAACTCTGAATGCTCTCTCCTCAGGAGTTACTTGTCCATTCCTGTCTCTCTCTTCTTACTAGCAGGCAGAAGCTTGATCCTGGTATGTGACCTGGAGAGAGAAAGAGGTGGATGTAATGGGTGCAGCAGAAAGGGGACATGCGACACTGCCACGTGATGACAGAAGGATGTTAGATAGACTCAGGATCAGCATTTGCACAAAGTCAGCTTCACATTTAACTATTTCATAGCAAGACTGCCCAAACAAATTTAGTATTTCTGCCTCCCTCTTGAGTTCCCATACTCAAGTCCCTCTGCACAAGAAGCAAAAAAATATAGAAACAAAAGCATTTTATTTTTATTATTTTTTTTGTTGGTATAAGGATCAGTGTGGGTTTATTCCATGGTCATGGACTGGAGCGTCAACTCCATTAGCCCCTTTGTTAAAGTTTTAAAAAATTTAATATTTTTTTTTTCCATCACATAAAAAATATTATGTATAATGCCAAAAACACACACACACAACCCCACCCCCCAAAAAACATGGGCACTAGTAGTCTACCATGTTTTTTTGTAAATTTCTTTTATTCAGAGAATTTCCATTTTATGTGTAACAGGTAACGCGGACACGCAGGTCCGATAGTGGTTCTTTCATTTTACGCCTCAGACATGGAATAGGTTTAATGAACAACCATGGTGGCATGCAAGTCACCAAATAGTATTAAGAAACAAATTCAAGTTGGACTCGTAGGTCCTAAAGCCTTTGTGTGGACGGGGCATTCCCCCTCGCGTACGGTTGTTATATCTAAGCTGGGCCACCCAGTGTGACAGAGGTGATTTGCGTCCTGTATCAAGACAGGTAGCATGTAATAACTAACCGCGTGAGGGAGAGACAGGACGTTGTACGTGCCTTACGGGTTCAGATCTAAGGTCTTTGGTGTCAGTGGGGTAAACCCCTGTTTATCTGACTTGGGTGGAGGTAGTTTGTGCTTTTGTAATCCTATCTGCTAACCGACTCCGTGTTTGACGTGGGTGCGAGGTTGAGCTTGTTTCTCCTTGTCTTATCTCTAACCGTGAACCCCTGTGCCTACCATGTTTTGTGTCTTGAATGTTAAACGACTCATTATTCACCTAACACTTCACATGTCTTGTATTTCATGCTTGCCTAAAGTTTTAGTTTTATACCCGAGCATAGACATGTTTACCTAGCCTGGCCATTTCCATGTATTCCTGTATTTACAACGTTACAATTGTGCTGTATTGCATGCCATGACAATGTTTATCCTGTATTATCTCGTAAGCTTGTACCCAGTGGCGTACATACCAGGGTTGCAGGGGTCGCGGCTGCGACCGGGCCCGGCACACCAGGGGGCCCGGCCGCCCCTGCGACCCGGTATGTACCCACTGGGCCAGCCTCTTCCCCTGGGGGGCCCAGGAGGCGGCCCTGCTGACCCCAGCGGGCGGGCTGGCTGTCTGTCTGGGTGGCTGGCGTGCGAGGGAGCACTCTCCCCTGTGTGCTTCCTCTTCAGCTCCCTTGCGCACCGCACTGATGCCGGAGCCGGAAGATGACGTCATCTTCCGGCGCCAGCATCCCTATGCGGCGCGCGAGGGAGCTGAAGAGGAAGCACACATTTTTTTTTTTAATTTAATCCCCCCAGCCTCCTTACCTTTTGGAGAGCTGGGGGGATTCCCTGGGGTCCAGTGGTGCTGCTGGGCGGGGGGGCGGGCTGGCTGTCTGGGTGGCCGGCGCGCGATGGAGCACTCTCCCCTGCGTGCTTCCTCTTCAGCATCCTCGCGCGCCGCATAGGGATGCCGGCGCCGGAAGATGACGGCATCAGTGCGGTGGGTGAAGGAGCCGAAGAGGAAGTACACATGGGTCAGTGCTACCTCTCGCGCCGGCCACCCAGACAGCCAGCCCGCCCGCGTCAGCAGGGCCAGCCTCGGGGGGGCCCTGAGGTGGCCGCCTCCTGGGCCCCCCAGGGGAAGAGGCTGGCCCAGTGGGTACATACCGGGTCGCAGGGGCGGCCGGGCCCCCTGGTGTGCCGGGCCCGGTCGCAGCCGCAACCCCTGCGACCCTGGTATGTACGCCACTGGGTGTGTGTCTGCTAGTGAGTGTGTTACTGTGTGTGTGTTACTGAGTGTGTTTGATGTCTGTTAGTGAGTGTGTGTTTGTGTAGCGGTACTTACCCTTTCCAGGGGCCGGCCGGGGTCCTCTGTTCGAGCCGCGCGCGGTCCTGCTGCTGCACGAGCCGCACGCGGCTCAGCCGACCGCTGTGACTGGAAAGCGGTCACGTGTTCCACCTAACTCTAAGAGCGCGCCGCGGGTATCGGGCGCGCTCTTAAAGGGACAGTGGGTGCCTAAATTGGAAAAGGTATCCCATTGGTCCCTGTCATGCCACACTCCCCATACACTTACCTTTTGGGGGTGTGGATGTGACAGGGACCAATCAAATTAGATGTTTAGGTATTTATACTCACCTTCTTCCCTTTGTTCCTTGCCCTATCGTGGTTTCTGTATCAGTTCCCTTTAGTGCTTGTTGTGTTCAGTTGTGTTTCTCCGTATTGACCTTGGCTTTGTTTCTGACTACGTTTTCTCTTTATCCTTCTGTTCTGGTTGTCGGCTTGCTGTTTACTGTGTACCAGACCCCGGCTTGTCCCAATTTACGCTGTCTCTCTGTGCCCTTGATTTCGGATCGTTCCTGACTCTGTCTCCTCTCATATACGTCGAGTCCGGCCATTCTAAGGTCCGGTAGACGTATCTCTCCTCTGTGTTGTCTTTTGTTTTGCTGAATCCTGCGTGTTGGGGTATATTCTCGTTACATTACGATAGGGCCATGGACCCCGCAGATTTGGCTCAGCAAATGGCTTCTCACGAGGCAAGGTTTGTAGAGCAGGATCACCGTATGGATCAGATAGCACAGGCTCACCAGACGCTCTTGTCTAGAACCATTCCTGCAACCGCACCTAACCCTCCTACACCTCATCCTCCCGAAGTATCCAATTCAACCAATGCTTCGCCCCATTTAACACCTCCTCCTAGGTATGGAGGGGAAGCCAAGACATGCAGAGGTTTTATTAATCAAATAGAATTCCACCTTGAGATGTATCCTCATTCCTTTCCCACTGATAGGTCTAAAGTGGGTTTTTTGATGCATCAACTTACTGACAAAGCACTTGAGTGGGCAAATCCTATTTGGGAGGCCAATGGACCTATGGTTCATGATTTCAATAGTTTTCTTGCAGCTTTTCGTAGAACTTTTGACACAACAAAGAGGTCAAAGAATGCCGCAAGAGCATTAATGAGGATTAAACAGGGGTCTAGGTCTGTGGCGGATTATGCTATTCAGTTTCGTACCCTTGCTTCACAGGTAGATTGGACCAATAATGGGTTAACTACTGCGTTCATGGAAGGTTTATCTGACACTATATTAGATGAGGTAGCTGCAAGGGAGCTTCCTATTCCATTAGAGGATCTTATTGACTACCTCATTGATATAGATAATAGAATTCGCGACAGGCTCTATACCAAAAACAAGAATAGACGTCTGGTCACATCTATTAACCCCAGAGTTGATAAACCTGAGAGTGTTAAAGTACCCGAGGAGGAACCCATGCAATTAGGGGTTGCCAAACTCTTGGATACTGAAAAACTACTTAGAAGAAGGAATGGACTCTGCCTATACTGTGGTAGGCGAGACCATATGGTAAGGGAATGTCCTTTGCGTCCGGAAAACTCTCGCACCTAAGACCTTATAGGGGACTGGCCTTGGGTGTGATCTCTAAGTCTCCTAAATTGCCTCCTAATCATTTGCTTCTCCCTGTTTCCCTTCATACGGGGGTGAGTTGTATAGCAGAATGCATATTAGCCTTGGTTGATTCTGGGGCTGCTGAGAACTTTATTGACTCTGAGTTTGTTACTAAAAATAACATTCCCGTCAGAGAAAGGGAGATACCCTTGGCCATTGAGGCCATAGATGGTAGACCATTAAGTTCTCCAATTGTTACTCATGAAACTGTACCATTACACATGTATACAGGGGTTTTACACTTTGAAACCATTCGATTCCAGGTCATCACATCTCCTTCTTCTCACATTGTGTTAGGGTACCCATGGTTACGTACTCACAATCCCATTTTCGATTGGGAGTCAGGGCAAATAAAATCATGGAGCGATGCCTGCCATAAGTCCTGTACTATTGAAGTCACCCCTTTGAATTCTATTAATGTTCCTACAACTCCTCCTTTGTCCACTGTTATACCCCCTCAGTACTTATTTCTCAAAACTGTCTTCGATAAAAGGGAGGCTGACAAATTACCACCTCACAGACCCTACGATTGTGCTATCCATTTATTGCCTGGCACAATACCTCCAAAGGGCAGGGTGTACCCTTTATCTGTTCAAGAAAACCATGTCATGGAGGAGTATATTAAGGAATCATTAGAAAAGGGGTTTATTAGGAGATCCTCTTCTCCGGCTGGAGCGGGGTTCTTCTTTGTATCAAAGAAAGAAGGTGATTTAAGACCGTGTATCGATTATAGAGGTCTAAATAAAATCACCATCAAAAATGCATATCCTATACCTTTAATCACGGAATTATTTGACAGACTCAAACATGCTACTGTATTCACTAAATTGGATCTTAGAGGTGCATACAGCTTAATACGTATTAAGAAAGACCACGAATGGAAAACGGCATTCAACACTAGATCTGGCCATTACGAGTATACTGTTATGCCATTTGGTCTATGCAATGCCCCAGCAGTATTTCAAGAATTTATCAATGACGTTTTAAGAGACTTTATTCACACATTTGTAATTGTGTACTTAGACGACATATTAATATACTCTACAGATTTACACACTCATCACAGGCAAATTACGACAGTTCTGAAGACCCTTCTTGCTAATGGTCTTTATTGTAAACTGGAAAAATGTCTATTTGACCAATCCGAAGTCCAGTTTTTGGGCTTTTTAATTTCCGCTAAAGGTTTTCGTATGGATCCCCAGAAGCTTTCTGCTGTCATGGAATGGCCTCTTCCACAAGGTTTGAAAGTCATTCAGCGTTTTCTTGGTTTCTCTAATTATTATAGACGCTTTATTAAAGGTTTTTCCTCTATTGTAGCGCCTATCACCCGTATGACAAGAAAGGGAGGCAATACTCGTGTCTGGTCTCCCGAGGCACTTCAGGCTTTTGAGTTTCTTAAAACCACATTCGCTTCTGCACCTATTTTACAGCACCCTATCTCCACACTGCCCTATATTCTTGAAGTTGATGCTTCTGATATCGGGGTAGGTGCTGTCTTATCCCAAAGAGAGTCGCCTGAAAAGCCATTGCATCCTTGTGGCTTCTTCTCCAAACAAATGTCCAAAGCAGAAAAGAATTATGATGTGGGTAATCGCAAACTCCTTGCTATTATTTTAGCACTGAAAGAATGGAGACATTTGTTAGAAGGAACTAAAGATCCTATTCTCATATTTACGGATCACAAGAACCTATCCTACCTTAGTGAGGCTAAAAGATTGTCTTCTCGGCAGGCTAGCTGGTCACTATTTTTGTCCCATTTCAATTACATTATCACCTATAGGCCAGGTGACCGCAACACTAAAGCAGACGCTCTGTCCAGACAGTTCGAAACTGCTGACAAACAGGAGATTGATGTTACTCCTTTGATTCCCCCAGAAAGAATAATCGCTACCACTGTTTTGTCTATTTCTTCGTCCCTCTTGCAGGCCATACAAGCGAAACAAAACATGGCACCTAGCGAGAGACCTACTGATAAACTGTTCGTTGATGTTCCCGAGAGACGGGAGATTCTGTCGTTGTATCATGACACTAAGTCTGCTGGACATCCTGGTATTTCCAAAACGGTGTCAGCGGTTTCTCGGTATTTTTGGTGGGATTCCTTACGCAAGGATGTCACTGACTATATAGGTGCTTGCACTACTTGTGCCTGTATGAAATCTTCTCGTAGGGTTCCTTGCGGGCTGTTGCATCCATTACCTATTCCCGAGAGACCTTGGTCTAACCTGTCCATGGATTTTATTGTTGAATTACCTCCCTCGAATGGTAACACAGTTATCCTAATGATAGTGGATCGGTTTTCCAAGATGGCTCACTTTGTGTCTCTTCACAAGCTGCCCACGTCCAGGGAACTAGCACTTGTTTTCGCCAGAGAGGTGTTTCGATTACACGGCATTCCCGTATCTATTGTATCTGATAGGGGTAGCCAATTTATTTCCAGGTTCTGGAAAGCCTTTTGTTTGGAAATGGGCATTTCTCTCATTTTCTTCCGCTTACCACCCCCAGTCTAATGGAGCTGCCGAACGTGCCAATCAATCTCTGGAGCAGTACCTTCGTTGTTTCGTATCCCACCATCAGAACAATTGGTCTGACCTTCTTCCTTGGGCTGAGTTTGCTTGGAATAACGCTACTCATGATTCTTCCGGCAAGAGTCCTTTTTACGTTGTATATGGCCAACATCCTGTTGTTCTTCCGGCTGCTTTCTCCTCACAGGGCATGCCAGTTCTGGATGAACATTTGGCTAATTTGCGTAATACTTGGGAGCAGGTTCAGCGTTCTTTGGTGGATTCCGCTGCTCGCCAGAAGGTGCAGGCTGACAAGCATCGCAGGGCGGCTCCTTCTTATGTTGTGGGGGACAGGGTTCTGCTTTCTACGCGAAACATTCGCCTCCGGGTGCCTTCTATGAAATTGGCTCCCCGCTTTATTGGTCCTTATCGTATTCTGCATAAGGTTAATCCTGTTTCGTATGCCTTGGGTCTCCCTAAGAATCTGCGTATTCCTAATGTCTTTCACACCTCGTTGTTGAAGCCTTTCGTACGCAACCGCTACACCCGACATGCACCTCCTCCCCCTCCTGTTTCTGTGGAGGGTCATGAGGAATTTGAAGTTTCTGCAGTTCTTGACTCTCGTTTCCTTAGGGGCCGACTTCAGTACCTAGTGCATTGGAAGGGCTATGGGCCTGAGGAGCATAGTTGGATTTCCGCTGACGCGGTTCACGCTCCTCGTCTTGTGCGCTCTTTCCATTCTCGTTTTCCTGCCAGGCCTGGCCCTCCCCGCCCGGAGGGCGTGTCCTCGGGGGGGGTAATGTAGCGGTACTTACCCTTTCCAGGGGCCGGCCGGGGTCCTCTGTTCGAGCCGCGCGCGGTCCTGCTGCTGCACGAGCCGCGCGCGGCTCATCCGACGGCTGTGACTGGAAAGCGGTCACGTGTTCCACCTAACTCTAAGAGCGCGCCGCGGGTATCGGGCGCGCTCTTAAAGGTACAGTGGGTGCCTAAATTGGAAAAGGCATCCCATTGGTCCCTGTCATGCCACACTCCCCATACACTTACCTTTTGGGGGCGTGGATGTGACAGGGACCAATCAAATTAGATGTTTAGGTATTTATACTCACCTTCTTTCCTTTGTTCCTTGCCCTATCGTGGTTTCTGTATCAGTTCCCTTTAGCGCTTGTTGTGTTCAGTTGTGTTTCTCCGTATTGACCTTGGCTTTGTTTCTGACTACGTTTTCTCTTTATCCTTCTGTTCTGGTTGTCGGCTTGCTGTTTACTGTGTACCAGACCCCGGCTTGTCCTAGTTTACGCTGTCTCTCTGTGTCCTTGATTTTGGATCGTTCCTGACTCTGTCTCCTCTCATATACGTCGAGTCCGGCCATTCTAAGGTCCGGTAGACGTATCTCTCCTCTGTGTTGTCTTTTGTTTTGCTGAATCCTGCGTGTTGGGGTATATTCTCGTTACAGTTTGTCAGTGAAAGTGTATGTTTTGTGAGTGTGTATGTATGTCTGTCGCTGAGTGTGTCTCTGTCAGTAAATGTGTGTGTCTGTTAGCTAGTGTGTATGCGTCTGTTCATGAGAGTGTGTGTGTGTGTGTGTGTGTGTCTTCAGCATTTACCTTTCTCCAGCGTCAGACTCCCTTGGCGCTGGGGATCCCTCCGCCTCTCAGCTCCGAATGCACATGTGCGGCAAGAGGCGCGCGCATTTAAACCGCCCATAGGAAAGCATTACTCAGTGCTTTCCTATGGACGTTCAGTGTCTTCTCACTGTGAGACAGCCACCAGAGGCTGGATTAACCCTCAGTGAAACATAGCCGTTTCTCTGAAACTGCTATGTTTTCAGCTGCAGGGTTAAAACTAGGGGGACCTGGCACCCAGACCACTTCATTGAGCTGATGTGATCTGGGTGTCTGTAGTGGTCCTTTAAGTGTGTGCATACCGCGATCGCGGGGTCGCAGCCTTGCAACCCCTGCGACCAGGTGCCCGCCGCCATGTGTTGCGGCCCTGACCCGCGCAGAGTAAGCGCGGGGGGGGGCCCACGGATCAATTTTTGCACCGGGGCCCCATGGGTCATGTGTACGCCACTGCTTGTACCTGCTGTTGTGGCAACATGAGCATGTTTGTACCTCAAAGCACTGCAAAAATAAATATTGACAAAAATATATATATTTTTTATTTTTATTTTTTTCTGGGAAGGTTGGAAACTCTCTTGGGGTTGGCACAATATCTGTACTCACTCCCAAACAAATCTCTGTGATTGACATTCAAAAATGAATTAACATTTTGGTCACTGAGTTATACAATAAACGAAGGGATTTACTTATTTATTTTTTATGTGTATAGATGGGCTCTTAGGGGGAGTGGGAAAATAGAATACAGGGGGGCAGACAATAAACTACACTCTAAGTCTAAGCAGGGCCAGATCTGGTGGATCTGTTGCCAGAGGGAAACTCATAGGATGCAGCTATAAGAAAACTTAGATTCTCTTAAAATATGCTAATCTTTCTCTAATTCATGCGTTCATTTTTCAAGTAAATCCATACCCCCTAACAGCAGTGTCCAGTGAAACAGGACGTCAATGGGCAGCGTAAAATGGTGGGCCACTGACACGGATCATGTAACTAGAACTCTCGAAAGGGACGAACATGCCCAAAAAGGAGGTGTGGCTGCCCAAAGAAGTTAAAGGCTAGCCTTGCATGAATGCATGTCAGGCTGCCTGCCAATCATGCATGCTGGCCAACAGCATCCTGAGTTTGGCATAAATGCATCTAATGATGCGCTCGCTCCATGCTTTCTAAGGACTATCCCCTAGCACTCACATGTCCTCTTGTCTCCTTACCTTCTTACTAGCAGGCAGAAGCTCCTGGTTTACAGTCTGAGATAGAGAAAAGGTGGATGTAGTGAGTGTAGAAGAAAGGGAATATGCCACAGTGTCAGAGAGACCGAAGTCAGTATTACCTTAAAGGACCACTATAGTGCCAGGAAAACATACTCGTTCTCCTGGCTCTATAGGGCCTCTAGGTCCCCCCCCCACCCTCAGGGCGACCCGCCCGCCAGGCTCTAGGGGGTAAAAGGGGTTAAATTTACCTCTTTTTCGGGGGGACTCTCCTCCTCCTCGTCATCGGCTGAATGCGCATGCGCGGCATGAGCCGCGCACGCATTCAGCCATCCATAAGAAAGCATTCTCAATGCTTTCCTATGGGCGCTGGCGTCTTCTCACTGTGAAAATCACAGTGAGAAGCGCGGAAGCGCCTCTAGCGGCTGTCAATGACACAGCCACTAGAGGCTGGATTAACCCTATTATAAACATAGCAGTTTCTCTGAAACTTCTATGTTTATAGAAGAAAGGGTTAATCCTAGCTGGACCTGGCACCCAGACCATTTCATTAAGCTGAAGTGGTCTGGGTGCCTATAGTGGTCCTTTAACAAATTAAATTCAGCTAGTCCACATAAGTTTTGTTTCCATATATCCCTCTTAAGTTTCCATACTTAAGCAAAAGTATGTGAAGAGTAGTTAGGGCTGCCACTTTACTTGGAAAAAAATACAGGCCTTACTAATTTGCACAATTAATTATGTATGTGTGAATCACAAGGAGTAACATAAGAGAAAATTCTGTAAAATCACCAAAAAACTACTTACAGTTTGATTCTGCTGTCACTAGGGGACACTGAGAGACATGGGGACACAGACAGATGGGGACACAGACAGATGGGGACACTGGGAGACATGGGGACACTGGAAGACATGGGAACACTGACACACTTGGGGACATTGTGTCTCCATGTCTCAGTGTCCCAATGTGTGTCTGTTTCCCCATGTCTCAGTGTCCCCAAGTGTGTCTGTTTCCCCAAGTGTCTTTCCCCATGTCGTTCAGCATCCCCTAGTGTCTGACTACCCCATCCCTCACTCCCCTGAGCTGTAGACTGTCTCTGCAGGCTGGGAGCTGCTGTCTGGACTCTCTGTGCTGTGTAGCTGCTCCCCAGCGGTTCAGTGAGTAGAGCGATGCGGATTTATGCTGTAACTTCCTATCTCTGCCTCTCTCCACACACACAGTGACCCCTACTGGCCGGTGCTGGTATTGCAGAGTAATCTCTGTCTATACTGAGAAACATACCGGCATTTGTATTGCCGGTATAACTGAAATATCGGAACCGGCCAGACATCCTAAAATAAATACCGGCCAGGTGGCAACCCTAAGAGTAGTGTGTAATAAAAAATAAAAAAAACTAAGCAAAAAAAAATTAAAAAAAAAAAAATATATATATTTTTAAATCAATGGGCCTATTCCGTGGGCATGTGCCTGGAGCTGCAGCTCCATCAGCCCTTATGTTAATCCGGCCCTGATAAGCATCCCTGCTTGCTCATGATTGCTGTGTGTGAACAAGAAGCTAGCGAACTCACACATCATTACTAACGTGCTGTGTGTGTGGCTCCCAGCATTGCCCTACATGCTGTCATATTCTTTACCCTCTATGGGTTAGCAAGGTCTGTCTGTAACAGGTATTCAATAAATGCCCTTATTTATTTTCATAGCCTAGCAAAATAATGAGCATATGGACTTTTTTTCTATCATGCCACATACTGCGAGCTACAATAACTGAGCTCTAGTTTCATAATATGTAGCATTACAACATTCCAGACACATACTCCAGGTGTAAAAAAAAAAATACATTTTCAATCAGGTTTTATTACAAACTTCCTGTATGAGCCATGTGCAAAGATATCTGGGATATGTAGTTTTATTCATAACCATATGGAGTTCGGTTCCATTTCAGCTGCATACTTGGAACTACATATCCCATATGTACAGTAATTATTCTTGGGCGCCTCACAGTGGTCAAGGTTATGATTGCAACTGCTTATAGAGGCATAGGTGCAGACGGACGGGGACTGGCTTACAGGTAAGAAGGTGTCTATGCTGTGTTTAGCTGAGGGTCTTCCGTAGGGGCAGAAAGGGGTTACAGTTACAGTTCTTATTATTGAGCTATACTGCAATTCTACAGAAAATTGTTATGTTTTATTGACCAGCAGATATCAGCATGCTTTCTGTGGCCAAAGTGTGAAAAACTCAGGATTACCATGGTAGGGGTAAAATATTATATTAGT
Organism: Pelobates cultripes; assembly: GCA_933207985.1. NCBI lineage: Eukaryota > Metazoa > Chordata > Amphibia > Anura > Pelobatidae > Pelobates > Pelobates cultripes. Next base: position 223,724,965 of record OW240914.1, read on the forward strand.
TTTCACTTATTTTTTTTTTTTTTTAAATTTATTATAGTTTTACATTTATTTACAAAATTTTTTTTTGTTTTTTTTCTTTATTAACCATGCATTTGTTGATACATAATTTTTTTAGAAACCTACCAACAGGTATCACTGAAATGGTTATTTTTGGGTGAGGCTTTCAAATGTAAGCAAATGGTTGAAATTTGCCTGGCAGTACCTGCGTTTTGAATAAATCATGGAGCAATATGGGCATCTTATCCAAATGCTCAGCTCTTCATTAACTGCTCACCTTGTATATCAAATACAGTATCAGTGTGCACTGCACTAAATTTAGTGTACCTTAACAAAGAGGAAATTATTAAAAATTGTACCAAAAACATAGAGGCATTTTTTTTTTTTTTAACAATGTGTGTTAAAAACAATAGCCTGTGCAAATGGTGCATGAGATGACAACCTTTATCTATATTGTGCTTGCCTGTATACGGTTTTTCATGTCATTTTTGTAAAAAAAATTTTTATAATTCTGTAGTGCTTGTTGTACACAATATATGTAGTTAGTCGGATAAGTCAATAAAAGCAGTAATAATAAAATCAGTATTTTAAGACCGATTTCTAGCACTCTTTTTTTAAGTAATCAGGATCGAACTGTCCTATACAACACTGGTGAGCGTGATACAGGGTAGGATCAGGTTGACATCCCAGGCTGCCTAGGGAACTTCCACAATTATGCGTCAAAAGGTGTCGATAGGTGAGAGCATTTCTGTATCGCATATTCATGTCATTTTTCACTCTTAACCCCTTAAGGACACATGACATGTGTGACATGTCATGATTCCCTTTTATTCCAGAAGTTTGGTCCTTAAGGGGTTAAACAGTAAGCAGATTTCTCAACCATTAGAACAAACAAGGAAGATGTGTACCAGATTATCAATTTATAGAAAAGTCTTAAATGGACACTTAAAGCGACACGGACACCCCCCCACCCCCCCTGGAAAATACGTATTTTATGAGTCTCTATTGGGTCTATTGGTCTCTGTTGGGTTGGAAATTTCACTAATATTCCAACAGAGTCAAGAGATGCACAGAGTCTCAGTATATTTCCTATGTTTGACACTTCTAGACACTGGGCAGAGCAGGGTCCTTCTCAACCTTCTGTTCCTGTACCATTTTGGAATTGTCTCATTTGTTGGTAAATCTCACCCTTTTCTAATATTGTAAATCGCTACAGAATATGTTGGCACTATGTAAATACCAATAATAATCTAGAAGTGTCAATTCCCCTAGCTGTCACCAGTGCAATTGGTTGCAGGGCTGCAGGGAATTGGCTCTGTCTATTGAGGATCCCGTGGTCTCGCGGGATCCTCCATAGACTTCAGTGCTTAGTTCAGTAGTGACTTCAATGCTTAGTTCAGCAGTGGCGTGCTGAAGAGGACTTGCCAGGAGAAGATGGTGTTGCCCACGAGTAAGAAGTTCAGGTAAGTAGGACTCTCTGGACCACAATGGCAATGTCATACATGTTTGTATTTCTACTGCTATACTGTTCCTTTATGGGACAAAACCACTTAGTTTCTGTTTATGCAGCACTAGCCCCACCTCCCCTGGCTGTGACTCACTTATCACTCACTTTGATCTTACAGCTTGCTAACAATACTCCTTTTTGCAATTTTATTTTATTTATTTATTTTTTATTTAACCCCTTAAGGACCAAACTTCTGGAATAAAAGGAAATCATGACATGTCACGTGTCCTTAAGGGGTTAAAGGGACACTATAGTGTTCTCAGAAACTGCTATGTTTACATCAGGCAGGTTTAACCCTAGAGGGACCTGACACCCAGACCACTTCATTGAGCTGAAGTGGTCTGGGTGACTATAGTGTCCCTTTAATGCACACAGTATGTCAACCTGTAGCATATAACTTAAATAACCAATGGGCATGGTATCTAATAGTACATCATTTGATTCAGAGTACTTGCTCAAAGGTTCACAGTAAGGTATTTTTTTTGACAGTTTATTTTTAGATTCATAAACTTGTCTTGTCTAATATGCATTAGTTTATCAGCATCTCGTGACCCATGGGAGGGTTTGACAAGTGCTGGAACCAATTTGCCTATAAATCTCAAAACCTGGCAAGCATGACCACATGGGGTGGCTTGAGGCTGGAAAAAAGGCTTCTTGGATGTCAGTGTTGACAGGGGAACTTTATTACGGAATTGGTTAAAGGAGAAATTGAGAAAGGGGGCAAAAGCAAAATCATAGTCCGGAGGCAATACATTTCCTCTCTGGTTCAAAAAAGCCTGAAAATCTTAGAGTTAGGAACAGGGCAGGAATGCAGATAAATCCTTGTTTTTTTTTGATCCAGGACATCAGAATAAATGAGACCTTGAATAGGAGTGCTCTGGGTTTTTTTTTACACAGTGTCTTATCATAAGTAAGCTAATTCCCATGAAAAGAGTATCGCCAGAGTCTATAAAGGGTGCCATTTTGATGCTCACATGAGCTGTCTGCAATTTCTGATGTTTCGTTACCACAACACTCTCCAACCCTATTGATCACACTGATGTCAAGATGAAGCCTGCTGTAGTCATGGACTTAAAAGTAGAGAGACAAATACCGGCCATAAAACGTGTATATATATATATATATATAATACTGAACCAACCACCAGATGGATTGTCCTCTGACATTGATTATTTACTTTTCAGGACTGCTAGAGTTTGATATTCTAGTTACAGTTAGAATATATATATATATATATATATATATATATATATAAATGCACTCCTGGTGCAATCTTGTGTTGCCCGGTACTGGTCTGACAAGGATCATGTAGACATAGCAGAAATGACCGCACTCCAAGGACTTTATAGAGATTTTCAAATAAAATTTAACTTTTATTCAATCCATTTAAAAAGTCAACGTTTCATCTCAACAGAGGTTTTGTCCTGACTTTTAAATGGATACATTTTATTTGAAAATCTCTATAAAGTCCTTGGAGTGCGGTCAGATGTTTTGTTCTGATGAAAGCTCCATGTGGGAGCTGAAACGTTTACTTTTTAAATGGATTGAATAAAAGTTACATTTTATTTGAAAATCTCTAAAGTCCTTGGAGTGCAGTCATTTCAGCTATGTATATATTCTATTTGTGGTCGGTAACAAAAAAAACGTGTAATAACGTATTAATGGAACAAGTCAGTAGTGGTGTGCCGAAACTGACGTAAGGGTAGGCCTGTAATAAAAGAGGGCCCACCAGGTAGATTGGATTTAAAGGAGAAGGGTAAGGTGGGTGGCATGAACTGCATGGCAAAGATAAGCAGGGGGTGTGGGTTTTTATATGGGAACGCTAACTCCTCCCACAAATGCAGGCTTTTGGCCTTTAGACTTGTGGTTAGTAACATATAAGCCGTGTAATAACTTATTAATGGAGCAATTTGGCAGTGGTGTGCTGAAACCGACATAAAGGTAGGCCTGTAATAAAAGAGGTCAAAAGAAATGCAGAAAAAACACACTTATTGCTTAACTTTGATTGCTACAATACAAGATTCTTAAATACTCACTTAATTCTTGCTCTGGTTGACGAATATACCTATTGTATACAGTGGATTTCCAACGACCTGATCTTATAATGATATGAACAGTTGTGTTGGTACTGGATGCAGCTCTGATTATAAATTAGTGGCCGGAGTATGAGGCTGAATTAAGACTTAACCTAATGCATAGAGGTTTGACATAGAACATGAATTTGGAAGTTGTGAGGGGACCGCCTTATATAGTGTGAGTAGTGGGGATTCTGATGATTTGTCTCTGTGTAGATATGCATCCAGGACCTAAACGGGGCACCAATTATTCTTGGTAGGGTAGAAGGGGACTTCTAGAGGATAGCTGGTCTGATTGGATTTGGAATGTTCTAACAATAGAATATTGTAACTGTAGTGGATGGCACTGGGCTGTCCTGAGAATTACATAGGTTTAACTGCATTCGTGTAAATGGCAAAGTTATATGTGTTAAATATATTGTATTCGTCTGATTGTTCGGTAGAATCATTCCAACAAATAAGGGAATGAAACTACCGAACAGTCAGACCTCCCCGGTGTGAAGTGTGCCTTCAATTACCCATTGCAACATTGTTGCAAATGAGTAATTGACAAGCTGAGTAGAAGTCCTTTGTTCTCGGGGGTGGCCGCCATTCGGGAAACGAACACGTGGCGGCGGCCATTTTAAAACTCCCGAACAGCAGTGTTTTGCCGTCGAGTGTCTGGAACTCAAATCGGACACTCGACTAGGCGAACACCGCTGAGACCTCCACAAGCCCGGTCCGTTCGGTTCCAAACTACCGAACAGCCCCTCGTTCGGTAGATAGAAACAACCGAACGAGAGGATTCAGGCGAACCCTCCCTAGTCTTTGTAACTGGAGGCTTTCGTGTAAACTATTCCCTTGTTCCAGGACCGACCGCAGGGCCCCATCGCATGGAAACCAATTCGGCTACTCTTTCCAGCGCGTTTGGTCATTTTATTCCCTCCATAAATTTCCCGAACCCCTGGTCTGATCTGGGTGATTTTTGGATATGTTGTTCACCCAGATCAGGGCTACCAGGGTATGTATAATCTAAAGGGGTACATCCAGAAACAGGGGGAATTGGTGTCCTGGATAAGGGGATTATGATGCAGGCTGAGGGGAGGAGATGTGTGGGAGGTTACTAGAACCGGATTGGCTACTGTATTAATGAATGAAAATCCCTCCCTTGCATGGGAGCATGCTTTATAAGACCACTGTCTGAATAAATCTTTAGTTCTGCTCCTGATACTGTGTGTCGTCCAGTTATTGGGAGTGCTGTTGGGATACTGCTGTGTTATTTTGCCTGCTGGATACTTTGCCCTATGGATTTATAATTGCTTGTTCCTGAGCCTCACTGGGATCCAAAGTGGAGACAGGCTGTGTAATACCAGCTCTCAGCTACAGTAACGGCACCCCCAGGCATAAAAGGGTTAAACCGCCGTTTAGTAGATCTTCCCTTCCAGAGACACAGGCACAGCTACTGCAGAACACCGAACTCCCAAACCGCATGTAAGGGAATGCTTCAAACTCCCGAACTGCATACAAAATAGCACTCCAAACTCACGAACTGGAACCTCACGAATAGATGCTAGCAGACGAATAGGAAAAGCACCCAAGCGGCTTACACTCCTAGCAATCAGTCTCTATCAGCATACAGTAAATCCCCCCAAAGACGAGACAGAGCTCAGTGTTGAGGGTCAAGCAGTGGTCTGTTTTAATGAGGGCTACCTGCCCAGTATTTATGCAGGTCTCCCACCTGGTGGACACTCCCCTAGGGGACCAAATGGCAGACTGTAACCAAGGACAGACAAGCATCAATCTAGGACACATAGTCACATTATACTCCCACAATGCATCCTGGCTTCCTCCCCTCTGCCCTGGAGATAATTGAGAAGCAATTCAATTATCTCCCAGGACAAAGGCAAATCGCCATTATGCACGTGGGGATACCAATATAGGAATTACTGTTAAAATCCCCCATGTTAGAAAGGTGACAATAAATATATACATTTAACATATCCCCAGATAGCTCAGGTCTGAGGGCACATTATTAAGCGAATGGCGCTCAGACCACACGAATACAGTTCAATTGCCATGGAGCCAAAGTCTTTAATTCCACGAACAGGCTCCATGGCAGGCTATCTGGATACTTTTACACCGAATATATTGCAACACTAAAAGTCCCAAATGCTCCGTTGTTCGGTTCCCGAACGGGTTTGCAGACCTCCAGCCTCAGCAGGGCTTGGAAGACAAAGTGTCCGCTTTTGGTGTCCAGCTGCTGGGTAGAACAAGTGCTGGCTACCCGGGGGGACTTCCATAACACCGCCATCGTCTGGTGGCTAGGTGTAACCGCGACCACCCAGTAATTGTCAATTAAGCTGCGGTTAACCACAGCTTCTGAGAGGTAAATTGCAGACACACTCCCAGGCTCCCAGGCGGTCCAGCCGTTAGTGCGGTTGTTCGGTACATAGCATTTACCGAACACCCTGGCAGAAAGGCACGAATAAGCCTTTCAGCAGGGGAAAATACAAGTTTTACCACGGGACCATAGTCCAGAGGCAACAGGCGAGCAACCAGGCTTCTCCAATGCAATTTGGCAAGATTGCTCTCGTCACAAATATAATGATCATTTATTTTCTAATGTGTTTGATATAGATGTCTGTCTGTTTTTGCTACCACTGTGAATTATCTAGGTCTTAAAACCCATAAAAGGCAATATAAATGGCAGTTTTGAGGACCATATTGTGAGAGGGTCGAATGGTTGGGTGTCCAGTAAATTTGATAGGGCTCGGAATTTCTCCCCAGCTATAGATAACCGTTACTCGGTAGTGGGATGATCTACTTAATTGATGCCTTTTAGGATGTTTTTGATTGGATATGAGGATAAGAAAGGGTAGTGATTTGGCATAGTGGTCATTATGAGATGTTGTACACCTGTTAAATAAAATTTTGTTGGTATTGTATGATAGTTTGAGTTGAAGGTTGCAAAATGTGGCAAATGCTACCATGGTTTGAACAGAACAGTCGTTGGTGTTAAATTCTGCTGAGAACAGATTTAAAATGGTCATAGCTCTGTTATAGGTTTTTTAGCTTCTGCCATGGGCCAATAATCGGGTCAGACCAGGATTAGATTGTGGAATTCCGGGGTGCAGATTGGGTATCTGTTGACAGTTTAATGAAATAGGAAGAATTCCTGCAATTTATAAAGTACAGCAGCAGTGGCTGAATTGTTGTAACCAGGTACATATTCACAGACAAGGAAATTGGTAGGTGGCTGCCACCAAGTCTACCCGTGAACTAACTTCATAATGGTCAAGGATGAAGACCGACCCATATTATTTCGCAAGCTGCCATGTTGTCTGTATAATATTCAACAGCCTGACCAAAGTTTACCCCATGAAAAGGCTTTGCTGCCACTGTGGGGTAAATTTAGAAGAAAGCGGATGTTTTCCAAAAGGAGGTAACTCCATTTTTTCTTTAGGCCAGTAATCCCTTAACCAATGGTTGTTGTAAATTGTAGCGAACCCGGTGTTAGTGGCTGCGTCAATCCAGAAAAAAAAACGGAGATTGGTCGGACACTGGAGGAATAAAGATTAAGTTTCCAGTGTGCGAGGAATTCTTGCCAGATGGACAGATCTGACCTAGCAGGTGGATATAGACAAATACTGTCATATCAGAGGTCTGGAAGGAGGCATAGCAGTCTGTATATAAATGATCTACCCTGTGGAATAATACGCATTGCGAAGTTCAAGCATCCCAGTAAGGATTGGAGAACCTTGCGCGTACAAACTAATACATTTAGGAATTTGTCTAACTATTCGCAAATATTACAGAGTTTATCCTCAGGACGACAGGACTGCATTACATTGGAGTCTAGTACGATCCCTAGAAAATGAGTCTAATCGTAGTGGATCTAATGGTCTTGTTGGGTGAAAGTGGAATGCCAAGTGTAAAAATTAGTACTGATGTGCATGTTAAGCTCAGAGGTGTTTTACTACTATCTTCCACCAACAGAAAATCATCCAAATAATGTATCACCGTGCGACACCTGACTATGTTGAGGAGAAGCCAGCATAGAGCCTTGGCAAATATGTTTAAAACTTAATTATTTATTTTTCTCCACTTGATACCATGAATATGCCTTAAATAGGGATGAATAGGTAGCAACTTAAAAGTGTTGCTGATATCTGTTTTGCGTAATTATGCAGTATTAACAGCTTTTAAGATTGCCTGTATGACATTATCCATAGTGGCATAGTGTAGAGAAAATTCAGAGGACAGAATGAGTAAATAAGTTGGAGGTGGATGAGGAATGAGGAGTTGATAAGTCTATGCTCATACGTTTATTGTTAGAGTATTTGCTGATCGCAATGCCAATGGAGTTAGTACACCAAGATGAAAAAAGGAGGGTGGAAGATGGACCTATCAATCAAGATGGACCTAGTCAACCATGAAAAAACAGAACAGATGACATCCCTATATAGGCCAAAGACTAGGACAAATTTGAGGATGGTACGTTTATTATTAAGACATGTATCTCTAGCCTTCATTACCACCACTAAGTCACCGTAATTGTATGTTCTGTTTTCCACTACATCTTGAGAGGCACTTAATAAAGACACAGTGTACAAGGTTCTTGGAACTCAGTAGGGTTACCATGCCTGACAGGGGTGCTAGGGAGGGATGACTCTTCGCATAGATTGGCTTCCTTAGACATAATGCAAAGGAGATACAAGTAAAATCTAACTGATTAAACATATTCCCCACATATTTGTAGAACTGGCTTGCTAACAAGTGCCGAAGCAAAAAACTAACTACGCCGTGACAGGTGAGGCCCTGCTAGTTGCCAAGCAGCAGAAGAGAGGCTCTATCTATGATTTGGGCCGTGGGGCTCAAGCCACTGGACGTTGTGGTGGGGTGTTGACCTCTAGATGACAGTAAAAGATTTGAAACGTGTGGCCGTGACACATGAGGCCCTAGCCTTAAACCCAAAAGGTGGATAATAGCAGGCTATAACTATGATGTAGGATGATTGGGCTAAACCTCCTAGTTAAGGTGGGGGAGTTGGCCTCGCGTGACCAGCTATTATGAGTTAAACTAAGGCCAGCACCTGACCATACACATTTCTCTAACCCTAAATGAGGGCTTGATAAGAAAATGAGGAAAAGGGTAAGGTACCTAGCAAACCACAAATTGGGAATTCTTGAAAAGGAAGGATAAGGTACCTAGCAAACCACAAATTGGGAATTCTGGAAAGCGAGGTATTGGATGAGACCTACAAAAGTGAAATAAGCATCTAATTGCTATAGTGTGGAAGAGAGTTTACTTGAGTAGTGCAGACAACTTAACCTATTGCATGACAGATGTCCGCGAACCAAAAGGAAGGATAGAATGACAGGACATATACTAGAAATCCACCAAAGTTATAATTGTTACTAGAAACCCACCAATTTTATAATTATTATTAATGCATAATGATAGATACCTATCGTAATTACAGGTGGATAGTATCACCGATATCAGGAGGAACAAAGAAAAACCTAAACAAAATTAATATAACGTGATTATCCCAGACCAAGAGAATGTGAACCCAGTATACATTTGTATGATGCAAGACTTGCAGATAATGGAGACATGGATGTATTATGATTGATTGTGTAGCGCCGTGGCCTAATGAAGCAAGGCAAATAAATCAAGCCCCGTTCCCTAGGACCATTTTTTTTGCACATAATGTGGGCCATAGTGAGGCAAGCGTAGTATTTGAGATAAATAAACCATGTAAAGGTGCTATGAAAGTAATGAATTAAAACAGACAGAAAATACAAGGACTAGAGAGGATAGTTGATTCTTGCAATACCTAAAATTAATGAATGAGACACAGACAATATAAATAAGATTACATAAACCCTTGAAAGTGTTCTATATGGACCTAACATAGGCAGATTTACAAGGAATGACCTAATGCAATTTCTGCTATTTAAAACAATTAAAGCGTAATTCTATATAAATTTACATTGGAACAACTGTTATAATAAATGACATGTAGCCATATAACATATGAAATCAACGTGCTAAACAGAGAAGGGTATGTAACAAAGGGATAGCAAGAGAAAATTGCACACTTATAGTTATAAATTGAAAATACCATTTAGTAAGCAAGCTCCTTTTGTATATTGAACCTTCCTTATTTCATGCATGAAACAAACGAATGCGGTAGAGTTATACTATGAACAAACTCATGAATGATACAAGTGCTAGCTAAATTTTAGTGATTTATCGAACACTAAAATCTGCAGAATTGTACTTCACCTAAACCACATAAAAATCCACTCATTGTTCAAACGAATTGAAACGAATGTATAAGGCATTAAGACAAGAAAGATTATAGTTTAAACTAATTGAAATGTACAAGGCATTAATACACAAAAGATTATTGTATGAACGAATTGAAATAAATGTATTAATGTATTAATACACAAAAGATTAGCCGTATGGTGGGATTGCACGAACGTGACTATTCCCGCCTGTTACCTGAATATGTTCATCAGTTTTGTCGGGTACCATTCTCTACGTTTGGCGGAATTCGTGGGAAAAACCCCGCAAACAAGAACTGTGAGGAGACCTGGAGGGGAGCTAAAATTGGCAGGAGATTTGAATGAAACTGATGAACTGCACGGTAAAGGTAAGCAGGGGTGTGGGTTTTTATATGGGAATGCTAACTCCTTCCACAAATACAGGACTTTTGGCCTATAAACGTTATAGAGGGAGAGGGAGGGAGGGAGAGAGAACGAATGCACACACCGCAATAGAGTTGTGGTGGGGAAAAAAGTGTGGATGCAAATCCCTTCCACCTGAAGTAAGTGGATAGTTAATACATTGCTAAACACAAATACACACCAATCAAGCCATAAAAGACTTGCTTTTCCCACAGAAATCTCACTTTAACAGTGCTCTCACTACTGAGGGATTCTGAGGAGGCTCATGCAAATGAGCTCAATGTATTTACTATCCACTTACTTCAAGGGGTTTTCATACACACTTTTTTCCTCACCACAACTCTGTCTATACTTTACAAGTAACGCCAAGCCTCCGTTGGAAGCCAGTAACCAACCTCATGCTGATGATTAACAATCATTAACAATGAAACAGCTGTCCATGTGTGGATCACTGGCTTTGCTTCTCTTCCTGAGTTGTGTTTCAAAGCTGTTGTATACAGCGGACACATACTCCATGGAATCCATGTATAAAGTGGAATTATGAGGAAAACATTTGTTTTTTTTGTTGAGCTCATTTGCATACGCCTACCCAGAATCCATTGCACTCGTGAGAGCACTGCTAAAGTGAGATTTCTGTGGGAAAAGCAAGTCTTATAGCTTGACTGGTGTGTGTATTTGTGTTTAGCAATGTATGAACTATATATATATATATATATATAAAATCTCTTACATATTCCACTATGTTCTCTATATGAACATTTTGATCAGTGTTGAATGCTGGGTGTAAAGTCATCTTTTACAATGCTGTGTTATGTCGGTTTTAGTCTTTGTTGTTCTGTGGGATTCAGACAACGAGCATGAAAGGTGTTGATGACAGAGTGCTTTCATTGTATGACTGTAGAATATTCCATTACTGAACAAGACTGTGCAGGGAAGTAAAATACTACATTTAAGTCAAGGAGAACAAAGGCTGCATTCTCTTTCCCTGTGCTACATGTCATCCTAAAACTTGCTGTAGCTATGTGTAACTGATGATGATACATACTTAACTCAATTAGATAAAGAGATAGCACAGTAGTTAGATCTCCACAATCTCAGAAATACAGGTTCAATTTTCAACAAAGGTCAAAAAGCCTTTTATCTGTCACTTTGAAGGTTTACAAAAAATCTGGTAGGTTACAAAAAAGTTAGAGGTTATGCTTTTAAAAGTTGTGACATGCTTCAGTGACCTCCATTTCAAAGTTCAGAGTTCAGACTCTATGTGAGTTTATTCACTCCTTTTACCTGCTTGAGCTTAATTGAGGAATCGTTTACCTGCTTGAGCAGAATTTAAAATTTCCAAATGCAATCTAAAGTATGACAGGACCAGTTAGGGCTCCATAACAACTTAATCAAAAGGAAGTTGTTATGGTGCCATGAGGTCCCTGGCTCTGGCTTGCCTTTAGGGGTTAATAGTTTGTGTTAATGGTCCACCATCACCTGGATTTTCATGCAAACATTTTCATGTGGAACCCTAGACTTCTCCTATGTCACAGTCACCTTGTGCCCATTATAGGTACAGGGTGTGTGTAGTGTATTTGTGCATTGTAGGCTGTTTTGTGCTCTCTCTGTCCTGCTGATGCTTGCTAACAATAGGTGGATTAGGCTATGGAGCTTGTATAGCGCCCTCTGTTGGTAGCAACAGCAATATCCACTACCTTTTTTTGTAATTCTTTATTTTTGTTGTGCAAGCAGTAAACAAAGTTTCATTCATCATGACATACTTAGTAACAAGAAAAATAACTGATATTACAAAATGAGCATGATTGATATTCTGCACAATAAGAACATAGAAAAATCAGTGATGCATAGTACAGTGATGCTTTAGGCAAGAATAAGTTAGAGTAGTGATACTGCAAAAGTACAGGTATAATCATATGCCAAGAACAATAATAGATTATACTGCGAGAAAAGACCCCCACAAATGCCCAAAACAATAAAGTGGGATATATATTGGGCACTTCGTTGGAGACCGCTGCTGCAAAGGTCGTATCAGCCTACCCCTATCCGAGGAATAGTGTGTAAGGAGTAGGTAAGTGGAGCTGGAGTATGGTGTTGATGTTGTAATCGAGGATCTCCCTCATAGGACCAGGCTCAGTTTGTTGCCAGCTTTCGATTTTGGGTAGGTGTTACTGACCACAGTCCCTGAAATATCACCCGATAATCAGCTCTCTTCACCTTCTTGCCAATATGAGTAGCAGTATGCAGGCTGCTGGGTGTTAGTTGCTGCTGTTTAGGGGCACGCATTTGCATGCCGTTCTCGTGGAAGCGTGTCTGATTGCCTTTGTCGCTGTTGTTTACCAGGTTCCAGACGGGCAGGAAGGGGAACACTGCTTTAAATTACTGGAAATATCCTAATGTTTATGACCTATACATATATTAGAACCAATAATGTTTGGAGATGTTAACCTCAATAACACAAATATTTGCCCAGTACCATATGGAACAGAAAACAAACAATCTGTATTCTTTACCCAAGCACTAACTTGTCCCAGCAGGGTAAGCCCTTGAGAATTTTTGGGCCTCTAGAACTTTTGCAGCACAACACAACTGATGATTAAAGAGTAGTCAATGTAAAGGATGATGGTCAGAACAGGTTACTTTGAATCTTATTAAAGAAAACCAAAAGAAAAACCTGGAATTTATACATGTTCACAGGAATAGTTATCTATGGAAATCAAAGAAAGTACACCCTTTTTGAATTATAAGGTTTTATTTAACTGGACATAATAAGAATCGTTCCTTGGCAGGTCTTAAAATTAGATAAATACAACCTCAGATGAACAACCGATTACATATTACACATTGTCATGATTTATGTAACAAGGCCAAAATGGAGAAGCAGTGTGTGAAATACTAAGTACGTCTTATAATTCAATGCTTGTAGAGACCCACCTTTGGCAGCAATTATTTGATGTAATTGTTTTATGTATAACTTTATCAGTTTCTCATATCATTGTGGAGGAATTTTGGTCCACTCTTCTTTAAAACGTTGCTTCAGTTCATTGAGTTTTTTTGGCCTTTGTTTATACACCTCTTTCTAAAGGTCCCACCACAGCATTTCATTTGGATTGAGGTCTGGGCTTTGACTGGGCCATTGCAACACTTCGATTCTTTTATTTTTCAGCCATTGTGTTGTAGATCTGCTGGTATACTTGGAATCATTGTTCTGTTGCAATTCCGGCCAAGCTTTAGCTGTCAGACAGATGGCCTCACATTTGACTCTTGAATACTTTGGTATACATAGGGGTTAATGGTCAAATCAAAGACTGAAAGGTTCCCAGGTCCTGTGGCTGCAAAACAAGCCCAAGTAATCACCCCTTCACCACAGTGCTTGACAGTTGGTATGAGGTATTTGTGCTGATATGGTCAAATCTCCACTTTGGTCTCGTCTGTCGAAAGAAAATTGTTACAAAGGTCTTGTGGTTTGTTCAGATGCACCTTTACACACCTAAGCCATGCTTCCATGTTCTTTTTAGAGAAAATAGCTTTTCTCCTGGCAACCCTTCCAAACAAACGATACTTGTTGATTCTTTTTCTAATTGTACCGTCATGAACTTTAACATTTAAAATGCTAACTGAGGCCTCTAGAGTCTGAGATGTCACTTTTTTTTTTGCAATTTCTCTGAGCATTGCACAGTCTGGCTTTGGAGTGAATTTGCAGGGATTTCCACTCCTGGGAAGATTGGCAACTGTCTTGAATGTTATTATTCTTACTGTATAATGATGGACTTTACATTGTTTTAAAATAACCTTACAACCCTTCCCAGTTTGATGGACAGCAACAATTGCTTGTCCAAGATTATCACTGATGTCTTTCCTTATTCATCCAATAAACATCCAATAAAAATGAAATGAGGACTAAAAGTGGTAAACGTAGTAAGTGCCAAAAGCGAGAATGTTGGGAAATCGCAAAAAACTTTTTTTGCACATATCTGGCACTTACAACTAGTGACCTCTTTACACTCTCTTTTGAACTACTTAGAGGACTACCTGGCACATTTCACGTTTATCACATTATAAAGCATTGCTTATTTGACACTTAAACAAGGAAAACGGTGTTTGAATTTTTTTGGCATTTACATTGTTTAACACTTTTGGTCTTCAAATCAACCATACTGTGTGGTAACAGGTACACATTTGGTCACATACAGATACACATTCGGTCGATGTTTCAGTCCCACTAAAGGACTTTTCCTCAGGACCAATTACTACACGCCCCAAATAACAATCTATATATAGTATAAATTAAATGAGAGAATAGTGCAATCCACTTACCCCTGTTCGTTCTCAAGTGTGTTCGCCGTCCTCTCCTCCATCAGTATCCCTGAATTTGCAACTTGACATGCAAATGAACATAGACAGGCATCGTGAGTAAGACTTCACTCTTTTCTGCAAGTACCATTACTAATAGGGGACGCTGGCTACGCCTTTCTCCTCCACTGACATTAGCCGGTGCAAGGGACCTAATGCGCATGCGTGGTAAGCGCCATGCTTGCATTAGGACTCCCCCCCCCCATAGAAAAGCATTGTATAATGCTTTCCTTTGGGGTTTTGGGTGAAACTGGGTGTCTTCATGCATAGCGTTAGAACGACCAGCGTCAGTTAGGCGACCAAAAGACAGCCACTAGAGATGGAGTTAATCTTGCAATGTAATCATTGCAGTTTATCAAAAACAAGAATAATTACAATTGCAGGTTTAAGGGACCTGTGACACTGCATCCAGACCACTTCAATGAGCTGAAGTGGTCTGGGTGCCTATAGTGTCCCTTTAAGTGTTTGTTATTGAAGGTCTACAACATTGCAAAATCAACAATCCAACAGTGGTGTTGAATTACATCACATAATAAAGTAGAAGATAAATATATATTTGTGAGATTTCAAAGCATTTATAAAATGATAATTATTGAATATAAAATTAAACACCAGATTGAAGGACCTCAGACTATTTAAATATAAATAGCTGCACATGGCAAGTTCTTTTTACATGCAGTAAACCATGCAGAGCATAATGTTACCAAGCATAAATATATACAGATACACACCCACACATACATGCATACATATGTGTGTTTACTTTATGCTCGTCAAGTTTCTTTTTACATGCTGTACACCCTGCAATGTTCAACAGTTGACTTATTCTGACTGGACCTTCTTTCAAGTTAATGAACAAACTTTGGTAATAATGCTAAACTTTACTGAGAAGGATAACTCTGTGGATGCTCCCACTCAACCCTTAGGTAATCCCTGGTGTATTTATTAATGTTGAAATTGTTTACAAAGTGACTTATTCAATCTACATAAAGATCTATCCTTTAAATCAACAATGGTGGATTCTAGAGACAGAAAACTGATTAAAATGTCCATCTGGATAGAGAATCTCTTAAATTCATGTGACCGACTCATGCAAGCTCTGGAAGTAGACCTTTTATGTGATAAATGGGGAGTCAACATTAATATGTCTTTCCTGTGATCCTCGTCTCATGATCATTTGACAAGAAACCAGATATGTATATACCTTTTATTAGCTAAGCTGTTACATAGAAACATAGAATGTGACGGCAGATAAGAACCATTCGGCCCATCTAGTCTGCCCAATTTTTAAAATACTTTAATTATTCCCTGGCCTTATCTTATAGTTAGGATAGCCTTATGCCTATCCCATGCATGCTTAAACTCCTTAACTGTGTTAACCTCTACCACTTCAGCTGGAAGGCTATTTTTTTAATGCATCCACTACCCTCTCAGTAAAGTAATACTTCCTGATATTATTTTTAAACCTTTGCCCCTCTTATTTAAGACTATGTCCTCTTGTTGTGGTAGTTTTTCTTCTTTTCAATATAGTCTCCTCCTTTACTGTGTTGATTCCCTTTATGTATTTAAATGTTTCTATCATATCCCCCGTCTCGTCTTTCCTCCAAGCTATACATGTTAAGTTCCTTTAACCTTTCCTTGTAAGTTTTATCCTGCAATCCATGAACCGGTTTAGTAGCCCTTCTCTGAACTCTCTCTAAAGTATCAATATCCTGCTGAAGATACAGTTTCCAGTACTGTGTACAATACTCCAAGTGAGGTCTCACCAATGTTCTGTTCAATGGCATGAGCACTTCCCTCTTTCTACTGCTAATACCTTTCCCTATACAACTAAGCATTCTGCTAGCATTTCCTGCTGCTCTATTACATTGTCTGCCTACCTTTAATTCATCAGAAATAATCACCCCTAAATCACTTTCCTCAGCTGTTGAGATTTGGACTCTTTCAAATATTTTGTACTCTGCCCTTGGGTTTTTACGTCCAAGATGCCTTATCTTGCACTTATCCACATTAAATGTCAGTTGCCACAACTCTGACCATTTTTCTAGTTTACCTGAAATCATTTGCCATTTGACTTATCCCTCCTGGAACATCAACCCTGTTACATATCTTAGTATCATCAGCAAAAAAACATACCTTACCATCAAGACCTTTTGCGATATCACTAATAAAAATAATAAAGAGAATGGGTCCAAGTAGAGATCCACTGGTGACAAGCACATGCTTTGAATATACTCCATTGACTACAACCCTCTGTTGCCTGTCACTCAGCCACTGCCTTACCATTTCAACAATATTGGAATCCAAATGTAAAGATTGCAGTTTATTGATCAGCCTTCTATGTGCAACAGTGTCAAAAGCCTTACTGGAATCTAGGTAAGCAATGTCTACTGTACCACCCTGGTCTATTAGTTTAGTTACCCAATCAAAAAAAAATCAATAAGATTAGTTTGGCATGATCTACCTGAATTAAACCCATGTTGTCTCTGATCTTGAAACCCATATGTTTTTAGATGTTCAACAATCCTATCCTTTAACATTGATTCCATTGCTTTCCCCACTACTGAAGTAAGGCTTACTGACCTATAGTTGCCCGACTCCTCCCTACTACCTTTTTTGTAACTAACTTCCTAACTTCCAATCTTCTGGGACTACTCCTGTTAACAATGATTGGTTAAATAAATCTGTTAATGGTTTTGCTAGTACACCACTAAGCTGTTTTAATAACTTTGGGTGTATTCCATCAGGTCCCATTGACTTATTTGTCTTTAATTTTGACAGTTGAAATAGAACCATTCCCCTGCTTCTATTATTTAAAGCAGTTGAATGTGACATAGAAGAAGGAACAGGAGGCTAAAGCAATGAAAATAAATTTGGAAGAAAAATCACATCCTTTTTAGTGATGGATTACACACTTTTAGTGCCCCATCACATTGCCCACAACTGTCTTTAATTTCCCATGCTGGGTTATAATGGGGAGATTCCTGTGACCCCCCATCCATCAATGTTCTTAGGTATGGCAATGGAAACAGCTGCAAATCTGGTACGAGGAAAACACTAATGTTACGTAAAATTACAGGAAATCACCCAGATCTTGCCTCTATTGTGTAATTTTACAATCTGCTCCTGAATCACAGCTAGTGAACCTTTGGTTGACCAGGTTTATGATACTGCATAGAGCTACTTGTTGGTTTTGCTTTTATAAATTAAACCTTCTTTTGTTGGCTTGTGTAATTACTGCAGCAGGATGT
Source organism: Pelobates cultripes (assembly GCA_933207985.1). Lineage (NCBI taxonomy): Eukaryota > Metazoa > Chordata > Amphibia > Anura > Pelobatidae > Pelobates > Pelobates cultripes. The sequence continues at coordinate 223,742,825 of OW240914.1, forward strand.
TTATTTATCCAGAAGTAAAAGTAAAAATCGCCTTCCACATGTTAAACGCATACTTCCATGGAAGAGAATGTGCTATGTGTGTGTCAAACAGAAAGGGAAGTTGTGCAAACGGATATACATAAAGATCTTCACAAGAGCTGAAAGCAGCTGGATGCTCAGAAGTCCATGACATTTACTATTGCATGTTCCAGGCTCTCTTACAAGTTTTACTGAGCTCAGGCAGTGGATCCCAAGAGTAAGTGGTAAGAAAGCATGATGTTTGGGAAACAGCAGGCCCTATAAGAGTCGCCAAGCAGTTACCTCCTCAAGCCCCTACTCCCTTTATCTGAGTACGTTCCTACCTACCCACCTTACACTAACAGTGAGATAGGCAAAGTTATTAAAAAAGTAAAGAACCTGTAAAAAATATTAATCATAATTTGTAATTTTGATGGAAAATCTTTAGTTTAGAAAAAGAAAACCTCCTCCCCAACATCCTGTCATATACCAAAAATAACATGGCATCTCCTGGGTCATCCAGCAGCCATATATGTAAAAAAAAAAAAAATGTCTGGGAATTAGAGGTCACTCGGCTTTCAGGTTCTAGTAAATCAAGCCCATTTCTTTTTCTATTTCTCTCATTTTCATGAATTGTGATGAAAATTGCAAAGTCATTTAGAAGAAAACTGAACATCAAGTGAAATAGATGAGCAGGGAATGTTTTATTCAATTAAGTAATTTCCAGAGAAGCAATGCTTCCCTTTAAAAAATCTTGGAAAGAAAAAAAAAATCTTAAATATTGAATAACCTTACAAATATGCCTCCTTATGGCCATTTCCATATTTTTTTGCTATGTAATGTATTTCTGATCAGCTGCATATTTTCTGAAATTATGACTTTTTGGGCTAATTATTTAGAACATGCTGAATTTCCCTGAACTGCATTTGCACATTCAGGATTAATATCCAACTTTGACTGTAAAGTGCCTTTAGTGATTGCTGGAAAATCAAACCCAGAACTAAAAAATACATTAAACTGTAGCCCCTTATATCCTCATGCAGAGTATAGACTCTGAATAGTAGCTTAACCCCTTAAGGACACAGCTTCAGAAGCTTGTCTTACGCTTAATGACACAAGCAATTTTTGCATTTTCTTGCTGTTTGCGTTCAACTGCAATTTGCATCTCTCTCGTTTATTGCACCGACACATATTTTATACTGTTTTTTAAAGGACAGAAAGGGCTTTAATTTGATGTAATATATATATATATATATATATATATATATATATACTTATTTATTATTAAAAAAAATACAGAAAAATGCAACAAAAAAAAGAAATGTGTTTTTTGTACAGTTTTTGCAATAATAATGTGTGCCTAATTAGTGCAGGTTAAAGAAAGTAATTCAAAATAAATTAATTTAGTTGTTCTGACTTACAGAATATATAATGTGTCTGGGATTTTTAAAGTTTTTTTTGGTAGTTACAGATCACAAAGCACAAGGAGTAAAATAAACTTTTAATGTGGAGCGATTTTAGAATTTGGTAGGTTTGTCTTGTAAGCTTAATAGCCATAAAAGAAAACAAAATTGCCTTACAAAAGTATATCTTTATATAAAGTAGACATCACAGGCTATTGTCCTAAGGTTGTTTTGACACTTTCTACGTAGCCATTTCACAGCCAATCTATGCTAAATATTGGGGTAAAATTTTGTTTTTTGGGGTTTTTGGCACACAAACTTATAACAAAGAGCTTATCATGTGTATTTTGTAAAGTTGGTGTGTGCTATTCCTGTACAAAGTTTTATTTTGTGTTCAGTTACTTCTGCTGAGTACAACGATACCACCATTGTATGTCTTTGGCACTATTTTGTGAACCTACAGTGCCATACAGGAGACCTGTCCTTTTCAACATTTACAGTAGAATTTTGAGAGGCGGATTTAATGGGCCTATGCTTCAATTTGGGGTATTATAGCAGTTTGACTGTTCAAAAAAAAAACCCCACAAAGGCCTACTATTTGTAAAAGTAGACACTCCAGGGTATCTCATATGGTGCATATTGTGCCTTAACATGCCTCCATTTTTTCACCAATATATGCCAAAGTATGTGGCAAAAAATAATTTTGGGCATTTTTTACATACGGATTACATTTTTGCTGGGCATTTTGTACATTTCATATGTGCCACTAAGTTCAAACCCCCCAAATTATGCTCAGCTAAGTCTTCTGAGTAAAACGATATGCCCAATGTATGACCTAGACACTATTTTGTGAAGTTGCACTGCTGTAAAAGAGACGTGACAAGTTAAGGTTTTTAAGTGTGAATTTTCATGGAGGGTTTTGATTTTTTTTGCCTTTTTGACACACAAAGTGAGTTTGCACAGTATATTTTGCAAATCGTATGTGTGCTACGACTGTATAATACTTCACATGTTGCTCAGCTATGTCGGCTGAGTACAGCAATACCCTTGTATGTACCTTTGCCAGGTATATGTGGACATTGAAGGGGCACATTTGAGACACAGCCATTCCAGTTTTTTCCAAACTTTGAATTTTTACGCTGTGTCCATGTCCCATTTTAGAGTATTTTACAAGGCTATATAATCCAATTACCCCTTAAAGGCATACCATTTCTTAAAGAAGACATCCGAGGGCAATTCAAAAGGCCTATTTTGAACCTTAGCGTGGGATCATTTTTCCGCTAACTTGTACCAAGTGTAGTGGTAATAAGCATTTTTTCTGCCTTTTTGAAACACAAAGTGAGTTTGCGCAGTATATTTTGCAAACCTTATGTGTGCTACGACTGTATAATACTTCATATGTTGCTCACCTATGTCGGCTGAGTACAGCAATACCCCCATATGTACCTTTGCCAGGTATATGTGGACATTGAAGAGGCACATTTGAGACACAGCCATTCCAGTTTTTCTCAAATTTTAAATTTTTACACTGTGTCCATGTCCCATTTTAGAGTATTTTACAAGGCTATATAATCCAATTACACCATAAAGGCATACCATTTCTTAAAGAAGGGTAATTCAAAAGGCCTATTTTGAACCTTAGCGTGGGATCATTTTTCCGCTAGCTTGTACCAAGTGTAGTGGTAATGAGCATTTTTTAATGTATTTTTTTTTTACTTTGTAAAACCCGTTTTTAAAAATTTTTTTTTACTCATTAAATGTTTTACACTTTCTTAACTTTTTTTACACTTTTACATTTTTTTCTAAACTTTTCTTTTACCGTTAACCCCTAACTAGCAGTAAGCAGCACTAACAGTAAATTCCCCCCTTTGCCACAACTCCCACCCACTCCAGCTAGCAAAATATATATAATTATAAAATATTTAAATTAATTAAATAAATTGAACCCCTGAGGGTTAAAAAATAAATAAACGTTAATCCTCAAGGGTTAAAAGAAATTAGATTACAGTATAATACTGTGATCTGTATTCTGATCACTGTATGCAGTGATCAGCTGGCAGGGAAGGGGTTAATTTTTATTTAGCCTGGGTAAAGGGGGGTGGTATTTTTTTTTTTACTTAAACGTTACTAAAACATTTTTTCAAACTTTTTACCTTTTTAAAGCTTATTTTAAAACTTTTTTTAACGTTAACCCCTAGTTAGCCTAACACCAAATTCCCCAACTCCCCTCTACCTTCCACCTACCCCAGCTAGCTAAATATATAATTTTTAAATATTTAAATGAATTAATAAAATAAATTTAACCCCTGAGGGTTAAAAAAAAATAATAATTAACCCTCAGTGGTTAAAAAAAAATCAGATGACATTAAAATGTATACCCTGCCAATTGATCACTGTAGTCAGTGATCAATTGGCAGGGAAGGGGTTAATTTTATTAAAGCAGGGGAAAGGGGGGGTGGGATTTAACTTTATTTTATTTTTTTTACACAGGGAGAAGATCAGCAGCATTGATCCGTCTCCCTGCACTTCACACAGAACCCCGGAAGTGAAGGTGAGTATACTGAGCACATGTGCTCACTCTGATAGCCTGTCAGAGCGAGCACCGGTGCTGGGGCAGCCCGATCGGGTGCTCCTGGTCTGCCTCTAATATAGAGGCAGACCGGAGCACCGTTAACCCCGCGATCGCCACGATTGCGGCGATCTGGGGTTAACGTTAGTAAATGACAGAAATTTTCCATCAACGGTCCTTAACTGAAAGACAAGGTTGACGGAAAATTTCCGTCTGCAGTCAGGAAGGGGTTAAACTATTGCTAAAGTGTATTTTGACGAGTAAGAACTGTTTTTCTTGATTACATGCAGAATATTTAAACTTATTTTATTTTAGTTGTCATTTGCAGGATTGTCAGAAGGGATCATTCTCAATACATACACAAATAATTAAAGGGGCACTGTAGGGATTAGAATCCATCAAGATGTTGCATAGATAGAATTCTCTGCATAATGAATGACTTCAGGAATGATTAAAAAAAATATCTGTGTGTTTCATATATACAGCTCTTGCATAAAGAAAAAACATGCTGGATGATTAATTAAAGGGACACTATAGTCACCAGAACAACTACAGCTTACTGAATTTTGTTCTGGTGAGTAGAATAATACCCTTCAGGCTTTCTGCTGTAAACACTGTCTTTTCAGAGAAAATACAGTGTTTAGATTACAGCCTAGTGATAACTTCACTGGCCAGTCCTCAGATAGCTGCTAGAGGTGCTTCCTGGGCCATGGCTGCCTAAAATGCATCAAAACATTCAGTGTCTCCTTCCTCTGCATGCAGACACTGAACTTTCCTCATAGAGATTCATTGATTCAATTCATCTCTATGAGGAGATACTGATTAGCCAGGGCTGTGTTTCTGATCTGCCTCCTTGTCAGTCTCAGCTAATCATATGGAGAAGCATTGTGATTGGATCAGGCTACAACTTCTGATGATGTCAGCAGACAGCTTGTTTTTCTGAGGCAAACAGCATGCAGAGTTACAGCTTCAGGCTTGAATAAAAGTAAGATTTTACTATTTTTATGGGAGGCATGAGGGGCTGAGGGTGGCTAGATGGTGGTTTTAACTCTATAGGGTCAGGAATACATGTTTGTGTTCCTGATCATATTGTGCTCCATTTTACATTTTTTATTATCATTAATTATCCAGTGAGAAAAAAAAGAAGCAATTTAAACCTGTTCTCTGCTGGTCAAATTCTTTCCAGCAAAGAAGTTTAAGCGACCTGCATAGCTTTCTCTGTGTGGCAGTCATCATTGGCTAAGATATGCTGGCCACCTCATGATTTCTTATCATGACACTGTAATGCAATCATGTCCTGGAAAAACATGTCAAATAAGGAATATTCTGTATACATCATACAGAAATAGTTTTTTCCTTTATCCCCCAAATCAAGTGTCCCCCCAATAAGAATATATATGTTATTCTTATAGTTTCTTCTGTCAAGACTTTGCCATCTATTGAACGCTAGCCAAGGGTTCCAATTGTACCAAACATTGACATTGAAAAGTTTAGGTGGTGTTAAAAACTCATTCTCTAATAATTCAGGTTCTTCTGCTCTCAGTGCAATCATAGAGGTAAAATATGTAAGAAAGCTGTTGAAGGAGAGCTTGAAATTCCAGTGCCAAAAAAACATTGCAAAAGATCAAAAAATGTATTCAATAAAACTAATATTTTATGACAGCTCTATCCTATATGGAACATGGCTCCCCTTTCCCCACATCTTCTCCAGTATGTAATAAATAAAGAAGAGATTATGGGTCATATACCACATAATAAGAACTTTTGACCTGCAAATGATTTGTACAGATAACCTAATCAATTGACATCATTGCATTATTTTTTGTTGCCCTGTAAAATCAAAACCTAATTATTTTTCTTATTTATGACCATAAGCCAAAGCACCCCTATATCCTATATCTAATAAAGTGTTTTTTTCTAATCTTTGTAGTCAATATAGTTCTATTTAAAGTGCATGAACAGGTACAGACAAAGGTACAGGTAAAGCAAGTGGCATAATCATACACAATGTTGAAAAAACATTAGAAGAATGTTAGAAGTGTGGAACAAATATAGATTGCAGAACTAATAAAATACAACACAATATTTCGTAAAATACTGATAATATAGAAAAAAACAGAACTGAAAGAAAAAATCATCAGGAAAACCCAAAGAAAACAACAAAGATTCTTTATTTTATCTAAGTTCTAACCAAGTCTAGGTATGGCTTTGGAGCAGAATGCATAGTAAATTAAGGGAAGACTATGGTGGCTCAACCCAATACCTGCCCTGTCAACGCCCATTTGAACATTGTACAAGGTGTAAAGTAGTGTAAGTCAGGAGTGCTAGGAGAGGTCGGTGCCCAAGTAGGGTGGGGTGGGGGGAATCCCAAAATGTACGTTTTTATTTTTTAATGTGGGGAGAAAGGGCTGGAGAAAAGAAGACCTTTCTAAAGTAGAGATGTCTGGTATATGATTTGTAGAAATATGTGTTGTTCCTTGGAGTAAAGCTTCAATTTGTGTTGGATTTTATCAAAAATACCCAATCTAACTTCAGCTAAAATATCTGTTAAGCTTTGAATTCCATTCAATAGCCAACCTTCAGTTTAATAAAGACATATACAAAAAATGTGTCCCACAACAATAAAAATGTAACCCAACAATCCCATATTTTCACAGAATGTTTAGTTATGGACAGGGACTTGATAGATAGAGGGATTGTCTTTGTGTAAACTTCACTGCCCAAATACAAAATAAGTAAAAAAAAACCACTGTAGATATATCATAAATTAAAACTGGCATGCATTTAATTAATGCACTGTTTCATCTAAACACAGCTTGCAAAACCTTCCAAGACTTTCTATGGCTGTCCAGTCAGGGCCGGCGCTTCCTATAAGGCGAATTAGGCAGCCGTTAAATGCCTCACCTCCCCTTCCCTGTAGCGTGGCTGAGCTCCTCTTGAGTGTGCACTTTTGTCAATCCGGCCAGGTCGCGGACCGGAGAGGAGCTCAGCCACGCTACAGGGAAGGGGAGGTGAGGAGAAGAAGATTACAGGGAGGGAGGGGAAGTGGAGAATATTGGAGGGGGGAGTGGAGAAGAAGAGAAGATTACAGGGAGGGACAGGGGGAGAAGATTACAGGGGGGAGAAGAGATTACAGGGAGGGAAGGGGAAGAAGAAGTACAGGGGAGAGTGGAGAAGACAGGGATTACAGGGAGGGGAGAGAAGAAGAGGGAAGAGAAGATTACAGGAGGGAGGGGAGAAGAAGAAGATTACAGGGGGAGGGAGGGAGGGGAGAAGAAGAGGAGGGAGGGATGGGGAAGAAGAGGAGAACACAGGGAGGGAAGGAGAAGAATAACACAGGAGGAGAAGAAGAGGAGAGAAAGCACACGGGGAAGATGAGAACACCAGAGGGAGGGAGGAAGCGATGGGGAGGGAGAGACCACTAGGGAGAGGGTGAGGAAGGAACTGCTAAGGAAGGGGTGGAGGATATAGACCACTAGGGGAGGGTGGGGGAGAGGAGAGACCACTAATGGAAAGGGGGGCAGAGGAGAGACCACTAATGGAAAGGGGGGGGCAGAGGAGAGCAGAGACCCTAAGAGGGAGAGGAGAGACCACTAATGGAAAGTCGGGGAGAAAAGAAGACCATTAAGGGAGGTGGGTGGGAGAGGAGAGACCACTAAGGGGCAGGGGAGATCTCTAAGGGATGGAAGGGAGAACGCTGTAGGACAGGGGGCTCTTTCACACTACGCACACACACACACACACACACACAATGCATCCCTATACACACAGAAACACAGCACGCTTCCCTTACACACAGAGAAACACACAATGCATCCATTATACACACACACACACACACACACAATGCAACCCTTACACATAAAGACAATGCATCCTTTGCACATATACACAGAAACACACAATGCATCCCTTACACACACATGCAAACACACACTGCTTCTTTCTTTTGCTTAGGGCGGCAAAAATCCTTGCACTGGTCCTGTGTCCAGTCACATACTCCCCAATGCAGCTCAATGAAAAGTCTTTGCAAGGCTGGTGTTCTGGGAAATTGCTGCATCATGAGCTTCACTGGTTTTAACCCATTTCAATGCCCGGGGATGGGGTTGTGAGGGAGGGGAAACCTATAGTACCAGGAAAATTACTTTGTTTTCCTCACACTTTAAAATCACCTTAATTATAGATAATTGTTATGCCACATAATAAAGAGATAGGTCAGGTGTTTCCAAGCCCACTTGGTTTGGCATCCAATTCTTTGGGAGACCTTTAAACATTAGAATTCTTTGGGAGACCTTTCAACATGGAAAACAAACCTTGGGCCAGCATTGTGTCTGCAAGAGCATTATGGAAGATGTAATCTGCAACATCAGGAGTGCCAAATGTTGCATACCCCTGCCCTAGGGATTGTCATTTTCCACAAGTGCTGGTGTTTGGAACTCTAACATGTTGGTTCTAGATACAGGGATTTTGGGGTTCTAAATAAATGTAAACATGTAAACAAGCACATTATCGTCTTCGTATGGTGATATCTCGGAGTAAGGGGATTTTATAACCTCTGTGGCATGTTAAAGGGGCACTATAGTCACCAGAACAACTACAGCTAATTGAATTTGTTCTGGTGAGTAGAATCATTACCTTCAGGCTTTTTGCTTTAAACATTGTCTTTTCAGAGAAAATGCAGTGTTTACATTACAGCCTAGTGATAACTTCACTGGCCACTCCTCAGATTGCTGTTAGAGATCCTTCCTGAGTCATGGCTGCCTAAAATGCATCCAAACATTCAGTATCTCCTCCCTCTACATGCAGACACCAAACTTTCCTCATAGAGATTCATTGATTCAATTCATCTCTATGAGGAGATGCTGATTGGCCATGGCTGTGTTTGAATCATGCTGGCTATGACCCTGATCTGCCTCCTTGTCAGACTCAGCCAATCCTATTGGGAAGCATTGTCATTGGATCAGCAGGCAGCTTGTTTTTCTGAGGCAAACAGCATGCAGCTCTACAGCTTCTGGCTTGAATACAGTAAGATGTTGCTATATTTATGGAGGCATGAGGGGCCCAAGGGGGCTAGATGGTCGTTTTAACACTATAGGGTCAGGAGTACATGTTTGTGTACCTGACCCTATAGTGATCCTTTAATTGTGTCTCCAATGTCTTATATACACACATACACATAAACAGTACATTCATTTTCAGTAAAACAGGCCGACCCGGTACTAAGAACCCAAATGTAAGATTGTTTTTAAAGGTGTCTAGACTTTGGACATGCAGGAAAATTATATAAACCATGTATGTGTATATGTGAATGTGTTTTTGTTTTTTTTTGTAGGCTATATATATATATATATATATATATATATATATATATATAATTTTTTTTAAATCAAATCATGTGCAGTGCAATATTGGATAGAGGAAGCCATTTTAATGGTCAATGCTGAGTAGTGGGTAATGAATGTCAGGATTTATAAAGTTCTAGTCTGTGCACCATGACCATTGCAATGATTTGAAGTGGTTGTGGCTCCTGGAGTCTGTAAGTGTAGTGTTTTGCTATGGAATACTGCATGTACAGAGATTAACTCCTTACCTGATAGAGCTGTAAATCCAACATTGGGAAGTATCATTAGCCATCCCAGAACAAAGTTGGCCTTACTAATGTCAATTCTGTGTGAAACTGGCATCTGATGCTTGCACACACAACATAATGGTGCCAGACATGCAATTACAGCTTGCCCCATCCCTCTAGAAAGGGACATTATGTCAGCCAAGGAAGATCAGGGTGAGGGGAAAACTTGGACTCTGTGACTGAACGGAATCACGCTTTTTATAAAACCAAACAAAACAACTTTTAGTTTATTTATTTATTTTAATAAAGTTTAGGGAGGGGCAGACCACCTCAGTAGGGGTTCCTCTAAGCAAAAGCAGTGTTTCATGAAAAGAATGGTTTTTGGTTGGAATACCCTTTATGCTTGAATGTGCAAACAATGGGGAAAAATTAAGGCAAAAGTAGCAGTAGTGATAACTTCCTGGTAGTCACAGCTTGACTAAAAGATCCTGCCTAAAAGAAACTTTTGTGAATATTGCAAGTTCAGTAAAGTATTGTGCAAGCTTGATAGTTTACTGCATTAGATGTAATGTATTCACCCTTTTCTCATGTGATCATATACAGTATTTACACCAACTCTGGATTCATGGCAGGTTTGTACATGTGTATTTTAATGCATTGTAACATTGTCTTGTTTTGATTTTTACATCATGCAAAAACTATGTTTCAATTATACAAAGTTACCAAGGTAATTCACTTACTTGAGAACATGTTTTTAGGCTTGAATCATATCAGCAGATTAATAGATATTACCTTCACCCAGCTTTATGATATACACTTTTTACCTTGAGTGTCTGAGTTCCAGGGCAATCTTTAACAGAACATTCAGAGCGTTATAACCACTTCATCACTTAACCAATAGAGATAGCATGGTTTATTATAACATGGTAAGGGTTAATTTGGCTGCCATTGACAAAAACCTAAGAAATGATATAGCAATTAAGTTATGTCATATCTTCCTGTTTGTAAACAAAACAATGTAAATACGTTTTAGATAAAACAAACTAACCAAGTGGCCAAAGAAACCACCCAAGTGTGTATTGTGTTTCACTAATGGTATATTTCACACTTACCCCTAAAAAAAGGGAAATTTAGGGGTAAGTGTGCATTTTACACTGGGGGCTCCACCGTACTCACTTCTCTGGGTCATTTGGCCACTCTGATTGTTTTGTATGCATGTTTCATGTGTTATGGAGGGGGATACTTACACAGGTGATAGTTTATATATATGTTTTGTCACTATATTTGTCGAAGAGCCTTTTTTCTCACAGAACCGACACCTTTTACATAAATTAATTTTAGGATTGTGTCTGAAACCCTGTAATATCTGTCACTACTGGAGTCTTATCAGATAGGCTATCAGAGTTAAGAGAAAACACAACACTTACAATGTATAAGGGTCATTTACGTAAATGATTTGGATGGATTTTAGATGTCATTTTTATTTTGTAGGAGAATGCATGAAATGAATGTTATGCTTGAGCCTCCATTTGTTTAAATGTGCATAGGGATTTAGGTCAGAGCGCAGGTAACATTCTTTTTGTTTTTACTATGTATTTTAAGCTGTTGGATACTAAGCTACTGCTGCTATAAGCGCGGTGCTTTATCTTTGTATTTTTATAAAATGTTATGCTTGGTCTGTATTCACATAAATGCTCTGACGTTGTTACAAGGAGATCAGAAGCATCTTCACATAAGGATATAGCATTGTACATTTTCACATTTTCAGCCAAATTTTGATCATAGGTAACTGTAATTCCTATACCCCTGCAATCTCCTCTCTCCAATCAGAAAAGTGAATGTGGCAAACTTGCCCTTGCCACAAGCTCCTGAAGGAGCCAGCTTGCTAGCCTCCTGTCTCAGGACTATAGGCCATGCTAAAAGGCTATTGAAAGCCTCGCTCATGGGATACCTGCACGGTAACTTGGAACTGACAGGACACAGCCTGGAGCAGGAAGCTGCCAGGTTAGCTGGATGTTTGTGGGTTTGCTTCCTGACTAACTCAGGTACCGACCGACAGGAGGTCTGGTACGTGGTTAGTCTTACCTTGGGGGAGAGATATGTGGTGAACTTGCCCTCACCAAGAGCTCCTGGAGGAGCCTGATTGCTTGCCTCCAGCCTCAGGACTATGGGCCATGCTAAATGGCTATTGAAAGGCTATTTAATTCCCTTGGACTGTTCGGGAACTGAACCAACCCGCAAACTGCGTACCACCTCTGAGCTTATTGACCCTTGTTAACCTCTCCTGACAGTTCTATCAGTGTGGGTTCTAATTGTGCGGCTGGGTGGCCGTCGTTCGTATGCGTGGGAACTGTATGGAGACCATCTTGTTTGTGAGAATGCAGGCAGTGATGTTTGGGCGTCGATTGCGTGGAACTAAAATCGGACACTGAAACTCCTGAACACCGCTGAATTTGGATGAACACACACGTCAGGAGAACGTCATTTGGTAGGTTTGTTCATATGGATCATAAGAACAAAGGCTGCCAAGAAGCCAGAGTGTGCGTTCAGCATTTCTTTCACATGTAACTCCCGAAGTTGACTGGCTAAAAGCACAAAACGCCCTGGAACTGTTTTGGGCATAGGACCATGTGTGTGGCCGGTCAGAACTTCCACACTGTAGCGTTTTGGTTCTGTTTGTGGGATCTGAGCACTTTTCGGATATGTTGGGCGCTCAGAACCAGGCTCTCTGGGAATGTATAGACTGTGGGATTCCTATGTGGAAAATATGTGTTTTTATGGTTTTTCATATTTGTTACTGTTTTTGCTGAGTAACAATGACAATGCATTTTGTGGACATTTTGTAGGTGTGTTTATGTACGTGTTTTGGGGATTGTCTACTGTACCAGATTCTGTATAAATGTGGGCCATTTGGCTGGGAATAAACAGATCCACTTCATCCTTCACTCAGTCTCGACTAGTGTTTGGGAGATACCGCAGTTACCCTTCGGCAGTAACATAATCCCTACTCAGTAGCTATAATCACTGGAGCTGATCACAACTGGAAGGGGCAACCACAGCAATATTAACCCATCTTCAGAAGGGTATACACATCTGGTGGCAGCAGTGGGATGGTCCCCTTCCTTGGATCCAGAGTGGAGCAGCATTCGGGAGAATGGAACAGGCTAACCCCCGGGCAGCGCTCCCATTCAAAGAGGGGGCCCAGCTTTGGCGGGAGGAGGGGGCCCAGCTTCGGCGGGAGGAGGTTCTTCCCGGTATAGTGCACCGCTGGCAGGAAAAAGTGGCATTTCTTGGGGAACAAGCCGGGCATTTCTTGGGGAACATCCCTGGTCAACAGGGAACTGATATTGGACGAGTCATACAGGGCACTATTGTGGTACGCCGTCCAGCGGGACATTTGGATGGCCGAGGGTGTTCAGTCGGAGGGGAAGAACTATAGTGACCCGGGCCTGTTGTGGAAGGCCTTTATGGAGGATGTTGACTTTGGCATTCCTGCCGAGTCACGGTTTTGGGCTATCTATGGTTACCGGGAAGCGATGCTACAGTGCCCTAGAGCTATTGGGCTGGGGCCAGATCTCACCCACCTGGTTACCATTGATTGGGAGTTGGAACAAGACTACCTAGAACTGATAGGCTCGGTTCAACAACAGGACATTGACATGCAGCTGATGGACTGTACAACACCGGGAGAGTTGAGCTTCATTCTTCCTCCCCAGCAGCAGTTCCCATCACCAGGAGACAGGACACCTGGTGGGGAGGGTACCGATGGGACCGTGGCCTCTGTACCTGGAGAGCAGAGAGGCTGGTTGGCTGACTCAGACTTACTACACCCCGGGTGGGAAGGATGGGATACTGTGCCCACTGCTGCACACCTGGCTCCTGAAGCAGGAGACCTGATTGACTTGTCAGCTGGCCGGTGGAGATGGGACCGAGGTCCCTAAGCCAACCCTACAGGAATGTGGAGCAGTTTTCACAGATCTCTAACAGCAGGGTAAGCTCCAGGGAGAGGAGACAACCGTTCCCTCTCCCCAACCACAGTTGGAGATACCGGGAGTGTGGACAGTCGGTGGCAGCACACCTTGCAGGGAGAGGAGACAACCGGTCTCTCTCCCCAGTGTGAGCCGGAGATACTGGGAGAGGGGACAGCTGGTTCCTTTCCCCAACCACTGTGGGAGCTCATCGGAGGGGGGGACGGCCGGGTTCCCCTACTCAGCTGCGGCGCCTGTTATCTGGGGACAGGACACCTGACACGAATTGTGCTGATGGGACCGAGGTCTCTGCACCAGACCTACAGGAATGCTAGGCAGCCGTCCCAGATCCCCAACAGCCGGATGGAGGCGTTCCTTTTCCACAACAGCCTGGTGAGAGCCTCTGTGACTACCCACAGGCCACCCCAACAGAAGCACTGGTCTCCGGGCAGAGCGCAGTTGGCCTCTGTCCTCCCCTTTCCCTTTTTTCCAGGGCCTGACTACCCACAGGCCACCCCAGCAGAAGTGCTGGCTACGAGGCAGAGCGCCGCTGGCCTCTGCCCACCAAGCAGCCCACCAAGCACTGACCGCTCCATGACTGGGAGCCAGGAAGAAACCGGGGGTGATGGGCACTACCTGCACAGTAACTTTGAACTGACAGGACAGAGCCTGGAGCAGGAAGCTGCCAGGTTAGCTGGATGTTTGTGGGTGGGCTTCCCGCCTAACTCAGGTACCAACCAACAGGAGGTCTGGTACCTGGTTAGTCTTACCTTGGGGGAGAGATATGTGGCGAACTTGCCCTCGCCAAGAGCTCCTGGAGGAGCCTGCCTGCTAGCCTCCTGCCTCAGGACTAGAGGCCATGCTAAAAGGCATTTTGTTGGATTCCCTTGGACTGTTCGGTAACTGAACCAACCCACGAACTGCAGACCACCTCTGAACTTATTGACCCTTGTTAACCTCTCCTGACAGTTCTATCAGTGTGGGTTCTATTTGTGCGGCTGGGTGGCCGCCGTTCGAATGCGTGAGAACTGTGTGGTGGCCATCTTGATCGCAAGAATGTAGGTAGCGGTGTTTGGGTGTCAAGCGTGTGGAACTAAAATCAGACATTGAAACTCCTGAACACCTCTGAACTTGGACGAATGCCTGCTCCTTCCCCACACACGTCAGGAGAGTGCCATTTGGTAGGTTTCTTCATATGGTTCATAAGAACAAACACTACCAAGAAGCCAGAGTGTACGTTCGGTATTTCTTTCACACGGAACTCCTGAAGTTGACCAGCCAAAAGCACAAAACGCCCTGGAACTGTTTTGGACCATGTGTGCGGCCGGTCAGAACTTCCAAACGGTGGCATTTCGGCTATGGTCGTGGGATCTGAGCGCTTTTCGGATATGTTGGATGCTCAGATCCAGGCTATCCGTAGATGTATAGACTGTGGGGGTTCCTGTGGGGGAAATATGTGTTTTTATATAGTTATATAGTTACATAGCTGAAAAGAGACCTGTGTCCATCAAGTTCAGCCTTCCTCACATTTGTTTTTTGCGGTTGATCCAAAAGAAGGCAAAAAACCCACAGTTTGAAGCACTTCCAATTTTGCAACAAACTAGGAAAAAAATTCCTTATTGACCCCAGAATGGCAGTCAGATTAATCCTTGGATCAAATAGCTATTACCCTACATTGAAAAATTATATCCTTGAATATTCTGTTTTTGCAAGTATGCATCTAGTTGCTGTTTGAACATCTGTATGGACTGTGATAAAAACCACTTTTTCAGACAGAGAATTCCACATCCTTATTGTTTACAGTAAAAAAAAAACTTTCATTTGCCTTAGACAAAATCTTCTTTCTTCCAGTCTAAACGCATGACCTTGTGTCCTATGTAAAGTCCGGTTTGTGAATAGATTTCCACACAATGGTTTGTATTGACCCAGAATATATTTGTATAATGTTATCATATTCCCTCTCAGGCAATGTTTTTCTAAACTAAAGAGGTTTAAATTTGTTAACCTTTCTTCATAGCTGATATGTTCATTCCTTTGATTAATATTGTAGCCCACCTCTGCACTTTTTCTAGTGCCATAATATCCTTCTTTAGAACAGGTGCCCAAAACTGCACAGCATATTCAATATGTGGTCTTACCAGTGATTTAAAAAAAGAGGCAAAATGAATGCCCTTTTTCATGCATCACAATACCTTACTGGCCTTAGCCACTGCTGATTGACATTGCACATTGTTGCATAGTTTGTTGTCTATAACAATTCCCAAGTCCTTTTCGTGTGTTATTATCCCTAATTTGCTTCCATTAAGGGTATACGTTGCTTGTGCATTCTTTATGTCGAAGTGCATAACTTTGCATTTTTCAACATTAAATTTCATCTGCCATTTGAGTGCCCAGTCCCCCAGTCTATCTAAATCTCTCTGCAGCAAAGTAAAATCTTGCTCACATTGTATTACTTTACAGAGTTTTGTGTCATCTGCAAACACTGAAACATGACTTTCAATGGTTTTTTTCAAGATCATTTATAAATATGTTAAATAGAAGGGGTCCCAAAACAGAACCCTGAGGGACACCACTTGCCACCTCTGTCCAGCTTGAAAATTTACCATTAATGACAACTCTCTGTACTCTATTTTCAAGCGATTGTTCTACCCATGAACAAACATTTTCATCTAGACCGATTTCCTTGAGTTTGAACACTAATCTATTGTGTTGAACTGTATCAAATGCCTTGGCAAAATCCAAATAGATCACATCCACGACAACACCCTGATCTATACTTCTTCTTACTTCTTTGTAGAACGCAATCTAGTTAGTTTGAAATGTGCTTCATAAAACCATGCTGATTTTAGCTGATAACCATGTTCTTCTCAATGAATTCTTGAATATTATCCCTGAATAACTTTTCAAATATTTTCCCAGCCACATAAATTAAGCTCACAGGTCTATAAATTCCAGGCAAGGATTTTGAACCCTTTTTGAATATAGGAACCACATCTGCCTTCCTCCAATCCTCCTGAACACTTCCTGAAAGAAAAGAATCTTGAAAGATTAAAAACAGAGGTTCACTTATTTCTAAACTTAATTCCTTAAGTAATCATGGATGAATACCGTCAGGCCCTGCAGCTTTATTTATATTAACTTTCTTTAGCTGCTGCAGCACCTTGTCTTGAGTTAACCAATTACAATTATTCTGCACTTTTTTAGCAGAAATCATTTGCACATCTATTGCCATGGGTTCCTCCTTAATATATACGGAGGAGAAATAGTTATTTAAAATTCCTGCCTTTTCCTGGTCTTCATTAACTAACACCCCTATTCCAGTTTTTAGTGTACCTACACTTTCATTTTTTTTTATTTTTTTTTAGAATTTATGTACTTAATGCTTTGGGGTTGGTTTTGCTCTCTTTGGTTATCATTTTTTCATTTTGAAGTTTAGCAAATCTAATTGCCTTTTTGCACGCATTATTGGCTTCCTTATATCTTTTATAGGATGCATCTGATTTGTTTTGTATAAGAAATGTACCTTTCTAATATTTGTTGGAAGATGTTCCATTTATCCTCAATGTTCTTTTCACTAAAGAGTTTATGCCAGTCAATATATTGTAAAGCTTCCCTTAACTTATAGAAATTGGCCTTTTTAAAATGATATGTTTTAGTATACACCATGGGCTTTTTTTATTTTATAGTTTATTTCAAAGGACACTATATTGTGATCACTATTTCCCAAGTGCTCACCTACTTGAATTTTGGTCAAAAGATCAACGTTGTTTGTTAAAACCAGGTCCAGACAAGTGTCCATTCTACTTTGTGCTTGTACAAGTTGTGACATGAAGGTGTCATTCAACAAGTTCAAAAACCTAATTCCCTTTGCTGAGCTACTAGTCCCTCTGTCCCAATTTATGTCTGGGTAATTCAAATCTCCAATAATTAAAGTGTTACCTAGATTTGCAGCTTTCTCAATTTGTTCAAACAGCTGTTGTTCCTCGTCAATATTAACATTAGGTGGTTTATAACATATCCCAACCAATAGTTGATTTCCCTTCTTTTCCCCCAAGCAGATATTTACCCATAAAGCTTCCACATTTTCCTCATCACATTCCACTTGCTTAAGATTTGGCTTTAACTCATGGTTGACATACAAACATACCCCACCACCCTTCTTGTTTTTCCTATCCTTCCTAAATAACATGTACCCATTTAAGTTAACTGCCCAGTCATGTGTCTCATCCCACCATGTTTCAGTTATGCCTATTATGTCATATTGTTTAGTGTATGCTATTGCCTCTAGTTCCCCCATTTTGTTATTTAGGCTTCCTTGCATTAGTAAGCATACATTTAATATCATGAGTCACTTGTACTTTTTGTGAATTATCAACATTACATACCTTCTCTGTTCTGAGCTTGCCCCTCCCCCATCTCCACCCCCCTTATACTGAGCTAAAGCCCATCTCCTTTCTGTCCTATCTCCATTTTGTAGATTGCTATGACCCTCCCCCCCTACTACTAGTTTAAAATCTCCTCCAACCTTCTAGCCATCCTATCCCCCAGCACTGCAGACCCTCTCCCGTTTAGGTGCAATCCATCACCACTATAAAGGTTGTACCCAATCGCAAAGTCGGCCCAGTGCTCTAAAAACCCCAAACCCTCCTTCCTGCACCAAGACTTCAGCCACGCATTGACCTCTCTAATCTCCCGCTGCCTTTCCACTGTAGCGCGTGGCACAGGTAATATCTCAGAGAATACCACCTTGGAGGTCCTTTTCTTAAGTTTGCTACCTAATTCCCTGAAATCATTCTTTAGGACCTTCCATCTTCCTCTTACTTTGTCATTGGTACCAACATGGACCATGACCACTGGGTCATCCCCAGCCCCTCCCAATAATCCATCCACTCTGTCAGCAACATACCGGACCCAAGCACCCGGGAGACCACAAACTGTCCGGATGAGCCGATCAGAGTGGCAGATTGCCCTATCTACTCTCCTAATGATAGAGTTCATTATGGTTCATATTTCTTACTGTTTTTGCTGAGTCATGATGAGAATGCATTTTGTGGACATTTTGTCGGTGTGTTAATGGGTGTGTTTTGGGGATTGTCTACTGTACCAGATTCTGTATAAATGGGAGCCATTTGGCTGGGAATAAACAGATCTAGAACACTCTTCACTCAGTCTCGACTAGTGTTACCCTTAGGCAGTAACTATAATCAATACTCAGCAGCTATAATCACTCTGGAGCTGATCACAACTGGATTGGGCGACCACAGGCGGTATTAACCCATCTTCTGAAGGGTATACCGCCACAGTGACTATAACACTGGATGAAACCTAAATAATTTTATAAGCCATTTTGAGAGCAACATTTTTTTTTTTTTATTGTTTGAAGTGTGATGAGTATACACGTATTGACCATGACATATGGTGCAATGCAAAAACATTTGAATACAGATTCTGAGTTAGGAAACAAAATGTCATGAGGAAAACTGCACATTTTTGTTTTAAAATATAGGGTAACAAACATGGTAGGTAATAGTATGCTGAGATAAGTGACGAGCGTGGCACAGGGAGAGTGTCAGATATGTTACGAGTGTACGCAAGGTTAAATGTGCTCATAAGTTCGATTAAACATACTTAATTAACCACGGAGGGGAGAAGGGTTTGACACCACTATTTGTGAGACAGCAGTTGTGGTGTAGTGTATCATAACTAGAAACAACACCGTTATAACAGTGCTTATTGCCTGACCATGGTATATCAGCTGAGTTTCTGCTGGCTTATGGCCTCTTAGGGTTCTGCTTAGTCCGTCCTGGGGTTAGGCTGGTGTCAGGAGGTTAGTTACACTATGGGCTAGGACAGTAGGGGTTAATCAATGTTAATTATGTAAAGCATTGCCACTTGTGGTTCCATATACTACGCAATATGGAGCTCACTGTTACTGTTGTTAAGTCCGGGTTATTCACCCTATGCCTGATGCATGGAAGGCGTTGCTGGCATGATGGCCATTGTGCAGGTCATCGGCTCTGTCTCCCTGCCAGGCTCCTCTCTCGCTGGACCTCCATGGACCGGGTCCTGTTGCACGGCTGTAGAGTGTTGCGGGCTCTTGGGGTCCTTCTGTATGGCAAAGTCTTTTGTGCAGCTTGGTAGCTGTTGTGCCCGTCTGGGTGCCTGGAGGGGGTACCTTCTGAGTGGGCTGATGCTTGAGGGTGTAGCGGCCTTTCGTTTGAGTAGTTTTGCGGCGGCGAGGTTTATGTTTCAGCCGGATCACCCGCCTCCTCCTCCCCATGATCTGGGTGTTTCTGCATACCGTGCCGGATCTTGTGGGAGCCCTGCAGGTGACTCAGCAGAGGGCGAGTTTGGCCCAGAAAGCCTCCAGTAGGTGGTCAATCCTCTCCTCTAGTGGGGGCATTATGTTGCTGGTCGCTGGGCTGCACATGGCATCCGCCATGATTTTCTCCGCTCGTTCTGCTGTGCATGTAGGGCCGAGTCGGCTCCCTGGTGCTAGGACGTTGCTTGTGTTTGCCGGGATGACCCCTGCCGGCATGGGGGGGTGGGGGGAGGTAAAATCATCCGGGGAGACCTCTAGCCGAGAAGGCTGCTGCTGTAGATGGGTCGGCCGCCTCCCTCATGTCACTTGTTCGGGCCCTCCTTAGGCCTCAGGTCGATCCCCGGTTATAGACTGTCGCCTGCCGTTGGGTCTTCTGGCTATTGTTGCCTCTTTGGCTATTTTGTTCATAACAAATGTTCTTTTTATTAGGTTCTGTTATAGTATAGTATAGTATTGTGATTTATTTTATAGGTATTTTGGCTATACTGTTTTTTTTAGGGTTTCTAATCTAGTTTGTGCCTTGCCTTAAATAAATTGCCTCGGTGTAGGCAGCCTTTTTTATTTTTTGATGGCATTAAGAGGGATCTTTTTATTTTTTTAAATCTTTTTTTAAATCTTTATTTTTGTTGCGCATGGAATAACAGTAGGCTTGCTCAGCCACAACAGCAGTCGCAGGCAGAATGCTAACAGGCATTATAAGTATGGCATGGCATATGAATAGACAGCATAATTTTTCTTTTAGTTTATAGTAACAGGAGGGGTAGTCAGTGGAGAGACATAACATATTATAAGATACAAGCTTTTCTGTCTGTGATGGTAGTGTAGGTTAGAGTTCGACGCTTATAGTACATGCTAGGAAAATTAAAGTTTAACGTTTATAAATGAAAAAGCTTAGACATAGTTTAACGCAGGCAGGGTCATTTCTGAGATGGTACTGCACTATTGTTTAAAATGTATTAATGAAACTTTTTATGCAGGGTATGTCAATGACAGTGTGTTATATGTTCTGGCATTTGAGATTTAAGGGGTCGAGCTTTGAAAGAGTGGAGGCAATGCTTTGGGATGAGTTGAGCTTAATGGCAGACATGTTAACTAGAGCAATGTAAAAGACAAAGTTATAATGGTAGTTTAGTCCAAATATACATATCTAGTACTCTGTAAAGTAAAGTAGAGCAATTTACCATTAGATTGCATATGAATGCCCGAAGGACACCATATTATGTAGTTGTGAGCGGCCCTGTGGGCTGCTTAGCTGATGCCCCGCAATGGGAGGCTGCATAGATGTAATTGCCAGAGTCCAGCTAGCTTTATGTGGGGGGCCCACCAGTCGCGGGTTCTCGATGGCAGGTCAGCACGGAGGTCAGCTAGTGGAGTATGGGATAGTGCTGCAACAATTACCAGATTTTACTAATTACATGACGTAAAGTCATGATTTTATAAAGGACACGGAGGCGAGTATTAGGCTTATCTCTTTCTTTTATTCCTCAGCAGCAAAGAAAGCTAAGGTGTTTATTTGTAGAAAAAAAACATACATAAATACCCTCACAGGGTTAACCTTACATCATTATCTCTTAACCAATAGGAACAGTCCATCTCTGATATCCTCTCATGTAACCTCCTCCTCTTCCTCTTTCTTGATGATGCCGAAGCGAACAAATCACCATTAGTATGTAACAAAATTCGTTATAACCAAAACACACAAACGGTTGACAACTGGATACTTGACGTTGAAGTTGAATCCGTCCACAAATAACGCGGGATCTTCCGAAACTGATCCTCTCAAAACTGCGAGATTATTTCTCGTCATCAGTGGGTATCTTTTAGCTGTGTTTCAGGCTGGAAAGACAAAGAAAACAAATGGTAAAACGTGTCCTTGCCAACTATTTTCATCTTACTATGGTATTAAAAGGTGAGCTGTTTATGTAATCAATCATATATTAAACATGCAATCATTCCTTGTTTGATAGATTTACCATAGCGTAACACATATACCTTATATCAATGATAACTCATTTAACGAAAAAAAGTCCCTATTACGTACCTGGGTTGGGATACAAATGTTTTGTTGTATCTGCCCTGGGTGGGCTAATACTCGCCTCCGTGTCCTTTATAAAATCATGACTTTACGTCATGTAATTAGTAAAATCTGGTAATTTTATTAAAGGACACGGAGGCTCTTATTAGGCTAGTTTAAAGCTGTGCAATAACTAAACTTGACACATGTTCTGTAGGTCGAAAGTAGTATTCCTTAAATGTCGATGCCCTAGACCAGTCTGCTGTTTTCATGATATCTTCCAATTTACAACCTAAATTAAAAGCCTTTGAAGCCATGGCCCCCCTGGTAGAGTGTGCACCATATACAGTTGTATCTATGTGGGCTAAGGCCATTATCCATCTCACCCATCTGGCGAGAGTTACCGTGGATACGGGATGGTGTGGTTGTTTGATAGCTAAAAACAATTCCGGGTGCCTCGGGTTTCTGAATTCCAGGGTCCTTGTCTCGTATTCCTTCAAGCAAACCACCGGGCAGAGTTTACGGTTATGCGGGAATGTTGGATACGAAACTGAGGTAATTGATGACTTTGTACGTCTGGAGATGTTGAATGAAACCCCCGTGGGAGTAAAGGATCTTGCATCAACGTCCAACGCCCTGACGTCTGACACTCTCTTACAAGAGATCAAGCAGAGGAGCATGACTAGTTTTGCTGACAGTTGTTTCAGTGTGAGTGTCTCATTGTGTGGCCAAGTTTCTAACAGTTGTAAAACTGAGTTGACGTCCCATAGAGACGTGTATCGGGGTTGCGGTGGACGAGCAAACCGAATACCTCGAAGGAGACGGCATACCAATTGTTGTTGGCCCACTGGGGTCCCATCTATTCCCCGGTGTCCCGCTGAGATTGCAGACCTGTACACGTTGATGGTGCGATAGGCCAAACCTTGATTGTATAGGTTGGTAAAGAAACGCAACAGGTAATTTATAGGAGCACATATGGGATCCACCTGCTGTTCCATGCACCAACTACTCCATCCGTTCCAGGCATAGAGGTAGGAGCGTCTCGTTCCAGGCGCCCAAGCTCCTGCCAGTAGATCGATAGTTTCCTGTGGAACCTCTGGGACGCTCCATGGTCCCCTGAAAGCAACCGTGCTAAAAGTTTGAGTTGCCCCTGTACCAACAGGGGGTGTGGTTTGCCCTCTGGATCTGCTAAAAGGTATGAGACGTCTGGTAAGTGTCTCGGCAGGTCTATAGACATCTCCATGAGTGTGGGGAACCACGGCTGAGCTGTCCAAAACGGGGTTATGAGGACCAATGACGTTTGAGTCCGCCTGAGGTGCACCAGTGTTCGAGCTATGAGGGAGAACGGAGGAAATGCATACAATCTGTTGTGTGGCCAGTGTTGGAGAAAAGCGTCCGCTGCCAGGGCGTCTGGATCCGGCCTCCAGCTGAAGAATGTTGGCAATTGGGAGTTCAAACGAGACGCAAAGAGATCGATTTGCATCGGGCCCCAGAGCGTCTGAAGTCGTAAGAACACACTGCGGTCTAGCCGCCAGTCGCTGGTGTCTCGCAGATGTCTGGAGTACCAGTCCGCCACTATGTTGGACATGCCCGGGATGTACTCCGCTTGTACCGAAATATTGCGTGCCAGGCAATGTTGCCAAAAGTCTTTGGCCAAGTCCGCCAGGATCCTTGACTTTGTGCCACCGAGGTGGTTGATGTATCGGACTGCAGATATGTTGTCCATTCGCAGGACAATGGAGCAGTTGGTTGCGGCTCCGAGGAGACTTCTCAGGGCGAATGACCCCGCCATGAGTTCCAGGCTGTTGATGTGTAACTCTTTCTCTGAGCGTGACCAGATGCCTCCGGTGGAGGTAGGCCCGCAGCGCGCTCCCCAACCGTGTGTGCTCGCGTCGGACTCTATGGTGAAGTCCGGGGCAGTTCCGAAGATAGCCCTGCCGTTCCATGCTTCCATATGATGCAGCCACCAGGTGAGTTCCTGCTTGGCCTCGTGGTCGAGTGGGACGGAGTCGGAGTATGAGTGCCCCGAGCGTAGATGTGAGGCTTTTAGCCTTTGCAGAGCCCTGTAATGTAGAGGCCCCGGGAAGATTGCCTGGATGGAGGCTGATAGGAGTCCAAGTACCCTGGCTAGTTGTCGCAGAGTTAACACTGGTCTTGTCAGTGTTCTGCGGATCTCCTTTTTTATGCTCTTGACTTTGTCTGTTGGCAAACTGAGCGTCCCGGTCGTTGCGTCTATGTGGAATCCCAGGAATTCCATGTGTTGAGATGGGGTAAGTACCGATTTTTTCCAATTGATGAGGAATCCCAAATTTCTTAACAGGGTCAATGCCCAGGATAGATGCTGTCGGAGTTGGCAGGCCTCGTGCGCCATGAGCAGCATATCGTCCAGATATATGATCATTCGTATGCCTCTGCTGCGCAATAACGCGACCACTGGTTTTAGGAGCTTGGTGAAGCACCAAGGGGCCGATGAGAGTCCGAAGGGCAGGCATTGGAATCTCCATGTCGCTCCTTGCCATTGGAATTGGAGTAGGTGGCGACATTCTTCCGCTATAGGGATCGTGAGGTAGGCGTCTTGCAGGTCTAGTTTGACCATCCAGTCCCCCACTCTGAGCAGGTCTCGTAAGCAGTGGATACCTTCCATTTTGAAATGGCGGTATCGGACAAATGCGTTTAGGGGCCGCAAGTTGATGACTGGGCGGACTCCGCCTCCTTTCTTGGGTACCAGAAATAGATTGCTCATGAACCCCGGGAAGGGTGAGGGAACCTGAAATATTGCGCCTTTTTCTCGGAGTGAGAGGATCTCTTTGGTCACCAGGTCCCTGTCGTGTGAGGAGAATGTTATTCGGTGTGGCCAGGTAGTTTGGACAGGGGGTTGTACGAACTCTATGCGGTACCCTACTACAGTATTTAGGACCCACGAGTCTGTTGTCAAGTGTTGCCAGACCTCTATAAAGTGTAACAGTCTGCCCCCTACGCTGTGTATACCCGGGGAGGGGAAAGGTATTGCACTCACCATAAGGCCGTCGGCTGTATGAGGTGCCTCTGGTTCCTCGAGGTCGCCATGGTCTGCCTCTGACCGGAAAAAAGGGCGAGGGTGCTCTGTTTTCTGGCGGCTGAAATCTAGCCGTAGCGGGACCTCGGTATCCCCGGTATGAACCACGGGATGAACGGCCGGGCAGACGGCCCCGGTGTCTGCCGGCCCCACCAAAAACTCTGGGAGAGAACACTCTTTTTATGCTTGTCTGTGCCTTGTCTAGGGCCGTAAACGTGCTTACGTAAGTGCTTAACTCCTTAACGAAATTGTCTCCGAATAGGAGACCTTTGGCTTGTGGCCCCGGTTCGGTGAGGGCCATGTTTACGAGCTTGGGCTCAATTTTCATAAGAATGGTTTTGCGCCGCTCAGTGGCTAGCGCGGCGTTAGCGTTGCCGATGAGGCAAATGGACCTCTGGGCCCAGCCTCTAATGGCTAGCAAATCTAACGGTGCCCCCTCAGT
Organism: Pelobates cultripes; assembly: GCA_933207985.1. Taxonomy (NCBI): domain Eukaryota; kingdom Metazoa; phylum Chordata; class Amphibia; order Anura; family Pelobatidae; genus Pelobates; species Pelobates cultripes. Next base: position 223,768,164 of record OW240914.1, read on the forward strand.
TAGGGCTGCTTCAACCAGCTCGAAGATTTTGGCACTAGGGCCGAGTGTATCGAGTACCTTGTCCTGGCAGTGGCGTAGGGAGTAATCCAATCCCTTCTTTGCCTTCCAGCCAGTTTTTCCCAGGAACTGTGCTACCTTGGGATCTATATCCGGCGTGGCACAGGCCATGTCGGGGACTGTTGGCCGTGGGCATTCTGCCCGCAACTTGTTCCTGGTGGCCTTATCTAAAGGCTTACGGATTCTGGCTGCTATGTAGCGTGCCACATGCTCAGTTGGGAACCACTCTGCTGACCTAGGGTTCTGTAATGTATCGGGATCGAACAGAGGTTCGCCCTGTGGATCCAAAATGGCGGACGGATCCGCGTTATCATACCTTAGGGTATTTGGATCTCGTGACGGACTATGGTCCGGGGAGGAGACCTCCCATTCATTTGAGTCGATCTCGTCGGACTCGTTCAAAACCTCCTCACTATCCGAATCAGTGTCGGAAGAATCTGACAGGGCTTTTGCCCTCTTCCACGTCCGCGCCGCTTTTGCCCGGCGGGTGGCTCTCTTTCGTGGGGGCCCCACGACCTCAGCGGTGACAGGACGTACCCTGTCCGTCAATTCTTTTTTGGAGGTAGGAGTTTGCACGTGATGGGTTTTGCTTATGGCTTTCCGGCCTTCCCTGCGTAATGACCCGTCTGCCACGGCTCTAGCGCGGGGCAAATTGGTGGTGGATGCCTTAAGAGCAGTAGTGATGGAGTGAGAGAGATTGTCAGACATAGCCCCCATTGCAGAATAAATCGCTTGGGTGACCGACCGTGACATGGTGGCGTCCAGGAGTGAGTGGAACTCCTGCGAGTCCAGCTGCTCCAGCGGAGCCACCGCATCCCCTTGGAGGGTTAGGGGTTCAGACAGCTTGGTCTGGTGGCGGGCGTTGGTGTCCTCACCATCACTGGGGCCAGAGACAGGGTGCTCACTAGGGGCCTGCATAGTTAGATACTTAGTGGCAGGATAATGGGACTCACACAGTCTGGCAGTAAAAACTGTGGCTGTTAATTACACACTGCAGGGCAGGGTAGACAGTCAGACAAGGCAAAGACAGGACAGAAAAAAGGCTGCACTGTTAGCTTACCGAGTGTTCCCTCAGGAATGCCCTCTGGGAGCACTGGTAAGCTGACAGGCAGGCCTCTAAACCAATCAGCTCGCCCCTTCTTGTTGGGCTGAGCGAGCTGAGGGGGAAAAAAGAGCGGCAAAATTTATGTCTGCCGCCCCTTTAAGATGGCCGCCGCGGGTCGCGGCTGGAAATGCGCATGCGCGCGCGGCACTCACTCGCGGGCACTGGCGCCGAGGAAAAAACCCAGTCAGGGAACAGTTTGAACCGTTCCCAGGGGTTTCCCTGCGCCCAGCGCCCGAGTGCCGCGGGTGGGAGGACGGGTAATAAACTACCCGATAGTGAGGTGAACGGCCGGTATACCCGCCCTGGGGGTCGGGGAACCGGCGGGGATGCGTGGGAGGGGCACCCCCACTGAGTGAACCCACAGGAGGGTTGAGGGTGGGAGGGAAAACACAGTAGTCAGGAGATTATACTGCAGCAACAACACAGAATCAACAGAAATCACAGAATCAAATTAAGCAATGCATATCAAGAAAAAATGAAGGTGTTACTTAGCTGAGGCAGCAGCAAAGAAAGAGGAAGAGGAGGAGGTTACATGAGAGGATATCAGAGATGGACTGTTCCTATTGGTTAAGAGATAATGATGTAAGGTTAACCCTGTGAGGGTATTTATGTATGTTTTTTTCTACAAATAAACACCTTAGCTTTCTTTGCTGCTGAGGAATAAAAGAAAGAGATAAGCCTAATAAGAGCCTCCGTGTCCTTTAATAAAATTGAGGTCTGCTGGATTTTCTGTGGCGTTGTCTGTGTCCAGCTCAAGGGAGGGCATCGTGCTTTCTGCGGCTGCTTGGCACAACCTGGTTGGTTGCTGGGTGTGTTGAGGGTTTGCAGCACTCTGTGTCTTAGCTCTGGTGCGTGGTTCCATCTCGTGCGTTTGCTTGTAGAAGTGTGCTTATTTCTCGCGTGCTTCAGTACAGGCTTTGGACATGAGCTGGTCATGCGTGATTTTGGCGGTGACTTGCGGTGGAGGATAACAGTTTTCTGATTCTCGTGCCCCGTGACATTGCGTGCTGCTGGGAAGCCGTCTTCGTCGGCGCCCTCTTGTGGCTTTTTTCATTTGCAGGACTGCGAGTCTACTGCTTTGGTGCACCTTAAGTGAGTACTCATCTGGAGTCTGGGCAGTTGTCTGTTGTCTGTTTGCCAGTTTTACCCAGAAGGCTTCGAATATGGCATCCAGTTGTCTCAGGATATCGGCCTTTCTGCTCCATTCTGGGGAGTGCATGTGGCATCCGCCATATTGCAGGCCTCCGCTACTGCAATCTGCTTGCATGGTCTCACCACCTGTGGCTTGTGTAGCCAGGTCGCCTCTCTGGGGTGAAGCGGGGGGTCACCCCCGCCGGTCCAGGATGTGGAGGACTGGATATCTGTGTCTCCACGTTGCCGATATGAGGACAAGGAGAGCGGCCGCCTCTCCCCAGCTCCATTACTCGCGGGCCGCGGCATGCAAGCTTGGGCTCATGTCTGTGGAAAACTCTTGATTGAGGTATCAGGAGGCTCACCAGGGTGCCCTTAGTTTGGGTAGCGCACTCAGGCACATCTTGAGGCATTATTCTGGTGAATATTCCCATTAATTCAGCATGAGTAGTGGGAGCTCAGCCAAAATGCGACTGCTCATCTAGCTGGTCCTAAGAGGGATCTTTTATCATCATTTTCATACAGCAAATAATTTTACACTTTTACTAATTGAAGAAAGTCACATGCCTGCATAAATTTTGGGGGGTTTGTGTCGCTTATGTATTTTGATGCACCAGCGTCAATGCAACTCCGTTCTCAGCCGTCCAAGAATTTGTATCATTCTCTGGGGTCCTCACTAATTTTGATGCACTGGCATCAATTTCTCAGCAATCTCTCCAATTTTTAGACATAGCCTGCATCATTCTGGCCTTAATCCGAAAGTGGCACAAGCCGCGATCTTCTCCCCTTTTATTCATTATTGTTTGGCATCTTGCTTGATGCACTTCAGCTGCGCAAATGTGATGCTAGATCTTGGTCCTATTTAAACCCCTCTAGATTTAGGACCAGTGCCCCTTAGTTGTTTCCGGCGATTTAAGTGTGTTGTTAAAGGGTTTTTTCTCAGTTCCTGACTCTGATGGTATTTTGGTTCCTGATATTTACTATTCCTGACCTGGGTTATGTTTTGGCTTATGATTTGGCTTACCCTTCTCTGCTTAGTTTACCCCTTTGGGTTATAGCTTTAATCGTTAGTCCTTAACTTTCCTACTAAGCTTTCAGCCCAGTCCCTCTAACTCTAGTAGCTTCCTACATCCCTGAAATTTTTCTCCCTTCTATCTTCCCTTCTAGAACCTGACTACCTTATGACCTCCTATTTTTGTCTTACCATGCTTAAATTTACTGGGGAAACAATTTAAAATATGCACACTTGCTTGGCATCGCATCTCAAATATAACAGAACATATAACAGTGCTGGATAGGGATGGAATACACATTTTCATTAATCTACAATTTACTCCATGATTTACATATTTGCTTCTCGTCATGATTCAGTATCCTTTCAAGTATGCTTTCAGTATCCTGGCTGAATTCTGGAAGCAATACTGTGTGTCTGAAAATTGCACTGAAACTAAGATTGGATCTGTTTAAAGAATCTTGCATATGGTGTGACTTACCTTATTCTCTTACTATGAACCCAGCTTTATGATAAACACCTTCTAGAGCAGGGGTAGACAACCTCCGGCACTCCAGTTGTTGTGGAATATATCTCCCTTAATGCAGGGCTCAACAAATTCCAGGCGCCAGGTTGCCATACAGCCCCCGAGGTGGCCGGCTGTCTATTAGTGGAGGCCGGCAGGCTCATAAAGAGCATGGGCATGCATATAGGTGGTTGGTTGGTCAGCTGGATAGCTCAGTAAGAGCGTGGGCAGGCGGCCTTGCGAGTGAGACTGTTGGTGTGTGCACGGACGGGAGGCTCTAGGAGGTTTGAGGCAGACGGGCAGGTGCGTTGGAGAACTGTAACCTCCCTCCCTGCTCTGCTCCCTCGCGTGCCCTCCAGTGATGCCGGGAGACGGAATATGACGTCATTCCGGCCCCGGCATCACTAAACAGTGCTCTATGGAGCAGTGCAGGGAGATGACTGAAGCCCCGCTGAACCACAGGGAAAGCTGAACCAAAGTAGGGAGGCTGGGTGGTCACATAAGTGTGTGTGATTATTGCAGTGACAGTGAGTGTGTAGATCAGTGAGTGTGTGTCAGTGAATGAGTGTGTTTAGATGACTGGTCCCCCTCCAATCACATGGGAAAGATGTTTTTACTCACCTTTTTCTCCTATGCTGTACTGATCTCGCCGCAGCTGGTCTTGCCTCCATGACTGCTATCATCAATCTTGATAAACTCAGCCAATCCAATGCTTTCCCATAGGAAAGCATTGGGAGTATATGGCACATGTGTGGCAAAATGCCATACTGCGCCAATAAGCATCTCCTCATAGAGTGCTGTAGATACTGTGCAGCACTGACCCAGGATGCACTCCAGAGGCCGTCTGTGACTGTCACTAGAAGTGTTGCAAGGCAGAAATGTAAGTACTGCTTTTTCTATGAAAAGGCAGGGTTTTCATTGAATAATGTGCAGGGACAGATTATAGACATGAAAACAACAACATTAAGCTGTAGTGGTTCTGGTGACTATAGTGTCCCTTTAAGAATTGTATTTTTGACATTGAAAAAGCTGGCTCCTAACATTTTTTGCTGGCTCCTAGATTCCAGGCAAATTTGTCAAGCCCTGCCTCAATGCTCTTACAGCTATAATCCCCTGCATCAGGGGAGATGTAGTCCAACATCTGAAGTACAAAAAGTTGCCTACCCCTGCTCTTGAGTAATCCACACAAGTTATACTCCAGAATAGAATATCTCCCTTCAATTTGGCATCCTCCTCTTATGATATAACAGTCATCGATGCATGTGATTGAACCACTGACCGAAAATTACTCCCCACCCCACACACACACTTCTTGATGAACTGTATATCTGTCTCTGGCAAAACAATCCTTGGAGAATGATCCAGAGACTTAATACAGAATTTACACTCTAACCAGTTATTTTAAGGAAAACACCATGTCTGACAAACAATTGCTGGTATGAATTGATATGGATAAGAAAGAGTGTAATCTCTGCCATATCTCCAGTGGGAGTAACACTGTGGGCGGCCAGTGACCCTCATTCAGTGTTAAACTGTTCTAAAGTGGTTTAACACTGAATGAAGGGGCAGTACCACTGGACTTTAGGCACTATAACTATAACCAATTCAACTCTACACTACACCACAGAACATTTATGCTTAGCTTTGGCATGGAAATGTTTATTTGCTAATCTATCAAACACAGATGTCGTTTTCTGAATCAAAGGTTGTAATGACTGAGTAACCACATATAAAAGTTAAAGAAAATCTAGACCCCTAAAATACGATTCTCAAATGTCTTGTTTTTTTTAACTTCCTATAGCATGCAAAGGTTGAATTTTTCCTACCTGTGCTGCATTAATATCTGATATTATGAGAGAAGGATGTATTCTGTGTAGAGTGGATGCGGGGTGTATGTGTAGTGGATGCAGTGTGTTTATAGTGCATGTGGTTTGCTTGTATAGTGGATACGGTGAGCGTGTATAGTGGAATGTAGATTGTATGTTTGTGTAGTGGATGCAGTGCGTATAGAGGATGTAGTATTTGTGTTTAATAGATGTAGTGTGTAGTGGATGCAGTTTGTATAGTGTGTGTTGCCTAGTTGATGTAATGAGTTTTTGTGTAGTGGATGCAGTGTGTGTAAATATGTTGTGTAACATAGGGCCTGCATTCTGTGAGAACAAAAAAAAGTGTTTTTTTATTTATCTATTTCAATACATTTATTCTCCCCGTCCTCTCTCATACCTGTGGCCTGGGAGGTGGGAGATTACATTCATTGGTTGACTGGTGGCAACGTGCTGGTTGTCAGACGCTGCATACTGCAGAGGTGGCGCAGCCAATGTCATCTTCATTTTACAGCTGCTCCTATATGTGTGCCGTACGGAGCACTGCCATGGTAACCAGTGGCACCGCTCTGACGGCCAAGGGACTCATGTGTGAGTTGGAGAAAGGGTCGGCTGTAAAGGGAAGATGGTTTATGCTTGGGCCCTCCTGCAGTATACAGGTTGCCGAGGGGCTGATAATCGCTATATATATGTGCACCTTCTGACTGTGAGACCCTGGGTCCCATACAGCCATATCTCCCATGGCCCATGTGTCCACAACCAGTCCGGGTCCACCATGGCCACCATTTGTCATCCCCTGATGGCAGCCCTGTTCCTGAAGATATGCCAAATTATAATATCAGTTGTGAGTTGAAAGGCCTGAACACCCAAATATAGCTCTGATACTGTTATGATTTAAAGAAATAAATCTGGTGGAGTAAGGTCATTTTAACACAATCAGGGTTATTTACTAAAATGAGAATTCTAAGTGAATTTTAATAGAACGCCATAATAGGTGAACAGGAAGCATAGCAGACTTCTTACATTTTGGCTATTATTATCTTAAATGTAAAATGTAGTTTGTATTCACTTTGAATTCTCACTTTAGCGAATATTCCTGAATGAAAGGATTAGGGTGTATAATTACATTTATTATTTATTATAATAAAATGGAGTATAATTCAATCATACAGTCTGGAAGGATTATGTCTAACCACTTAGCACTGAGACATCTAATTAAATTTCAAATTAAATGTTAGTAAATGTTTATCTAATATAGAAACCTGTGTAGGCAAGGCTTTTCATTTTTTCACGTTTATTTAAATGCAGAAAGGGAGAGGTATTGTTGGAAAAACATGACAAAGAAAGGGAACAATGCAAAAAGGTGTACTAATATAAAAATGAGATCTTCATAAACAAAAAGCTGCTGGAAAACAATGAATGGAGGGAGGAAACTTGAATTTGATATAAGAGTTTTCTAGTTTGCAGACATGATAAGTGCAGACATGTAAGGGCATACTTGTTTGGCACAATTATCAAATCAGTGCTTTGGCATTTGATTTACCAAACAAAAAGTAATTTATTTCCATGAACTACAGTCTCAGGCATCACAGTTTTAGTTTTGACAACTAGTAACACCAGGAGAAATCTGACTGCCAGTTTGGTCAAATAGTTCTTCAAATCATAGTGAATGACAATTTGCGGTACCTGTGTTGTAAATTGTTTCAGATGAATTCTGAAAATCAGTGATTTCCTCATCCGAAATTATGATACAGAATTGGTCGGACCGCCAGAATTCTGACTACATTTGGCTTTCGTAAATATGACAATTGCCAATGCAGTCAGAATTCGGACCATGCAGACCACAAAGGACCTGAATCCAGCGCCGATGTCCCTCGACGCTGGGTCAAGCTCCTCCTCTGTGCTTGCATTAGGCTGCCCCATAGGAAAGCATAGTATCAATTCTTTCCTACGGGTATTTAGCAGATGCCTGATTTCCTCATGCACAGCGTGAGGACATCCAGCATCAGTTAGGTGACCTTTGGTCTCCTAGGCACCCTGAAGTCCCTTTAGTGGCTGTCTGGTAGACAGTCACTAGAGGTGGAGTTAACCCTTCAAGGTAATTATTGCAGTTTCTGTGAAACTGTGATAATTACACTTGCAGGGTTAAAGAGATTGGGACACTGCACCCAGACCACTTCAGTGAGCTGAAGTGGTCTGGGCTCCTATAGTGTCCCTTTAAGTACACACTCTGACACACACATTCACTGACAGACAGTAAGACACACTGATTTGACACACATTAATTGACAGACACACATTGGCAGATACACAGTCACACACATACACTCAATGACAAACACAGACTTACTGATTTGACACACACTCATTCATTGACAGACACACACTGACACTCATTGTCAGACACAATGATAGTCACACAATCATAAACTCTCACTGATTTGACACACACACACACACGCATTAACAGACACACGCATGCACTAACAGACACACGCATATACACTCACAGACATACATATACTCACAACTTATTAATTAATCTCCCTGCTGAGCTACCCTTACGCCGCGCTGGCTTTTTTACTGATGCCGGGAGCCGGAATGACGTCATATTCTGGCTCCCACGGCATCAGTAAAATGCGCGCGCGTTAGCAGAGCAGAGAGATCACAGCTCCCTCGCCGCCTCGGATGGTAAGCCGCCCACCAGAGGGAGGGGAGGAAAGGGGGGTCTCTATTAGCTGGCCAGCATGTCAGTTCTTGCCCCCCACCCCACATGACAGGGGAATCACAGGGGATACCTCAAAAAAATTCTAACTATATTTGATTGCACTTACTATAAATACTACTATGCACCAGGTTAATGCTTTTAATGCCATTTGAGAAAGCCCTGTGTTGGCGAAAAACGTTTGGCTGTTTTAATTTTTCTATTTTGTATTAATGAAGGAATATTGACCATTTATCTTTTATGCCATATCCCTTTTTATCCTTTTTTATTTATTTTTAACCTGGTCATTGATAATTCCTGGAGAGATACTCGCTAAAGAATCCTAGGTGGGGATTATACCACCTGCGCTTAAAAAGTGACCAGTACTTCCTGCTCACTTAAATGTGAGTGCAAGACCTTCCATTTTTATATTCTATATTAATTTGTACAACAGAGAGCACTATTTTGTTTTAATTTTCTCCCTGCCTGTACATCTCTACTCTGAGGAATATACACACGAAACGAATACGATCACCCATATCCTACCAGTGGGGGATCAACGACACTGAATGCAAGTTACACCCGAGCTTGTACTAGCTCTTTAATAGGTGAGTAAGATTACAGCAGATTTTTTTTTATATCTTTTTATATCCTGCCCGTGACATACTGCACCATTTTAGTTCTTCTTCCCTTTTTTATGTCCTAATAGGATCAAGATTCATTATTAACCATACACCTCCACGACACAGATTCACAAAAGTAACCCAAAAAACTGGACTTCTTATCCATTCCCATATTTTATGTTTTGGACTTTAACTATTCTGTTTGTCTCTTTACACAATCCTCTCTGCTCAAGCAGGCCAGCAGGCCTGCTCTGCACTCAGCCAGCTATTCTGCGCACTTTAGCGCCGCTGCACAGCCGCCGGATATGACTCCACATGCTGTATGCACATATCCGGCGGCCGTCCCTGGTCAGTCCTGCCTTCAGCCTCAAAGTAGGGATCGACCGATTATCGGTTTTACCAATATAATCGGTCGATATTCTGTATTTTCGGCAATTTTTGGTATCGGCCAATATAGACACCGATAATACCTCCCAGGACTGCCGGGCTCATTACAAGCCCGGCAAGCTAACCTTGCCAGCAGCTCCTGCAGCTCCATATCTAAATCTCACAAGACCCCCGGGCCGCAGAGCGTTGCCACGGGTTACCATGGCAACACTCCACACGGCACTAAGAGCCGCGATATTTACACAGGGAGCTGGATGAGCTGCTTGCAAGGTAAGTCAGCGCTTGCTGCGGCCCCCCCCAGGACTTAACAAGCCACTGGGCCACCAGGGAATACTATATCCCCCCTCCCTGGTAAGAAGCAGGGAGGGGGCACTAAAAAAAACCCAACCCCCCTCCCCCAAACATTTAAATATTAAAAAAAAATAATTCAAATAAAAAATGCCCCCCCATACACACACACACTGCATTACATATACACACACACACACATACTGCATTACATATGCACACAAACACACACAGCATTGCATACACACACACACACTACACAAACACACACTGCGTTACATATACACCCTACACAAACACACACACACATACACACTGCATTACATACACACACACACTGCATTACATATACACACACTACACAAACACACTACACAGACACAAACACACTGCATTACATACACACACTACACAACACACACACACTGCATTACATGCACACACTACACAAACACACACACTGCATTACACACACACTACACAAACACACACACAGCATTACATACACACACACACTACACAAACACTACACAGACACACACACACACTGCATTACATACACACACTACACAAACACACACACACTGCATTACACACACACACTACACAAACACACACACACTACACAAACACACTGCATTACATACACACACCATACACAAACACACACACCCTGCATTATATACACACAATGCATTCACTATACACACTACACAAACACAGACTCTGCATTCACTATACACACTACACAAACACATTCTGCATTCACTATACACACTACACAAACACACACTGCATTCAGTATACACACACTACACAAACACACTCTGCATTCACTATATATATACACTACACAAGCACTCACTGCATTCACTATACACACTACACAAACACACACAGCACCCCTGTCTAAACACACTTCATCCACTACATGTGGCATGTATATTTTGTGCATTTACCTTTAGGATTAGTTTATTTTTTCAAAATGGTAAATGTACAGAATATCGGCAAGTTATCGGCTATCGGCCTGAAAGTTCACAGATTATGGTTATCGGCATCGGTTCTAAAAAAATAAATATCGGTCGATCCCTACCTCAAAGATACTCATTGTGGGCCGCATGTTTGACATGCTTGATCTACATGTACCTTTAAGACCTTTAAGGAACACTATAGCGTTAGGAATGCAGAACTGTATTCCTAACGCCATTTTGTCCCTTTCCCTTTAATGTCCCTTAACCAACACCGCCCACACCAAAAAAGGGTTAAAAACCATTTGAGCACTTACCTTATTCCAACTCCAAGTTTCATCGATCTCCTCCAGCGACCTCATGCTGATGAGGAGACCTAATGCATGACAAGTACGCATTAGGCCTTCCCCATAGGAAAGCATTGAATAAATGCTTTCCTATGGGAATTTGAATACACTGGACATCTTCATGCAAAGCATGAGGACATCAAATGTCGTTTCACAGAGTTAAACAACGTTAGAAGCCAGGAATTGACTCTGGTCTAAAAGACAGCCACTAAAGGTTGTCTTAACATTTCAGATTCTCTGAAAGTGTAGTGTTTTTCATTGCAGGGTTAAAGGGACAGGGGCACTGCCCACAGATCTCTTCAATGAGATGAAGTGATCTGGGTGCCTATAGTATCCCTTTAGTTCTAATATACCACATGCCAATTGAGTGGGAAGTGAAGCTTCTTTCGCTAGAGGTGCGAGTCTTCTGTCAGTGTACAAAATAAAAACACTTCTTTTTTTCAGTGTTGCACAATATAATGCTGAAATAATATACCTTAAAAAGAAAAACACAAGTTAAACTTGACAAATTAGAATTTATTTCTTTAACACCGGAACAGTCTGTCCACCCCCTCACTGAGGGAGACGCTTTTACTACTAAATATTATGACATTGTGACAGACAGCAATGTATACAGTTATTTCCTAAGCTATTCATGCATTAAATATATTTTATGTGCAATATTAACCATGAAGTAGCTTAACGTGAGGGTCTGGAAGGTTTTTTTTTTTTTAAATTAATCAATGAAAGACAAAGGTATTGTATATACTCGAGTATAAGACGAGTTTTTCTGCACATTTTTTGTGCTGAAAAACCCCCACTCGTCTTATACTCGAGTCACTGTCTGTATTATGGCAACTTACGTTGCCATAATACAGACAAGGACCGCCGGGCTCATGAGAAGCCCAGCAGTCCTGTTGGGGGCTGGCAGGAAGCGTTTACTTACCTTTCCTGCAGCTCCTGTCAGCTCCCTTCTCTCTCCTCCGGTCCGGTTTGCAAGTCTCCCGAGAGCCACGGGGTCAGAGCCCGTGGCAACGCTCCGCGCGGCAGTCTGACCGCAAGACTTAAAGGGGAGCTGACCGGAACGGAGGAGAGAGAAGGGAGCTGACAGGAGCTGCAGGAAAGGTAAGTTACAGCTCTCTGCCAGCCCCCCTCCTACACAGCCCATCCACTGGACCACAAGGGAGTGAGAGCCCCCCTCCATTGCCATGTATCAAGTAGGGAGGGGGGACGAAAATAAAAAACATAAACATTTTAATAATATAAAAAAATATATATTAAAATAATATAAAAAATATAATAAAAATGCCCACCCCCCACCAAGGCTCTGCATCACATACACACACACACTGCATTCATACACACACCCTGCATTCATACACACCACACACACTGCACTCATACACACACACTGCATTCATACACACACACTGCACTCATACACACACACACACACACTGCATTCATTATATACATACACTGTAAATAAATATTCAATTAATATAATTTTTTGGGGATATAATTTTATTTAGAAATTTACCAGTAGCTGCTGCATTTCCCACCCTAGTCTGATACTCGAGTCAATAAGTTTTCCCAGTTTTTTGGGTAAAATTAGGGGTCTCTACTTATATTCGGGTCGACTTATACTCGAGTATATACGGGTAATTGTACAAGTTCTGAACCAAAACAAAAATTTGAGCTATATTTCGTGTTACCATAACCATAACTGACGTCTTTCATATTAAGTGCACCTACCATTATATATAATTTTATTCAAGAGAAATATTTATTTCACAAAACATGTTTATATATTAACATAATTAAATAATAATAAAATCTTGAAAAGTGTGAGAAATTAAGTGATTTTGTTCTTTTCCAAGTTCTGCGTGGTATTTTAACTGTGAATGTCATAATAGTGTTAGCTTTTACTTCAATAAAATATAACAATAACATATTTGAATGCTATGATGTCCCATGCGTGCAAGTTTTATGGTGTTTTGGTAAGTTATAGGGTCAACTATAGGGCTTAACATTTCAGTTTTTACACATTGAAATTTTCTAAATTTGTTTGCTGGGCTGCTTGTTGACTTTGAGAACATATGGCAACCCTAACCATAACCTACACTGACTCCAACTCTACCCTATTCTTACCTGAGAACTTTGCTCCTACATTGCCAGAGTTTCCGGTTACCGTATATACTCGAGTATAAGCCGACCCGAATATAAGCCGAGGCCCCTAATTTTACCCCAAAAAACTGGGAAAACGTATTGACTCGAGTATAAGACTAGGGTGGGAAATGCAGCAGCTACTGGTAAATTTCTAAATAAAATTAGATCCTAAAAAATTATATTAATTGAATATTTATTTACAGTGTGTGTATATGATGAATGCAGTGTGTGTGTATGAGTGCACAGTGTGTGTATGAGTGCACAGTGTGTGTATGAGTGCACAGTGTGTGTATGAGTGCGCAGTGTGTGTGTGTATGAGTGCAGTGTGTGAGTATGAGAGTGCAGTGTGTGTGTATGAGAATGCAGTGTGTGTGTATGAATGCAGTGTGTGTATGAATGCAGTGTGTGTGTGAATGCAGTGTGTGTGTGAATGCTGTGTGTGTATATGAGTGCAGTGTGTGTGTGAATGCAGTGTGTGTGTGAATGCTGTGTGTGTATATGAGTGCAGTGTGTGTGTGATGCAGTGTGTGTTTGTGTTGCAGAGCCTTGGTGGGGGGGTGGGCATTTTTATAAAAAAAATTTTTTTATATTATTTTAATTTGTTTTGTTATATTATTATTATTTTTTTATTATTATTTATATTATTTTTTATATTATTTTTATTATTATTAATATATTATTATATTTATATATTTTGTTGTCCCCCCTCCCTGCTTGATACATGGCAGGGAGGGGGGCTCTCCCTTCCTGGCAGTTCAGTGGGGGGAGGAGGGGGGCTGGCAGAGCTGTTACTTACCTCTCCTGCAGCTCCTGCCAGCTCCCTCCTCCTCCGCGCCGGTCCGTGCAGCTCTTCTCTCAGCTCACACTGTAAGTCTCGCGAGAGCCGCACTATGACCCCGCGGCTCTCGCGAGACTTACACCGGGAGCTGACCGAGGTGCTGACCGGACCGGCGCGGAGGAGGAGAGAGCTGACAGGAGCTGCAGGAGAGGTAAGTAACAGCTCTGCCAGCCCCCAGTCTGTATTATGGCAATGTAAATGTAATGTTAATGTAAATTGCCATAATACAGACAGTGACTCGAGTATAAGCCGAGATGGGGTTTTTCAGCACAAAAAATGTGCCGAAAAACTCGGCTTATACTCGAGTATATACGGTATGCTTTCTTTTACAGATGAGTTGCAAATTGTTTTTGACTGTTTCTCTGCTGGTTTGCAAACAAATCTTTTATTCTTAATCCTATGTACTATATTATTTATAAAATAATTTTACCAAGAAGGATACATTGAGATTTCTCTCATTTTCAAGCATTTCCTAGTTAAAACAAGTCATTTTCTGCCAGGAAGCAGGGAAGTTAATGATAACAAAACCTCATATGATTACAAATTCTATTTACTTGTCACGCTCTCCATTTGTGTCTTTCCAAAATAGACCTTGGTGGATCCAAATAAATATTTATGGAAAATGCTGCTTCATTATGTGTCACTGTGGGGGCTGTCCTCCCTACCCCCCTCCCCCCAATTACCCCACACCTTCTTTTTCTTCCCTGTATCAAGTCACTGCAACCTTCTGTTTATTTCATATTTAGGAATACGCCAGCAGGACCACATTTGGACAATCAAAAGACATGGACGCTTCCTGGGCTTTTGAATTGGATGGCAACATTGTGACATTAGCCTTACTCATTGGGTTCCTGAGTCTTCTATATTGGTAAGTGCTTTCTTCAATGTTGACCATGTACTGCAACTTATATTGTTTATACACTACAACTCCTAGGGTCCACAGCCATCTAAAAGGAAAAGTAGACCAGCCAGTGCTATTCATGTGGTGATCTCTTAAAGTGATTCAATCCGTTGAACTTCACAGGCATCCTGAAAACACCAAAATTGTAAAGGTGCAATGTCATAAAAATCACGATATACTTATCCATAAATTTGAAGTGTAGATCAGTATTCCACACAGCTTTTTAAACCAGTTTTTCCACTGATTTTGTCAGTTTACAACATCTGCAGAATGCAAGCAAGATAAACAAAAAAACAAGTATAGTTTATATATATATATATATATATATATATATATATATATACACATATATATATATATATTTAAATATGCATGACCGGTACCACATGTAAATCATATTAACCTCTGCAGTGCCATATAAATTACACATAATCATGTATGGCACAGCTGAAGAATTGCGGAAATCGTGGACTCTTATTACATTGCTCTGTAGATGCCAAAGGTGTCATGGTGTGGCAAAGTCTCCTAGAATGCAGAAATACTGCAGATAAAATTTCTTCAATAGCTTTTGCTGGGGTACTGTCACGCACAGTGCTGCTCGAGAGGAGTGGGTCATGTTTTTCAAATAACTTTATTTTAAATAATTTTTCATATCAAGGAAAAAGAAAACATATATACTTGTTCTGGATAAATATTCTTTTTCTGGTGTGATTTTTTTTTTTTAAATTAGAACTTATTCCGGTCTCCAAGGTAAAATTAACAACTTGCTTCCATCTGAGGCCTCCATATTTAATTTAAATGTCACATAACATAAAAAAGAGAATAAGACAGTACATTTTTGTCCAATAATCATCACCTTGCTCTCTTAAGTAAAAAATGATACTACCACTTTTTTTTTTATTGAGATGGTTGCAAACAACAGAGATTGTGATAAGAACTTATACCTGTCATATAGTAAAAGAAAAAAAAACTTCAGGGTAAGCGACACTCTAAAACTGCTGGGATTAGTTGCATCAAATTAAGAAGCTCATATATGAAAGACTGGCTGCAATAAGGGAAATGGTAGCTCAGGGCCTAGAAATTAGGCTAGCAGGTAGTTGAGGCGAGACTTATTTCCACAGATTTGATGACTTACAGAGTCCATGTCCTTCCCTCCAGGAAGACTTTGCAACAACCAAAAGTGTTGTCTTGAAGGTTGCAGTCGATTTTGGCCCTATGCAGACGTAAATGGTATACTGGGGTTAGACTCAGAGGGGGGCTCCCAGCCCGGGTAGGCCTGGTAATATAGAGGTAAATGCTGCAGAGGTACTCCTGAAGTCAGATATGCCCGAATTGGTCTTCCCAAGCCTCTCTCCGCAATGCCGCTTATCCCCCTCCACCAGTAAAAGATCTGGTTTCGCCATACTCAAGTGTTTACACAGCTTTGTCTAGAATTGCTCACATATTTACCTATAAAATATTTTACCAGGAATGATACATTGAGATTTCTCTTGTTTTCAAGTATGTTCTGTGCCCAAATCTATGGTTTCAAATGTAAACCGAAACGTTTTTGTCTGGGAGCAAATAATCACAGAGTTCCATTGTCATGTTGTCACTTGTGTAGCAAGCTAAACACATCTGTTCAGCTTCACAGTAGTGGGCAACTTCCCCAGTGAGGACTACATTTAAACATTTTCTTTGAATTCTCCCCTTAGTAAATATGCTAACAGTTTCCGCAGTGTTTGTTGGTTGAAGTATCCATGATGCTGTGGGCAGTTAATTCCTATTAATGTATAATAATACATAATACAAGCTAGATTCTACAAGTCTTCTACACAGGTCTTCCTCCACTAAAACGATGAGGTAAACCACTAAAGTTGAGGTAAGTGCCAATAAATAATAAAAAAAATAAAAAAATTGGATAAAAAACCCCCCCAAACAATGAAATGATCCAAACAAAATTTCAGAATTACAAATCAACTTTAACCCCTTCATGACCGATGATGGTTCAGGACCGTCATCGAAAAAATCCCCTCGAGGACCGATGACGGTCCTGAACCGCCATAATGGTAATATGTACTTAACCGATCCCCCGGCGACGATCGGCATTGCTCCCGGTGTGGGGAGACTGCCTGACAGCCCAGGCAGTCTCCCCGTGGCAAATTAGGACCTCGCGGCCATGTGATTGCTCAACGGAGCGGTCACATGACCACAGTAGGTGTCCAAGTGTCTGCCTGCAGGGGGACTGTCTGTGCTGACAGGCAGTCTCTCTGTAAGTGTAAAAAAAATGTTTATGTTAATTAAAAAATATAATATAATATAATATATAAACACAAAGATAAAGCACCACGCTTACAGCAGCAGTAGCTTAGTATCCAACAGCTTAAAAATCCATAGTAAAAAAGAGAACGTGGGGATTTATGCCAGAGCGCAGGTAATGTTCTCTTTGTTTTTACTCTATATAACATATGTCTATATATCATATATATATATATATATAATGTCATACTAAGTGTATTTTTATATTAATATATGCATATATTAATATAAATATACACTTATAATTAAATTACACACGTATATATAATAACTATATATATTATTATAAAATACAAATAAGTAAATTAAAAACTTAAAAATAATAATAAAAATTTAAAAATAAATTATATATCTATATGAAATTTTATTCTAACTGGATTTTGATATTAATAGATCATATATAATATATATTTATATCAAAATACACTTAGAATGAAATTGTATATATATATCTATGAATATATAAATAAAAAAACTAAATATACATATGTCCATATACAAAAACACATAATTATATAAATATACACGTAGACTTCAAATATATAAATATGCATATATATTTAAATTCTATGTGTGTATTTATGTAATATTTTTACATAATTAAGTAATTTTATTAATTGCAATTTGAGGGACCTGCCTGACAACCCAGGCCGAAAGTCCAGAGAATTTAATTTGCTAGCACTGTATTTAACCCTGTGACTTTCTATGACACCCTAAAACCTGTACATGGTGGGTACTGTTTTACTCGGGAGACTTCTCTGAACACAAATATTAGTGATTAAAAACAGTAAAACATATCACAGCGATGATATTGTCAGTGAAAGTGACTTTTTTTGCATTTTTCACACACAAACGGCACTTTTACGGATGATATAATTGTTGTGATACGTTTTACTGTTTTGAAACACTAATGTTTGTGTTCATCAAAGTCACCTGAGTATAACAGTACCCCCCATGTACAGGTTTTATAGCATTTTTGAAAGTTACAGGGTCAAATATAAGTGTCAACTATTTTTACATTGAAAATTGACAGGTGGTTATGTTGCCTTTGAGAGCGTATGGTAGCCCAGGAATGAGAATTACCCCCATGATGGCATACCCTTTGCAAAAGAAGACAACCCATGGTATTGCAAATGAGGTATGTCCAGTCTTTTTTAGTAGCCACTTAGTCACAAACACTGGCCAAAATTAGCATTCAATTTAGTTTTTTACTTTTTTCACACATAAATATGAACGCTAACTTTGGCCAGTGTTTGTGACTAAGTGGCTACTAAAAAAGACTGGACATACCCCATATTGAATATCCTGGGTTTACTTTAAAAAAATATGTACATGTGGGGTGTGATTCAGAGTTTTACGACAGATAATAGTGTTTCAATGTCACTATTGATACATTTTCAAAATATATATTTTGAAACAGCAATTTCCTATTTGTACTTATAGCCCTATAACTTGCAAAAAAAAAAAACCATGTAAACACTGGGTATTTTTTTTAAACTCGACAAAATTTTGAATCTATTTAGCAGTTTTTTTCATTAGCTTTCGTAGGTTAGAAAGATTGTTCAAGCAAAAGTCAAAAAACATTTTTTTTATCTTCAATTTTTCACCATATTTTATTATTATTTTTTAAAAAGTAAATTATATGACATGATACATATAATGGTATGTAAAGAAAGCCTTTTTTGTACCGAAAAAAAACCAACAATATATAACTTCTATGGGAACAGTAAATGAGAGAGAGGGAAATTACAGCTAAACACAAACACCACAAAAGTGTTAAAAGAGTCCTGATCCTTAATGTACAACAAGGCCAAAACAGGCCGGTCCTGAAGGGGTTAATCATTTGGAGATGGGTTTTTTCTTACTTTTTTTCTTCCTGCAGCTATTTTGGTTGAAAATTTCAGTATGCACTTATTTGCCTTTACCAAAGAACCACCTACTCCATTTGTCACCTCAGATTTCTCCATAGGTATATTTTGCAAGCCAGTTGTCAATTCACCACAACTTACTGTTTAGGGAATAGATCCTTAATATTTTTCTTTGCACACCACACTAGATTCTTCACATGTAAATGGGGAGCATGCAAAGCACTGTGGGACATTGGCCACATGCTGGCAGTGCTGCAAGATGATTGTAATCCGGTTAGACAACTGTGAAAATCAGCCTGCTGTGTCTGTGTTAGAGTGCTGTTACACGAGCTGTGCTCTCCACGAGATATTCGAGAATGTGGGGTGTTAGTGATGTCCAGAGCAGCCAGCAAGACACCTGTCTCTTTCACTCACCCGTCAAACTCAATATCCAAAAAGTGTGAAATAAGAGCTGTTATTTTATACATATATTCAAACTCTTTAAACTGCCCGTTTATAGAGCATTGAGTCATCCTATATTTAACATAGATTTTTTTTTTTTTTTTTTACAAATCTACATCTAAAAAGGGAGCAATAGGTGTTCCATTATAATGATCATATTGGCAACTGTTAGTGCCGTTTGTAACACATTTAGAAAGAACAAAAATGCTTATTTGCAGAAACAAAGAAATAAAAACCATCTATGGCCGTTTAAACCGCACTATTATGTTTATCTCTGGGATATTGTATTGCTAGGGAGCTCTGTGATACATTCATACACAAACCAAATTGCCAAGAGTTGTATTTCTATGGAGCATTCATATATCAAAGACACGAAGTTTAATTGTTGTGGAGCTCTGTGATACTAATACACACAGCACATTTACATTGATTTTACTGTTCAGGGACACATTCCCATATTGCACATAATAGTGAGCTTTTCTTGCTGTGGAGCTTTGTGATATACTTATGCATGCTCCATCTCCATAAACTTACAATGTTCAAGGGTAGAAAAGGTTTCTTGGGGGTTGACCATCTCTTACAAAGTGAAATTTGGTAGGTGTCCGCACTAGTGGTGCTGTGTTTGTCTGCTAAACAATGCTCAATATCCACCCTTAACAGAGCTCCAGCCAATTTCCTATACTTTTCCCTTAAACAAAAAAATGGTTGTATGTAAAGATGTGATTTTATAATTCCTGTAGTTTTATGTAGATATTTATCTGTCATGTTTGTTTATTTTTTCCTGCACATCTAAAGAACTGTTTATAACTTGGATAGGGATAATGGAAGTTGTTGTCCAGTCAAAGCCCATTCTTGCTGAAAACAATGCAATAAAAGAAGTTTGAAATCCAAATGCTGTAATGGCCCCTGTTTGCTGTGTCTGTGTGCTTTGCTTATTGTCTATGTTTTCCATTTTGCCCTGCAGGTATTCACGGTCTGCTTTCTCACAGCTGGAAAGAATGGGTATTAAGCACCCAAAACCACTTCCTTTCATCGGAAATGTGATGGTGTTCCACACGGTACTGCGCCCACAATTTTATTACTTTTTATTTAAAAAATGGATATGGTGGAAATTAAATTGCAATCAGAGACATTCTTATCCTCTTCCAGAATTTACTTATAACAGAAAAACTTAGATATCATATAGCAGAGAAGAAACTGACAATCCAGAAAAATTGTTGAGCTTATTTTGGATACATATGTAAATAGGTTGGATTTTTACTCTAAATTAGGACAAGAGAAGAGTTTAATAAGGGTTACCTAGGCAGAGTTCTGGTTTGGGGATCTGGACCTTCTTTTTGCAAACATGCATGATGTTTTATGCAACGAATGTTGTTTTTTTAATGGGACACTATAGTCATCAGGACCACTATAGCATAATGTAGTGATGCTGATGTCTATAGCATGTTCCCACAGGTAAAAGGCAGTGGTGTTTGCATTACTGCCTAGGGACTCCGCTAGTGGCAGTCACTCACACGGCCACTAGGGGTGCTTCGTGGGGCAGTGCTGCACAGTGTGCAACACTGACGTTCAGTGTCTCAATGCTCTGCATCATAGGCGTGCGCACGGGGTGTGCCGGGTGTGCCCGGGCACACCCTAATCCCCGCGGCACGCCTATGGAGTGAGACCGGCAGGGGAGATCTCAGGATCTCCCCTGTCGGCTCATGCAGTGCCGGCGCTTTGCTCTCAGCCTCCCTCCCCACTGCAGCATAGAGGGAGGCAGGAGAGGACCCGGGGAGCTCAACCAGCAGCTCCCCTGGGTTCCTCTCGCAAGTTCTGAGCGTTGCCGCGGCAACGCTCAGATCTCGCGAGAGTGAACTCTAGCCCCACAGGGGCTAGAGTTCACTCTCCACTGGACCACCAGGGAAAGCAGCAGGAACAAGAATCCACCCTCCCTACATAAGGTAAGAAGGGAGGGGGGATATTAAGTAATGTACCCCCACCTCCACCCCCACAATCACCCACACACATACAGCACACACACAGCACCCACACACAGCACCCCCGCACTCACACACAGCACCCTCTCACACACATCACAGAAACGGCACCCTCACAAACACACTAACAGGACCCTAACAAACACACACACACACAAATACCCTCACACACACAAACACCCTCACACACAAACACCCTCACCCTCACATTCACAAACACCCTCACACTCACAAACACCCTCACACTCACAAACACCCTCACACACACACACACCCTCACACATACACACACAAACACCCTCACACACACAGAGCACACAAACAACACCCTCACACACAAACATCACACTAACAGCACCCTCTCATACACACATCACACTAACAGCACCCTCACACACACACACAACACCCTCAAACCACTCTCATGCAGCACACACACAGCAGTGTATGTATGTGTGTGTATATATAGATATATGTATATCTATATATACACACATACATATACACGCGGCATGTGTTTGTGCTTTAGGGTGCACACCCTAATGCAATAGGCTGTGCACGCCTATGCTCTGTATAGAGACACTTAGCGTTCCCCGTAGAGATGCATTGATTCAATACAAGTCTTCGAAGAGATTCTGATTGGCACAGCGCTGCATTTTACCACGCATATGCAATAGCCTCCTAATGCATTCCTACTGGAAATCATTAGATTGGCTGAGATCACAGAGATTGATGATCTCAGCTATGGAAGCGGGTCCAGGGAGACAGGCACAGTGTGGGAACATTAAGCTCCATGAAGAGGGGGTCCAGACGTCTAAACATTGATTCCAGCACTATAGTGTCAGGAATACATGTTTCTATTCCTGACACTAAAGTGTTCCTTTAACTAACTAACAATTCATTTGCCATTTTAATGTGTCAGTAAAATCATCATGTTTCAGGCTATGCTGTCTACAAACTCAAGCAATGACTGAGGTATTTAAAATAGAATTACAGTGTAGCACCCTAATAATGAAATGCAGAGAAATACAGATATAGCGCAGAGATAGGTGCAAAGAATTTGATATAGGCAGAGAGGTATGGAGATATGAACAGCGATAAGTAGATACATAATTAGAAAAATACAGAAATAAATGCATAGATAGGGGCAGAGATGTAAAAACTGATACATTTATAGGTTAATAAATACAGGCCACTGCCAACAGAGGAGAGGAAAAAGGGTACCATAGAAAGAGGCACAACAGGTTAAGGGCCAAGGTGGGCAGCCTAACATTCTGGTAAGTTCTTAGTTCACTCTCTGTCACGTTGCTGCACTCAGTGAAGATTTTGAGGAGGTTTGTGTTCATTGTAAAAGTAGTTGTTTTTTTCACATTGATTGAATTAAAGTTGTTTGAAAGTGAGAATAAGGCTCTGATTGCGCCTTTGTCAGGACCCTATCAAGATAGTTATACTAACTGCATTTAGTGCTAAGAACATGTAGAAGTTATAAAAAAAAAACAGATGATGAAAATAACAAAACCAATTTTTTTCCCCAGGGTTTTTTGGAGGGAGCTAAACACATTCTACAGACATGTGGGCCGATTTCTGGGTAAGGCAGCTCTTTTTTGGTTTTAATTTTCATTACGCTGTAATAAAATCCCCTACGCCCCACACACAAATACAAAATAAGCAATATTGCAGATCTGTTTCAATATTTGGGACTGTTACTTCCCACTTTTTTCCCACCCTCCTAGAAACTCTGCACTTCTACTAGGGAAAATTCTAAGACGCACTCTGGAATCAGGCATCTAATAAGACCAGATAAACCGAAACTAGCTTCTGGGCTTGCTGTATCTCTCATGTAGATGGAATTTACTGGCATTTCAGGTCTAGACTGCCATTGTTGGTGGAATTAGTCTCATATGCAAATGGTGCAGGTTCTCTCTGTAATGGCACAAGTGAGCAAAAATATTTTGAGACCTGAGCTGGTATTTACCGAAGGGCAAGTTATTGAGTTTTTCTGAGCTTTTGCCCATCCTCAGATTTCTCATATTCTCTATTTTTTGTCACTATGCATCTATTGCTAGTTTTGTCTTGTTTGAACTGCGTTATGGTGTCACTTGCTGAATCATTAATATAAATCTAAAAGAAAATGGATCATGTCATGAACAAAAAAGTTAATGAAAGTTATAGGTGTTATTTAATGTTTTATCCATTGGTGTAAATTCCTGACAAGTGACAGATCCCCTTTAAATACAGAAATAGCACTTGTTATTGGATCAAGTATTACCAGGAAAGAAATGTTAACTTGATGTTTGTGGCAGATCATCTCTGTATCACTGCCAAAAATTCAGTTTCCCGTAGTGTTATAGCTCCTTCCAATGAAAGTAGTGTTTATAGCTGGTATAGCTTCCCCCCCATACATTAGCCAAAACTTAATGTTGGGAGTTGATCTGATTTTATTGGCACAAGCACGGTCATTTATACATGGACTCCTAGCATGGGGTCCATATTCAACAGTATGATAATCCTGCCATGGGTGCCTCTGTGTCTGGGAGATAATTGAGTTTCTGCTCGCTAAACTAATTATCTCCCAGATACAGAGCACACAGCATAAAACACCAAAAACATAGTGAAATCAACAGGAACCCCCGACACATATATATATATATATATATATATATATATATATAACCCCGGATAGCTTTGATCCGATTGCCCATGTTGGCAAAATAGTACAGAAAAAGTGTAAATGGGCAGTGAGATCCATCCACAAACGATGCTGCCACTCCAAGTAATTATATATTAAATAACAGGAAAATTCAAAAGTCCTGTATAATAAGTGAGGTTAAATTCCAGGCAGGACCTTTCCCAAACATAGACAATACTTCATAGAATAATGGTTATGGTCTGGGATAAATTCCTGAAATCCACAGGAAAAAAAAATATAAGCTCCAAATCTAATTTATATTTATTGTTTTGTGAACAATAACAATCAGTTACAGATAACCTCACCAATAGAAAAATATTTCTATTTAGTGATTACCATTAAGCTTTTTAGGTATTAGGTAAGCATTATTGGTAACACAATATGTTGGAATCTCGGAATAGACCACTATAATATAGGGGAAATACAGAGAAAAATAATAGTCTCAATCTGATAACTATCACCTAGAGTTAAATGATTATGTTAAAGGGATAGTGCGTTTCAATAAGTATACCCACAAAGAATTCTATAAAAATTATTTAATGGAAATAGTGTATAAGATGCTGAAAATCCCCCAATAAATACACTGCTCAAAAAAATAAAGGGAACACAAAAATAACACATCCTAGATCAGAATTAATTAAATATTCTTCTGAAATACTTTGTTCTTTACATAGTTGAATGGGCTGACAACAAAATCACACAAAATTAAAAAATGGAAATCAAATTTTTCAACCCATGGAGGTCTAGATTTGGAGTCACACTCAAAATTAAAGTGGAAAAACACAATACAGACTGATCCAACTTTGATGTAATCAAAGGCTCAGTAGTGTGTGTGTGGCCTCCATGTGCCTGTATGACCTCCCTACAACGCCTGTGCATGCTCCTGATGAGGTGGCGGATGGTCTCCTGAGGGATCTCCTCCCAGACCTGGACTAAAGCATCTGCCAACTCCTGGACAGTCTGTGTTGCAACGTGACGTTGGTGGATGGAGCGAGACATGATGTCCCAGTTGTGCTCAATTGGATTCAGGTCTTGGGAACGGGCGGGCACTCCAGACACACTTCAGCCACATGAGGTCTAGCATTGTCTTGCATTAGGAGGAACCCAGGGCGAATCAGCATATGGTCTCACAAGGGGTCTGAGGATCTCATCTCGGTACCTAATGGCAGTCAGGCTACCTCTGGCGAGCACATGGAGGGCTGTGCGGCCCCACAAAGAAATGCCACCCCACACCATTACTGACCCACTGCCAAACCGGTCATGCTGGAGGATGTTGCAGGCAGCAGAACGTTCTCCACGGCATCTCCAGACTCTGTCACGTCTGTCACATGTGCTCAGTGTGAACCTGCTTTCATCTGTGAAGAGCACAGGGCGCCAGTGATGAATTTGCCAATCTTGGTGTTTTCTGGCAAATGCCAAACGTCCTGTAAGCACAACCCCCACCTGTGGACGTTGGGCCCTCATACCACCCTCATGGAGTCTGTTTCTGACCATTTGAGCAGACACATGCACATTTGTGGCCTGCTGGAGGTCATTTTGCAGGGCTCTGGCAGTGCTCCTCCTGTTCCTCCTTGCACAAAGGCAGAGGTAGCGGTCCTGCTGCTGGGTTGTTGCCCTCCTACAGCCTCCTCCACGTCTCCTGATGTACTGGCCTGTCTCCTGGTAGCGCCTCCATGCTTTGGACTCTACGCTGACAGACACAGCAAACCTTCTTACCACAGCTCGCATTGATGTGCCATCCTGGATGAGCTGCACTACCTGAGCCACTTGTGTGAGTTGTAGACTCCGTCTCATGCTACCACTAGAGCGAAAGCACCGCCAGCATTCAATAGTGACCAAAACATCAGCCAGGAAGCATAGTGTCACGGCAGCTAGTGTGGTCCAACACGCAGAAACTATGTAAACATATACATACAAAAGAAAAGGAAAATAAAAGGACAGAGCGTAAACCGGACCTTAGAATGGCCGAATTAATACGCTAGAGATAGAGAATGGTCAAAGGGAAAGCCGAGGTCAAAGAAGCCAGAAATACTCAAATACCGTTTACACAAGCCAAGTCAGGGGAACCAGAATTCGGAATAACCAGGGAAAAGCCAAGATCAATATACCAGGAAATCAGTTTCACAAAGATAAACACACTCTCGGGAACCAGGAACAGGAAACCACGACAGGGCAAGGAACTAGAGTGAATTATGGATTTAAATATCCCTCTCTTGCTTCTGATTGGTCAGAGGGTGACCTCTGACCCCAGGACGTGCGCGTGCGTTGACGTCGTGACGTCACACTCACGTTTGTATTCATTTGAGGGGTGGAGCTTAAGATGGACGCGACCACGTGGTCTGCGCCATCTTTGATTTGGGCGCGATGCCCAGAGAAGGCAGCGGAGCGGCTTGCTCCCGGCTTGCTGACGAGCAGGTAAGCTCGTGGTGTCGGCGAGACCGTGGCACCCGGCGGGTCGGGAGCCACAACACATAGGAACTGAAAAGTGGTCTGTGGTCACCACCTGCAGAACCACTCCTTTATTGGGGGTTTATTGCTAATTGCCTATAATTTTCACTTATTGTCTATCCCATTTGCACAACTGCATGTGAAATTGATTGTCACTCAGTGTTGCTTCCTAAGTGGATAATTTGATTTCACAGAAGTGTGATTGACTTGGAGTTACATTGTGTTGTTTAAGTGTTCCCTGAGCAGTGTATATAGCTTGTGCCATCCACCCAAATTTCATTCATTATAGAGGATCCAAAGATCTAAAAAAATATTTTATATATTCATGGTATGTATGATTAAATATTGATATTAGCATACATAGATGGGTAGACAATAAAAATAAATAAATAATTATATTAGTTTTTATAGTGCCTTAAAGCAGGAATGTTCCCTTCTATATTATTAACAGTATATATATACCACACAAGTAATATGAAGTATGTTTGGAGTTTCACATTCAATTAAGAGTCTCCAGAATTGATGTTGTAAAGTGAATAAACCCTCACCAAAAAGTGGAAACCATAAAGTGATTAAAAATAATTATAAACATCCAGCACAGAGACATAGGTTAGAGGCATAATTTAAACTAAGATAGAAGAGATTAATCAATGGGATACTGCAACCATAAACAAGATCCTGAATATTGCGATTTAGAGCCCATAATTCTTATTTGCAAACAAGAGTAAGTTTAGGATTTAACATTAGAAACATACTTATACATAAAACTTGTAGAAAAATAACAATCAGAAATGATTAGAAGTTCTAAATAACAAAAACCAAAAACCCAAATTTTGCAGTGTGGTAAGCATTTACAGTCTAAATCAGTGGTAGTCAACCTTTTTCTACCTACCGCCCACTAATGCATCTTTCTTGATGGAAAAATTTCCTTAGCGCCCACCAGTTTTCTCGCAAGTGCAGAATATTTTTTAGAAAGGAGGGTGTTTAAATGTTTTTATCTTTTTATTTCTACTTTATGCATGTTTATAATGTTTTTAACTTTATGAAGTTTAATGAGAAAACAAAGTAAATTTAAATTACCTTTACTAGTGATTAATGAGACTAAATATTTGAAATCTGGTTAGATTTTCGTAAGGAACAAACGAAGGTCTCCTCTTTCGGTGATATTCAGACGATTTCACTTACAGACACACAAATTATTAATATTAAATGTCCACCCAGCCTCCCTACCTGGAGAGCTGATGTGGATCTGTCCCTGGGGTCCAATGGGGCTTCACTTTGGTGGGCGGCAGAGTTCTAATCCGAGGCGGTGAAACCTCTCTGCTCCAGCGCGGGCTGTCTACTGATGCCAGGAGCCGGAATATGACGTCATATTCCTCTCCCGCGGCATCAGCAAACATCGCGCGATGGAGCAGAACAGAGAGGTTAGAGCTCCCTCACTGCCTCGGATTAGAACTCTGCTGTGCCGGGAGGTCCACAAGGTGGCCTGGCAGGAGGGAGCGCTTCCTTCCTGCCGGTCACTGAAATCTTGCCCCCTTTAAGCCGCTCCCGCCCGCCCTACCACTCTAAAAAGGAGAAATCCTCTCAAAAAGAGGATTTAGCCGCCAAAATCCCTACCGCCCACCTGGAATCCTGAAATGCCCACTAGTGGGCGGTAGGGACCAGGTTGACTACCCATGGTCTAAATTAATGACATGAAGAATAAGAAATGGGAACAATAATTCTATCTAGTGCTTAAAGATGTAATTCGTATCCCATTCCACATTGAGACCAAGTGGGAATTTTGTTTGTAAATTAAGTATCCAAAACATATATCTTTTTTTAAAAGGACACTCCAGTGCCAGGAAAACAATCCGTTTTCCTGGCACTGCAGGTCCCCTCTCCCTCCCACCCCCCCATCCCATGTTGCTGAAGGGTTGAAAACTAGAGTTGAGTGGACACCTGGATGTTCGGGTCCGGCTGGTTCGGCCGAAATTTGAAAAAAGTCCGGGTTCGTGCTCGAACTTGACCCCGAACCCCATTGAAGTCAATGGGGACCTGAACTTTTGGCCACAAAAATGCCTCTAAAAAACTCCTGGAAAGGGCTAGAGAGCTGCAAAAGGAAGTAAAATGGGGCTAAGAGTAGGACAAGTGCCCTGCAAACAAATGTGGATAGGGAAATCACTAAAAATAACATAAAAATTAAAAATACAGCTGAGCCATAAAATAGCACTAGATGGAATCTTTGATTTTAGCTTTGGAAGAACATAAAGCAAAATCTAAAGCATGGCTGCCAGGAGGATCACCAGAATTATCCATTTGAGTGAGGGTTGGAGTGCAGGGTATTCTCTTTCATTGTTCAAACTGAGCTCAACTCCTGATGCATGGAGAA
This sequence comes from Pelobates cultripes, assembly GCA_933207985.1. Taxonomy (NCBI): domain Eukaryota; kingdom Metazoa; phylum Chordata; class Amphibia; order Anura; family Pelobatidae; genus Pelobates; species Pelobates cultripes. The sequence goes on from OW240914.1 coordinate 223,797,095, forward strand.
AAGGCCTAATGTGTACCTAGTTTACCGTGGCGGTGTAGGTGGAAGCAGTGGTGGTGGAGGAGGAGGTGGTAGCCAACACTGTTTTTTATTTATTTTTTTGTTTTTTTTAAAACTGGGGTAGCCCCCAAAATATTGGGACATATAAAAAAAAAAAGAAACAATTTGCGGCCTGCGGTGCATTTCTTGCAGTCCTGATGCATGGAGAAATGCTCAACTCTTGATGCATGGAGAAAAGGCCTTCACAAGCCTCTGCTTATGTGTACCTAGTTTATACTAAGTGACCCATAGGCTGAGGAGGCGGTGACCGTGGCGGTGTAGGTGGAAGCAGCGGTGGAGGAGGAGGAGGAGGTGGTAGCCAACACTGGTTTTTATTTTTAATTTTTTTAATTTTTTTGGGATAGCCCCCAAAATATTGGGACATAAAAAAAAAGAAACAATTTGCGGCCTGCGGTCCATTTCTTGCAGTCCTGATGCATGGAGAAATGCTCAACTCCTGATGCATGGAGAAAAGGCCTTCACAAGCCTCTGCTAATGTGTACCTAGTTTATACTAAGTGACCCATAGGTTGAGGAGGCGGTGACCGTGGCGGTGTAGGTGGAAGTAGCGGTGGTGGAGGAGGAGGTGGTAGCCAACACGTTTTTTTTTTATTTTTTAAATTTTTTTTTTTTTTTTTTAATTGGGGTAGCCCCCAAAATATTGAGACATATAAAAAAAGAAAACAAAGAATAAGTGCACTTGAGTATAAAAATGGCTGGGTGAGGCCGGTATAAATGTCTATTCTGCACAAGGTACAGACTAGTCTGGTGGGATCCATGCCTGGTTCATTTTAATAAACGTGAGCTTGTCCACGTTGGCTGTGGACAGGCGGCTACGCTTGTCTGTGATAACGCCCCCTGCCATGCTAAACACATGTTCAGACAATACACTGGCTGCAGGGCAGGCCAGCACCTCCAAGGCATAAAGGGCAAGCTCAGGCCATGTGCCCAATATGGAAACCCAGAAGTTGAATGGGGCTGACCCATCAGTCAGTACGTGTAGGCGTGTGCACACATACTGTTCCACCATGTTGCTGAAATGCTGCCTCCTGCTAAGATGTTCCATATCAGATGGTGGTGCTGGTTGTTGTGGCGTGCTGACAAAGCTTTTCCACATTTCGACCATGCTAACCCTGCCTTCTGAGGTGCTGGCGGTGCCCCAGCTGCGTTGGCGACCTCTTCCTCCTCCTCTGCCTTTGCCTTGTGCTTCCACTGAGTCCCCTGTGTCAGTTGGGAATGCCCTCAGCAGCACGTCTATCAGCGAGCGCTTGTAGTCGTGCATCTTCCGATCACGCTCCAGTGAAGGAATTAAGGACGGCATGTTGTCCTTGTAACGGGGATCCAGAACAAGTTAGAATGTGGGCAACTCGGCAGTCGTTGCGCAGGCACTGCAGCATGTAGTCACTCATGTGTGCCAGGCTGCCCAGAGGCAAGGACAAGCTGTCCTCTGTGGGAGGTGTATCGTCTGTGTCCTCCGTATCCCCCAAGCCACGCTCCAGTGATGCCCACGAGCTGCGTTGGGTGCCACCCTGCTGTGAACACGGTTCCTCCTCCTCCTCATCATCATCCTCCTCCTCGTCCTCCAGAACTGTACCTGGCCCATACTGGTGCAGGAACCCACCCTCCAAGCCACTTGTGAATGACTGGCCTGATAACCGTAGAAATTACCCCTTCTCCTCCTCCTCTTGTGCCACATCCTCTTCCATCATTGCCCGCAGCGTTGTTTCAAGGAGACATAGAAGCGGGATTGTAAGGCTGAGAACGGCGTCATCGGAACTGGCCATGTTGGTGGAGTACTCGAAACAGTGCAAAATGGCACACAGGTCTTGCATGGAGGCCCACTCATTGGTGGTGAAGTGGTGCTGTTCCGCAGAGTGACTGACCCGTGAGTGCTGCATCTGAAACTCCACTATCGCCTGCTGCTGCTCGCACAGTTTCTCTAGCATGTGCAAGGTGGAGTTCCACCTTGTGGGCACGTCGCATGTGAACGGGAAGGCCAAAGTTATGCTGCAGCACAGACAGGCGAGCAGCAGCAGGGTGAGAATGCAGAAAGCGCGCACAGACGGCCCGCACTTTCTGCAGCAGCTCTGACATATCTGGGTAGTTTTTCAAGAATTTCTGCACCACCAAATTCAGCACATGCGCCAGGCAAGGGATGTGCGTCAAACTAGGCCCAGAGCTGCTACGAGATTTCGCCCATTATTGCACTCCACCAGGCCGGGCTTGAGGCTCAGTGGCAACAACCACTCATCAGTCTGTTGTTCCATGCCCATCCACAGCTCCTGCGCGGTGTGGGGTTTTTCCCCCAAACATATGAGTTTTAAAACAGCCTGCTGTCATTTCCCCCTGGCTGTGCTGAAGTTGGTGGTGAAGGTGTTATGCTGCCCGGATGAGGTGGAGGTAGAGGAGGAGGAAGCGGAATAGTAGGACGGGGGGGACAGGAGGCAAAGAGAAATGCCCTGCAATCCACGGTGGCGGAAGGACATGCGCCAAACTGCTATTCGCATCAGGCCCAGCCGCCACTACATTTGCCCAGTGTGCAGTTAGGGAGATAAAGCTGTGGTTATGTGGACCTTGCCACTGATGGAGTTGCACAGTGCACACCTGATTTTGTCCGCCAATTGGTAGTGCAGGGTGAGGGATGGCTCGCCTGGAGAAGTAGTGGCGGCTGGGAACCACATACTGTGGGCCAGCCACCGCCATAAGGTTTTTAAAACTGTCCGTCTCCACCTGACGGAATGACAGCATTTCAAAGGCCTCAAATTTTGAAATGCTGGCATTCAGGGCCAGGGATCCGGGTGGGTAGGGGCATACTTCCGCTTTCATGAGGTAGGTGTTTCACTTGTGCGTGTAGCTGGCACAGATCGACCATGTCCTCTCCTTGCAACAGGGATTCCACCAACACCAGAAGTACCACGACCAAGGCCACATCCCTTATTTGACGCTCTCCTCATTCTTTGCGTTCACCCACCAAACTAACAGATGTTTTATGTCAGGCGACAATGTAACCGCCTACAGCCAACAATTTTTTTTTTTAGTTTATCGGACTGCAAGAAATGCACCGCAGGCCGCAAATGTACTATTTAGCACAGAAAAAATGGGAATGTTTACCACTGCGCTGTAAGCACACTATTAGACGCTTCTATTTGACTCTCAGATATGACGTGCACGGCCCAAAATGTACTATTTAGCAGATTAGCACCCAGAAAATTAGAATTTTTACAAGTGCGATGTAAGCACACTATTAGACGCTTCTATTTGACTCTCAGATATGAAGAGCAGGCCACAAAATGTACTATTTAGCAGATTAGCACCTAAAAAATAAGAATGTTTACCACTGCGCTGTAAGCACGCTATTAGATGCTTCTATTTGACTCTCAGATATGAAGTGCAGTCTGCAAATGTACTATTTAGCAGATTAGCACCCAGAAAATAAGAATGTTTACCACTGCGCTGTAACCGCAGTATTTGACGCTTCTATTTGACTCTCAGATATGAAGAGCAGGCCACAAAATGTACTATTTAGCAGATTAGCACCCAGAAAATAAGAGTGTTTACCACTGCGCTGTAAGCACACTATTAGACGCCTCTATTTGACTCTCAGATATGAAGTGCTCCCCACTAAAATACTATTTAGCAGTTTAGGACCAAAAAATTTTTAAGTTTTAAAACTGCAATGTGAGAGCAGTATTTGACGCTTCTGTTTGACTCTCAGATATGAAGTGCACCCCACTAATGTACTACCCCACTAATGTACTATTTAGCACCCAAAAAAATTTACTTTTTAAAACTCCAATGTAACTGCGGTATTTGAAGCTTCTATTTGACTCTCAGATATGAAGTGCACCCCACCCCACTAATGTACTAGTTTGCAGAATTCTTTCCTAAGCTGTCCCTATCAGCGGCAGCATCCTCTCCCTACACTAATAAGACCACATGTGCGTGCGGCACTACGCGACTCCAGCTTATATATAGAGGCTTGGTCACATGCTGCACTGGCCAATCACAGCCATGCCATTAGTAGGCATGGCTGTGATGGCTTCTAAGGGCACACGGGTCAAATGCTTGTTGGTTGGCTGCCCTGCAGCCTTTGAAAACGCGCCATTAAATCGCCGAACACCGAACTCCAACCCGAACATACAGTGATATGTCCATGTTCGCTCAACTCTAGTGAAAACCCCTTCAGTGACTTACCTGAGACCACCATCGATGTCCCTCGGTGGTGGTTTAGGGTTCGCCCACGCTCCTCCCCCCTTCTTAGAATATGGGAAATCTTCCCTATTTTTGTACAGAATATAGTAATCAATTTAAATCTATTACCCGCATCAAACACAAACATTTACCTGTTTTAAGATCAGATCCATTTTATAGAAAGCTCTGTGATACAAAGTTTCAAAGCTCAGCTGGAAGAGCTGAGCGAATTCGTAAATATTTATTAGTTCCAAGACTTTTTCTATTTATGTCCATCATAAAACAGAAACCTGGCTTACTTGCAAAGGTATGTTTAAATGTAGTCAAAAGAGATGTAACTATTGTGTTTTAACTAATAAAACCACACACTTCATCTCCTCTGTCACTAAAACTGAATATGAAATTAGGGATTTCATCAATTGTTCCACGGAAGGAGTGATATACCTGAACATTTGCAAAAACTGCAATAAACAGTATGTAGGGCAAACTAAACGAAAGCTAAAGATTAGAATAGCATAAAATATCCAGAATGTTAAACATGATACAATTAAACAAACATCAGTATCGAGGCATTTTAAAACAAGTACCGGGGATCATATGTCAAAGTTCTCATTTCAGGGAATACAGAAATGTCTTTTAGGCCCAAGAAGGGGCAGTATAGAAAAAAATCGTACCTAAAGGGACACTCCAGGCACCCAGACCACTTCTGCCCATTGGAGTGGTCTGGGTGCCAACTCCCACTACCCTTAACCCTGCAAGTGTAGTTATTGCAGTTTTTTCATAAATTGCAATAATTACATTGCAGGGTTAACTCCACCTCTAGTGGCTGTCTAGTAGACAGCCACTAGAGGGCACTTCCTGGTTCATAGCACAGGTTTTTTGTGCTATAGCGTCGCTGGACGTCCTCACGCTATGTGAGGACCTCCAGCGTCGCTAAAATCCCCATAGGAAAGCATCGAAAGCATTTGCATGCACATTAGGTCTCCCCCGCCGGCAGCTGCACATGCGCAGTCGATGACCTAATGTGCATGCAAATGCTTTCAGTGCTTTCCTATGGGGATTTTAGTGACGAGGAGTTAACCCTGCAAGGTAATTATTGCAGTTTATAAAAACTGCAATAATTACAGTTGCAGGGT
>OW240914.1:223802556-223813079 GCA_933207985.1 Pelobates cultripes
GTCATACAGACATACAGTCATACAGGGACACAGTGGCGTCTCTAGGATTCATTTTTCGGGGGGGCACATGGAGGGCCAGTGACAAAAGTAGGGGGGCACATTTAACCCCGCCCTCGCCGCAGTTTGACCCCGCCCCGTCACATGTTAAGCCACGCCCCCGACACAATGTGTTTTGTTTTTTTAATAATACCTGGTGGAGGAATCATGATTTTCCACCAGGGATTATTAAAAAAACAAACACATTATCCTTGATACAATGCCATAGTTGCCAACATTTGAAAAAAAATTTCCAAGGACATTTTGCAGCACAGCTATCAATTACTGTCTGGGTATAATATCCCTGGACAGTCAGTGCTCTCTCTATAATACAGGGTTGTGTGTATAATAAATTGGGACACTCAGTGCTCCCTGTATAGTGCTGCTCTCTGTATAATCCCAAGACAGAGAGCAGCACTATACAGGAAGCACTGACTATCCCGGGATATTTTATACACACAGATCTGTATTATACAGATAGCTGAGCATATACCCCAATCTCTAGACTACTAGTACCTGTCAACAGCAGCTCCCAGACGCTGTAACAGGGCTAAAGTGTGCGGCAGCTCACACAGATTATTCAGCGGTAAAGTGCACTCGCTGGCAGAGCCAAACTGGGAATCCCTGGGAATCCAAAGCAGCCCTGGAAAAAAAATGTATGCCATTCCTACAAGTCAAAATATATATATATATATATATATATATATATATAGTACAGTAAGCACACAAGCTCACTGACATGCGCAAACAGGCTTACTGACAGACAAAACTCTCTGACTCACACACAAGCTTACTACAGACACTCACTTGTATAAACAGAAGGCTCACTACAAAGAAGTTCAGGGACACACACACAAGCTCACTAAAGACAAGCTCACTGACACACACATGCTCACTAAATAGAAGCTCACTGACACACACAAGCAGTACCATTTTAATAGAGTTAAGGGCCCCTGGGCAAAGCAATACACTGGGGCCCTTCCTACACAACAACTCACAGGAATTTTAATTATTGACTGCGGAGTCCATGCACACACAGACTGCTGAGTCCATGCACACACACAGACTGCGGAGTCCATACACACACAGACTGCTGAGTCCATACACACACAGACTGCTGAGTCCATACACACACACAGACTGCTGAGTCCATACACACACACAGACTGCTGAGTCCATACACACACACACACACACAGATTGCTGAGTCCATACACACTGTGATCCTTGTTTGCAGGTAGCACGGCCCTCTAGGGTAAAAACATGCACAGTCCTTGTAGTTGCAAATACTCCAGGCACTTTATTTGTAAGTTCACACAGGATACAGCAGTTAAATGAAAACATAAATGTAACAGAAAACCCTATAAACAAAAACCTAGCTCGTCTGAGCACTAACTGACATGTTTCCCTATCTCTCAGGGTTAAACTAAACAATATTGCACCAACCTTTTAGATAGCAACACTCTGCTAGCTAGCCTGTTGCTTTCCTTTCTGCACTCCCAGTGCTCCAAGCCAGCCTTGCCCTGACTGCTTTCCTTTCTGCACTCCCAGTGCTCCAAGCCAGCCTTGTCCTGACTGCTTTCCTTTCCGCACTCCCAGTGCCTCCAAGCCAGCCTTGACTGCTTCCTTCTGCACTCCCAGTGCTCCAAGCCAGCCTTGACTGCTTCCTTTCTGCACTCCCAGTGCCTAGTCTCTTTGACTCTATCTGGAGAGATCAGCCTCTCTCCTACCTGCTTCCTGGGAGGAAGCCAGCAATCCCTCTCCTTTTCCTGTCTAGCCGGGAGGAGTTTATTCCCACTGCAACAGCTGATTACCTGCAGCTGAGCAGTGGGTTGGAGACAGTCCAAAAAACCCTGGCCTGGATCTAGGTCTCCCCAGAACACCACTAAACTGTGGAGTGGAGCACTGGCCCACCCTGCTCTCCAAATGCTCCACCCCAGGGGCCCATAACTAAACAATGCGTTGTGTTGTGCAACACACAAACTACACATACTCCCCCTGGGGTTAAAAGGCCTATCTGCCTTCACTTTATCACAACACACACACACAGATTGCTGAGTCCATACACACACACACACACGCACACAGATTGCTGAGTCCATACACACACACACACAGACTCTGCTGAGTCCATACACACACACTCTGCTGAGTCCATACACAAACACAAACAGACTGCTGAGTCCACACACACACAGAGACTCTGCTGAGTCCGTACATACACAGACTGCTGAGTCCGTACACACACAGACTGCTGAGTCCATACACACACACAGACTGCTGAGTCCACACACACACACACTCTGCTGAGTCCATACACACACACAGACTCTGCTGAGTCCGTACACACACACACAGAATCTGCTGAGTCCGTACACACACACAGACTCTGCTGAGTCTGTACACACACACAGACTCTGCTGAGTCCGTACACACATACAGACTCTGCTGAGTCCGTACACACATACAGACTCTGCTGAGTCCGTACACACACACAGACTCTGCTGAGTCCATACACACACACACAGACTGCTGAGTCCGTACACACATACAGACTCTGCTGAGTCCGTACACACATATACACACACACACACAGACTGCTGAGTCCATGCACACACAGACTGCCGAGTCCATACACACACACACACACACACTGACTGCTGAGTCCATACACACACAAACTGTTGAGTCCATACACACACACACACACAGACTGCTGAGTCCATACACACACACTGCTGAGTCCATACACACACACACACACACACACACACACAGACTGCTGAGTCCACACACACACACAGACTGCTGAGTCCATACAGTGTGTGTACGGGGATAGTGTATGTGTGTAGAGTGTATGTGGGGGCAGAGTGTGTGTATGGGGGGCAGTGTGGGCAATGTGTGTATGGGGGTGTGTGTATGGGGGGCAGTATGGGGGGCAATGTGTGTCTATGGGTAGCAGTATGGGGGGCAATGAGTGTGTATGGGGGGCAGTGTGTGTGTATGGGGGGGCTGTATGGACATAGACATACAGTTATACAGAGACACACAGACACTGTTATACAGAAACACACAGACGTGGTCATACAGACATACAGTCATACAGGGACACAGTGGCATCTCTAGGATTCATTTTTCGGGGGGGCACATGGAGGGCCAGTGACAAAAGTAGGGGGGCACATTTAACCCCGCCCTCGCCGCAGTTTGACCCCGCCCCGTCACATGTTAAGCCACGCCCCCGACACAATGTGTTTTGTTTTTTTAATAATACCTGGTGGAGGAATCATGATTTTCCACCAGGGATTATTAAAAAAACAAACACATTATCCTTGATACAATGCCATAGTTGCCAACATTTGAAAAAAAATTTCCAAGGACATTTTGCAGCACAGCTATCAATTACTGTCTGGGTATAATATCCCTGGACAGTCAGTGCTCTCTCTATAATACAGGGTTGTGTGTATAATAAATTGGGACACTCAGTGCTCCCTGTATAGTGCTGCTCTCTGTATAATCCCAAGACAGAGAGCAGCACTATACAGGAAGCACTGACTATCCCAGGATATTTTATACATACAGATCTGTATTATACAGATAGCTGAGCATATACCCCAATCTCTAGACTACTAGTACCTGTCAACAGCAGCTCCCAGACGCGTGTAACAGGGCTAAAGTGTGCGGCAGCTCACACAGATTATTCAGCGGTAAAGTACACTCGCTGGCAGAGCCAAACTGGGAATCCCTGGGAATCCAAAGCAGCCCTGGAAAAAAAATGTATGCCAGACTGCTGAGTCCATACAGTGTGTGTGTATGGGGATAGTGTATGTGTGTAGAGTGTATGTGTATGGGGGGGCAGAGTGTGTGTATGGGGGGCAGTGTGTGGGCAATGTGTGTGTATGGGGGGCAGTGTGTGTATGGGGGGCAGTATAAAGTACGTGTGTCTATGGGGCAGCAGTATGGGGGGGCAAATAAGTGTGTATGGGGGCAGTGTGTGTGTATGGGGGGCTGTATGGGGGCAGTGTGTGTATGGGGGGCAGTGTGTGTGGGGCAATGTGTGTATGGGGGCAGTGTGTGTATGGGGCAATGTGTGTGCATGATGGGCAGGTGTGTATGGGGGCAGTGTGTGTGTATGGGGGGGCAGTATGAAATGCACGTGCCATGGGGCAGTGTGTGTATGGGGGGGAATGTGTATGGGGGCAGTAGGGGACAATGTGTGTATGGGGGGGCAGCATGGGGAGCAATGTGTGTGTATGGGAGGCTGTATGGGGGCAGTGTGTGTCTATGGGGGGGGCAGTATGGGGACAGTGTGTGTGTATGGGAGGCTGTATGGGGGCAGTGTGTGTGTATGGGGGGGCAGTATGGGGGACAGTGTGTATGGGAGGCTATATGGGGGCAGTGTGTGTGTATGGGGGCAATGTGTGTGTATTGGGGGCAGTATGGGGACAATGTGTGTGTATGGGGGCAGTATGGGGGCAATGTGTGTATGGAGGGGCAGCATGGGGGACAGTGTGTGTATGAGGGGCAGATGGGGACAGTGTGTATGGGAGGCTGTATGGGCAATGTGTGTGTATGGGGGCAATGTGTGTGTGTACACCTCCCCCCCCCCCAGCCTACCTGTCACCTGTGGGGGTCAGGCAGCCATCTTCAGCAGCAGCATGGGCTGCTGCATAACGGCGGGGGCGGGGCTTACCGGCGGGAGGCGGGGCTTCGTTTGGGGGCGGAGCCTGTGCCGGGGAGCCAATCAGTGCTCCCTCCAGCCACAGACAGCCTCCAGCACCTCTCTCCTGCATTCCCTCGGGCTGTAACAGGCTGTAACAGTCCGAGGGAAGCAGATGGCCAGCTAGTTGCCAGCATTTGGGGGGGCCCAAGAGGGGGCACAGCATCATGTAGGGGGGGCCATGGCCCCCTCTGGCCCCCCCCTAGCGACGCCACTGCGAGGGACATACCGACACAGTCATACAGACACAGACATACAGAGGCACACAGACACAGTCATACATACACAGACATACAGGCACTATCCAACACAAACATACAATCATACAGTGACAAACAGACACTGTTCTACATTGACATATTGACACTATACACTGTCATACACAGACAAACACACACAGGCTTACAGTCATACATGCACACAATTATTGCCTACATATGTTGTTTTTTTTTTGACAGGTGGTGCCCAGGAGGTAGTAGTGAGCCAAAAAGTGAGGGATGAAACAATCTCGTAGTCAAGGAAAGCCAAGGTTGGGGGCAGGCAGCACGGACTCAGGCACGTATAACAGGCGGATAGGTCGGATGAAGACAGAATTCACAAAAGTGTGTATACACCAAAGAGCACAGTATAACTGAGCACTGAGGTAAGGGTAGACTGAAATTATTTAAAGGAGAAGTATCCACTTCTCACATACTATTGGCTGAAAAATGATTAGCCCCTTAAACAATTCTAGGTGTTCTGTCCCTTTAAGAGACCGGCTTTCGGGCACACGAGCGCCTAGCGCAAGTGGAATTCACACGTGGGTTTGGCTGGAGCTTCCTGCTTGTCGAGGCGTGGTTTGGAGAGCCACGATACTGCGTCCATATGATACAGGGATCTCGGATGCCTGTCCCTGCAGCTGAGCAAGTTGGAGTCCTCGATGTGCACCAAAAGGGAACCGCCGGAGCTGCGGATGTAGACGCGGCGAGGGACCTTCAGGTAAGTGTTGTTGTGACAACAACTCAACCCTCTGCAACCAGGTGTCCAGGGAGCATCCTGTCCAGCTTTGTGGAGTTCATATCCTGCAGTCAGGCCCCATCACTAGGTGTCCCACACTCGCCAGCTGTGCTGTGGCATGATTGATATCCCTGGCATGATTGATATCCCTGCCCCTGCACAGAGCCTGCGGCATGCACCAGAGCCGAAGGATGACGGAACTAGGTCACGCTACATTTAGTGACTGGCAGGAAAGGAGTGCTCTCTGCTCACCTGCTACAGGTAACCCGGACATTAAGCCCCCTGGGCCGGTGCACCCTCAGAGTGTGTCCTGGATGTAAGTGATGTGTGTGGAGTTAGTGGGCTGAATGTAATGTGTGTGTATGTGGTGTGTGCTGGCTGTATGTGATGTGTGATATGTGCTGGCTGTATGAGATTTGTGTGTGGTGTGGGGTGTCTGTTTGCAGCTCACTCCTACTTGACTTTCTTAAAGGAAGAGGGCACTATGATTTTTGGAGATCCAATGGGGGGATCATACAACCTGGTGGTCAACCAGGTGGATTAAATGAATCTGGTGGTCCGGCAGATGTACTGAAGCCTGTTATAGCCCAGTGGGGGAATGTGAGCTTTACACCACTGGTGGTTCCAGAACTCAGTAAATGCTCTCTCTCAGGTAGTCACTCAGCGAGTCACAGAGCAAGCTGGAAACATCCGGCAGCTGTGCTTTGGCTCACTAAAAAGCGTCAGACTACAAGGGAGCCATTACTGAGGTCTGCACCTATCTGAACTGGAAACTTCACACTGACAGTAATGATCATTCTACCAGTACAACCCACTTGTCCATGACAGAGCTAAAATAATAAAACAATAATAAAACAAACCTCCTGCTCATCCACTGCTCAGTGGAGCACCCTTTAAGTTGTGACAAAGACTATACCTGACCTAGGCATTTGGCTCATACAAGCTTGAAACTCTATTTACAAGTTAAGTTGAAACATTTAAGACAAATTTTATAACATAACAGGAGGCTTCATATTTGCTTTAGTCTCTTTTTACTAGAACTCCACAGCAGCACAGAAAAACAACCAATCAGAAAAAAGTTAGGTACTATAAAACCCCCTTCCCATTGCATCATTTCCTCTTTCTTTGCTGCTCCGCAGTCAGTACAGGTCAGAGTACCACTGCCTCCTGCTTCTAGTGGGTGGCTTTGGGATTTAGTGTGATTTATTTATGATTGTTATTAATTATGCTTGGTTGTGAGATTTATGTGCCTTTCTGGCTCTTTTCTTTTCTTTGGGGAATGTTTCCTTTACATTACTGATAGTTTTTCCATGTGTTTACTTACACAGATTACTGATAGTTTTTCCATGTGTTTATTTACACAGATTACTGGGAGTTTTGCCATGTGTTTATTTATACAGATTACTGGTAGTTTTGCCATGTGTTTATGTATACAGATTACTGATAGTTTTGCCATGTGTTTTATTTGTACAGATTACTGATAGTTTTGCCATGTGTTTATTTACACAGATTACTGGTAGTTTTGCCATGTGTTTATTTTTACAGATTACTGGTAGTTTGCCATGTGTTTATTTATACAGATTACTGGTAGCTTGCCCTGTGTTTTATTTATACAGATTACTGGTAGCTTGCCCTGTGTTTTATTTATACAGATTACTGGTAGCTTGCCCTGTGTTTTATTTATACAGATTACTGGTAGTTTGCCATGTGTATTATTTGTACAGATTACTGGTAGTTTGCCCTGTGTTTTATTTATACAGATTACTGGTACCTTGCCCTGTGTTTTATTTATACAGATTACAGGTAGCTTGCCATGTGTTTTTATTAATACAGATTGCTGGTAGTTTGCCATGTGTTTGTTTATACAGATTGCTGGTAGTTTGCCATATGTTTATTTATACAGATTTCTGGTAGCTTTCCATGTGTTTTAGTCACAGATTTCTGTGAGTTTCCATATGTAGATATATCACAGATTACTGTGAGTTTCCATATGTAGATATATCACATATTGTTGTGAATTTCCAGCTCTATATATCACATACTACTGTGAGTTTCCATGAGTATATATTCCACAAATTACTGTGAGTGTCCAGGTCTATATCACACATTACTGTGAATTTCCATGTAGATATCTCACAGACTACGGTGAGTTTCCACCTAGATATATCACAGATTTCTCGGATTACTGTGAGTTTTTATGTGTGTGTATATATATACATATATCGCGGATTTCTGTGAGTCCTTGGGCAGTATATACTTATATCACAGATTTCTGTGAGTTCTATGTCAGTGTATATAGCACCGCTTGCTGTGAGTCTTAGTGCTATAGATCTCACGGATTGCTGTGAGTTTCACTGATGGTAGATGTCAGTCCTGTCTATGCCGATATTATTCTATCTTATCAGGCTTCTTGGGAAGATTCATTGAGTTGGCAATTGTTTTTGCTCTACTCCTGAAGAGACCATGAGTACAATACCCTTCAGGCGGTACGAGGATGATGATGACCTACAATAAAGATAAGATATCTCATACGGATCTGTATGTACATGTGCATTACAATTTGCACCTTAAAGAAGGTACTGCTCAGCAGAGCTTGATTTTATGGACACTCACTGGAACATGTCCAGCTTAAACCCAATACAACTGGTTTTACCTCTATGTTGCCTGCTTGGCACTTAGGGACCGCCGGTTACGGTTTATTCACACAGTAGTACGCTGTCTAAGATTAGTGTCTAAGGGTACTAGGTCACAGGATTCCAGGAGGATTTACAGATATTTAGGGGACTCTGCCAAACTCAGAGGTCCCCATTACTCATTTAAGATGAAACCCAGGATTGGCCTGCTATGTCTGTGCCCATAAGATTGGCCTGCTATGTCTGTGCCCATAAGATTGGCCTGCTATGTCTGTGCCCATAAGATTGGCCTGCTATGTCTGTGCCCATAAGATTGGCCTGCTTTGTCTGTGCCCGAACTCCCCTTTGGACCACAAACCTCGGGGAATATCACTGAAGTAAGCACAGTACCCTCTAGGTGGGTGTCCGGACAGACACTGCTGCCAGATTATCCAAGAGGACACCAGGATATGGACATCTAACTGTGATTGGAGGGGTGAAGGCCCTACACCTCATGCCCTGAAGGGCAAAGTTTTTATGAGAATTCCCGGGCAAGCAATTATGGGTTATACCCAACGACGACACATCTCCAATGGGAATTTCGCACAAGCAGGGAACAGTGCTCAGACGCCATATTAGGTATTGGTAGTGTTTTTCTATGTCCTGTTTAGCTCCTGACCTTTTCAACTTGATTCACTTGATTCGTTTTTTCCAGTTCTGCTATCCGACCTGCTTTCCGAGGTACGTATTTTCCACTTTCTACTTCATTGGTCGTTTCTTTGTTTTCGTGCCTTCTATTGTCCTATTGCTCGGGTCATCGAGAGGCCTGACTTGACCTCCTCCGACCTCCCGGGCACTTGTGGATTGCGGAGAACGTCTCCAGCTTTCCTCAGACTACCGACGGTCATCCTGGAGCCCGCGCGCACGCACGGGATCCGGGCGGTCCGTTGATAGTTACCATCTTCAGCTCTGAAATGTACTTTTCTCATCACCCCTTTCTCTTAAGGTCGGACACGGCCCGAGGTTGTATACTTTGCTTATATTAAATAAGGGTGTAACCCCACGTTTGGTCACCCTGAGTCTCTACTGGACTCTGGTTTAGATTACAGAGGGTGCGGCCCTCCTTCACCTCAGCCCGAGACTGATATTTTTATTTTTCAAGAGTAGAGGGCGAACCCCTCTCATTTACTGAATTGGACACTGATTCATTATTAGAGGGCGTGGCCCTCCCTCAACCTCGGCCCGATACTGAGCTGGATATAGAGGACATGCTCCGAGTGACTCATTCTCATAGAAGGAACGCGGACTCAGAGTGCGATCACATTTTACAGAGTGCGACTCTCTCATACACTCAACGCACTATGGTGTCGTCCATTTGTTCCTCACACAGGCTTGTACCTGTACAGGTCAACTATGACCGCATAGAGGGGCGTCCCTCCTACATCCAATTTAAATATGATGACCGCGCTACTGATTTTGTTCTAGAGGGCTACCTGATCGGGCTAGGTATACATAGTTTGTCTGGATCCATCTTGTAATCCACATGAGAAATGCCCTCAGAGGTATTAGTGGGGGAGGTTTCCCACTTATGTACACACATTCCGGGAGACAGTACGGCTAAGGAGGAACCTCAGTTCTTACAAGAGTACAGGTTTTGGTAAAACCTCTGCTATATCAAACAGACTTTGCACTCTGTTTCAAATATTCATTGTGTACAAACTGTGCAGACTATTCTCCCGTGTCAGGGTGACATGAGATTCTGAGACCTGCATAGGGCAAACGGGCACTGCTTTGCTTGATTTGGGTTCTCACTAGCCTTCCTATTCAACTACCATCAAGGAAACCTACACTGGGAGATACATGCTTGGACAGTCTATGAGACAGGAACCTAGGGGTCTCACTATATTATTCCCTATCTTGTAGGTGGCGTGTAGGCCAGGAACCCCTACACGAATATTGACAGGTCGGGCATGGAACAGGATTGTACAAATGGTAACCAGAGTATCTCACACTCACTGCAACACGTAAGGGCTCTTCTGTGTTATACGGTCCTAAACTCTATTGGATCCGGCCATCTTAGCACTCTTAGAGGACGATGTATTTGGATGGAAATCTCAACCCCGGTTTCCGGTCCCATCCTTTTGAGCTTTCCAGGATCCACA
>OW240914.1:223813179-223825755 GCA_933207985.1 Pelobates cultripes
GTTGTGTTGATTGACCTACAACTGGTCTTACCACAGATATGTTGGCGAGCCCAAAGTAAGGTGTAGTACCAGTACTGCACGTGGCTTTCTCCAGTTGGCACACTGGCATCGGTGATAGAAGACTTATGGGATGAGTGGCCAGCTTCACATCCATTAGACCCTTTCCCCACGCTGAAGCTGCTACCAACCACAAGAAGGTAAAGACACCTGTCACACAAAGGTCCTACAGGGAGATGGAAACAAGATTATAGGTATGGGATGTCAAACTTGGGCCCTCTAGCTGTTTTTGAACTGCAGTTCCCACAATTGTCTGCCACTACCTTTTCTATCAATCAGCTTCACCGATAACCATATGTAGCATGGCAAAACTAGAGTAATTCTGGAGCAGAACTTGTGCTATCATCTGAAACTCTACATGAATTTTAAGGCATATGTTTTAAACTTGGCTCTCAACTCAAGTTTTGCATTGAGAAATATAGCACCATACTAACATATTGTGTCCACAGAAATGAACTCTTTCAGTCTATAGCATACCACAATGGGCACTCTTCGGATCTGTGTGTATTGTTCATGGAAGCGCAGATAGATAACCAGAGCGAACATTGAATACAGGAAAGCGAAAACTCCGATAGTAACAAAGAACTCTGCTGGAGCAGAAAAATCCCCATTCAGGTGCATAATCCGTTTTTCTATATCTGCACATCCTGGCATCTCATAGCGTTGACGATACAGTCTGTGATGAAAGGAGACATACTCATTGTAGCAACAGAGTGTAACTTGCATGGAATGCATATTCTGAGACACGGAAAGCATTGATTAATACATCTTAAAGGGGCAATCATTGGAGCTACTAAAATATAACTCTACCACATGTTTATTTTTTTATTTAGAAGTCTATGGATGTGCTTTTTCTTGACTGTATAAGACATAAAAGTGGTTATTAAATATCCTACTATGGCTGCTAAATTCTACATATATTGGCCAATCTAACTTACATTGTCAACAAAGGAATCTATATATACACGTTTTGTGAAAATGAAATGGAAATTAATTTGTGAATATAACGTACGTATAATATGAGAGTTATTCAAACATCTGACTTTGGTGGAAGGGACATTTCAATGAGCGTGCGAAATGGCCATGATTGTTTTTAAGCATGTTCTAGTGGCAGTGGGGAATAATTTTGATGCTTACATGACTGTGTATTATTTGGGTGGAAATGTTATGATGTGTAAGATGTAATTGAATATCAATTACCATTGACAACTAACCAGGAGCTGACAATCAAAAGGCCACCAACCTTTGAGCTAAATCCTTGGTCTTGCAAACAAGACAGTTTAGAATTTAATGGCTTGGTTGGATATTTTTTGAAAAAAGGGACACTTTTAGTCACGAGAACAACCACAGCTTATGGTATTTGTTCTGATGAATATAATCATTCCCTTCAGGAGAAAAGGAAGTATTTACATTACAGCCCAGGGATACCTCCAGTGACCACTCCTGAGATGGCTGCTAGAGGTGCTTCCTGGGGCAGTGTTGCACACTGTGCAAAATTACCTTTACGTGTTTCAACCCTCTGAATGGAGGAACTGTACTTTCCTCATAGAGATGCATTGATTCAATGCATCTCTATGAGGAGATGCTGATTGGCCAGGGCTGTGTTTGGCTTGTGCTGGCTCTGCCCCCGATCTGCCTCCTTGACAACCTCAGCCAACCTCCTATGGGAAAGCATTGTGATTGATCAGATCAACAATTCTGATTATCTCATCCAAGCAGGCAGATCAGAGGCAGAGCCAGCAGCAGCAGCAGACTGGAATAAAAGTAAGATTTTACTATATTTAGTGAGGAAAGGGGGGGCATGGAGGTAGACTGTATTTTTAACACTATAGGGTCAGGAATACCTGTTTGTGTTCCTGACCCTATAGTGTTCCTTTAAAGTATTGTTATGGAAGCATTGTTAAGCAGTTTCAGAAAGAAAGTGTACAGAAGGGAGTTGGATACCAGAGATGAGGGTATAGTAGACAAAATACTTTGTTACTGTGGGGATAATTCGGTGGTTATTACCTGAATGGATATCCAAAAGGCACAGAGATGAGATTTGTTTCAGTTTCTGTTTCCTTACAAGTAACAGTAGCTGCTGTTTCTCCGCTGAATGAGCCACAGCTTCCAAAGGCAAAGATTGCAAAAAGCTGAAGGAGAGGAGGAGAAATCATGGAAAGATATGTCAAAGTGTAACACATGTACAGTAGATATACTAAAGGAAATCATACAGTCCTTAGGTTCAACAACAGATTTTTCATTGTTTTACTGCTACCAGTTGAGATGTGCTCAGTCAAGGTTTATACATATAGGTAAAATGGCGAGCTTTCTAGCACTTGTCTGACGTAGCTGTGGCAGCAAGTACTTCCCAAACCATAGTCTCTTCTCGCCGTCCTTGAACAAATATTATGTAAGAAAAGGGTACAGGCAAGCAGCGCCTTCAGAGGGTCCTCAAATTTGTGTGGTGGTAAACCAATATGAAAGATAGGAGAACAAACAAGAAATATAGTGTAGTATTGTCAATAACTGGTGAATAAGGAGAATAGCACTTACTTTATGATCAGCTCCAGATATGTGTACCTGGGTGGTATCATTCCCACCTGTGGATATAATACTGAGCTTGGTTCTTTGTAGGAGGGTGTTCCAGACCAGAAGATGATGTCCAGCATTTGCGAGTGTACTCCTCCAATTTACAGTATTATGGTAGCCGAAGTTCACATATCTGGACATGGGTGTCCACAGGGGGGGGCAGGGGGAGGCACTTGCCCCCCCTCCCACCCCCCCCCCCGGAGATTTTTCAGCTTGTGCCGGCATTTTTATTTTCAGATTGGGAATACACCACCAGTAGGTGACGCTGTGTGTGAAGAAAGGCCGGGATAGGAAACTACATCTTATCCCTGCTTCCCATGAGGGATGGGGGGCAGCCTACAGAGCAGGTAAGTGATAGATGGGGGGCAGCCTACAGATCAGGTAAGTGAGGGGTGGGGGGGCAGCCTACAGATCAGGGGTGGGTGGGGAGGGATGCAGGTGGGAGAGCAGCCTGGCTAGATCAGGGGTAAGGGAGGGGATGGGGAGCCTTACATATCAGGTAAGTGAGGGATGGGGGGGGTGTTTTGCCATATCGGTGGGTGTGGCGGGAGGGGCTGCTGTGGGTGCAGCCTGGCCAGATCAGAAAAGTGAGAGATGGGGCAGCCCAAAGACTGGCAAGGGAGAGATGGGGGCAGCCTGTGAGGACTGGCAAGGAGAGATGGGGCAGCCTAGACACTGCAGAGAGATGGGGGCAGCCTACAGATCAGTTAAGTGAGGGATGGGGTGCAGCCTACAGATCAGGTAAGTGAGAGATGGGGGGCAGCCTACAGATCAGGTAAGTGAGAGATGGGGGGCAGCCTACAGATCAGGTAAGTGAGACATGGGGGGCAGCCTAGGAGAAGGAGCACAAAGGAACAGAAATGAGCAATAAGGGGCAGCAAGGAGCAGGAAGGGTCAGCAAGGAGCAGGAAATGGAAGCAAGGAGCAGGAAGGAGTAGGAAGGATCAGCAAGGAGCTGTAAATGGCATCAAGGAGCAGAAAGGGACAGAAGGAGCACAAAGGTAAAGTAGGGAGCAGAAAGGAGAAGGAACCGAAATGAGCAGGAAGGGACATCAAGGAGCAGAAAAGAGAAGGAAGAGAAATGAGCAGGAAGGGACATCAAGGAGCAGCAAGCGTCAGCAATAAGCTGGAAGGGGCATAAGGAGCACAAACGTAAAGTAGGAGAATGAGCAGGAAGGGTCAGCAAGGAGCAGGAAAGGGCAGCAAGGAGCAGGAAGGGGCAGCAAGGAGCAGAAAGAGTCAGCAAGGAGCAGAAAGGGGAAGAAGGAGCACAAAGGTGAAGGAGCATAAAGAATCAGAAGGAGCACAAAGGTGAAGGAGCAGAAAGAATCAGGAGTACAAAGGTAAAGTAGGAGAAGGAGCAGAAAGAAACGGGAAGGGGCAGCAATGAGCAGAAAGGGTCAGCGATGAGCTGCAAGGGCCAGAAGAAACACAAATGTAAAGTAGGATAAGGAGCAGAAATGAGCAGGAAGGGTCAGCAAGAAGCAGGTACGGTCAGCAAGAAGGAGGAAGGGGTAGCAAAGAGCAGGAATGGTCTGCAAGAAGGGACAGAAGGAGCACAAAGGTAAAGGAGCAGAAAGAATCACAAGGAGTACAAAGGTAAAGTAGGAGAAGGAGCAGAAAAGGGTAGCAAGGAGCTTGAAGGGGCAGAAGGAGCACAAAGGTAAAGTAGGAGAAAGAGCAGGAAGGGACAGCAAGGAGCACAAAGGTAAAGTAGGAGAAGGAGTAGAAAAGGTCCGCAAGGAGCAGAAAGGGATCGGAAAGAGAATGGAGCTGAAGGGCGTAAAAGAAGCAGAAAGGTAAAGGAGCAGAAGGAGCCAAGGAGGAAAGAAGATAGTGTCAGAAGAAAAAGAAGACTGTGTCAAATGAAGGAGAAGTAAAGGAGATTGGAGCAGGAAGGACAAGTGAAGTAAACCCTCCACTTTATTCTGGACACCAAATCATAAGGCTTTGGTAACTGGGCCTAACTTATGTCCCTCTCTTTTTAACCCTGTTATGTAAACCATTGCTTTTCTGCTGGAACAATATTGCTTAACCCCTTAAGGACACATGACGTGTGAAAGAGCTTATTTTGGTGCAAAAGGTAAACACAGCAGTGTGGATATTTATATTTCATTTTCTTTTTTAGACCTTGCAAACACATATTTGGTAAATATATGGGAGAAGAAAACATAATATTAAAAACTAGAAAGGGACCTCACTTCAATCACACCTTCAGCTATGCCCCATGAGAAAAGTGCCTCTCTGGTTATTTGAAATGTTGGTTTGATTTGTGTGAAAAGTGGATATCTGTCTGCTGTGTCAGTAATAAGATGAGAACTGTCCAAGTGATGTAGGGACAGCTGTGGAGGGGAATGTACGATTAAAGCAGTTAATTGTGAGTCAAAAAAAAACTTTGCTCTAACCATTTCAAGTCATGTAGCTATAGATAATGAGATTCATGAATGAACAGCATCTGATGGTAAATAAAATGTGCCCTTTTAATTATTACATTGTGTTGCTTTCTATACTGTTTTGGGGTTTTGTTTTTTTATTGTGAACAGTTGAGGTACTGGACTTCTCACTATACCTTCATTATAAATGGAGAAATGATTATACAGTAACCATAATATCAACATTAAAACATAGGAAATGGAAAGATGTATACATGGATAAGAATGCCATGACCATGAGATTTGGGGGTAATAAATTATTAAAGGAACACTGAAAGCAACAGAGTCACTACAGCTTCATGCTTCGTGCCTGTACCATATAATATGACAATTGTAGACGCTGCCTTTTTTGAGGAAAGGCAGTGTTTACATTTGTGCCTAAGATCACTTCTAGTAGCTGTCATTCTTACAGCCACTAGAGACCCTTCCAATCTTTGCAAGACTGATGTTCAGTGTCTTCATGCTCTGCAAGAAGACCTTGAACATTCCCCATATGGATGCATTGAACCAGTGCATCTATGTGAGGAGATGCTGATTGGCACATAGTGGTGATTGCTGCGCGTGCGCTTTAGTTCTTTCCTATGGGAAAACATTGGATTGACTGAGAACTTCAGTAATAATGAGCTCAATCAGAGGAGGAGTGGTGGCAATGGCGAGACCAGCACACCAAGGGAAGTAAGGTAAGAAAATAACTTTATTTTACTTATCGGAGGGGTGAGGGGCAACTAACTGTTTAGGAACACATTATAAGAGCAGGAATTCACGTGTGTATTCCTAAAATTAGAATGTTCATTTAAGAGCAATTAATAGAATGTATAACTAGTCATTGAGGAACATGAGAAGACCAGGGCCAGTTAAAAATGCATTTACACTCAAAAATCAGATTACAATTTCACGAAGCATGAAGGTGCCAAGCATTCAATCTTTATATAGCTACATAATAATAACAAATCCTTCAACCAGAAAGGACACATTTAGCTTCCACTGCATTTAAAGTATTCACTAGTGCAGGGGTAGTCAACCTATTAGTAGTACTGTGCAAAACAAGATATTGAAATCCCTTGTTGAGCCAGTCCTATTTATTTAAACTGAGGTGTGTAGGTTGCCGTATTTTGTTTGTGTTATTTGTGGGTGCTGCAGTTGCTTTGTAATGTTGTATTTGTGTGTATGTGGGCCGTTATATTGTATATGTTCATGAGTAGTTTGTGGTGTTGTGTATGATAACTATGAATGTGGGATGTGCATGGGAGCTGCTTGTGAAATTGTGTGTATGGATGACGTCACATTTTGTGTTTGGTGTTGTGTGTATGTGTGTGGCTGCTTGTGGTATTGCATGTGAGAGGCTGCTTGTGGAGTTGTTTGTGTATTTGCTGATTGTATTATTTGTATGAAGGGGAGGCGTCTTCTGCAGCTCTGTGTATATCTAGCAGTGTGGGTGGCTTCCATGGGGGTCAAGTGAGGACTGGGCTGGCCAGGTACAATTTAAGGACAGGAGCTACAATAACTGCGGGCTGCCCTACTCCGGTGCGGATTCCAGTTCACAAGTGCGGGAAGCAGTGGCGGATCCAGAGCCTGATCTCGGGTGGGGCACTTGTAGATTATTTAAAGAAATAATCCAGACACAATAACCACTACAGCTCAGTGTAGTGGTTATGGTGTCAATAGTGCCGGTACCCCCTCCCAGAGTAAGTAGTCAAACCGTTTAAGAACAGTTTGACAACTTACCTGAGGTTTGCTGGGAAATGGGGCAGTAGTGGGGCATAGGAGCAGTGGTGTGTGTGAGTGGTGCAGTGTGTGTGTGTGTGAGGGGGACAGTGTGTGAGCAGTGTGTGTGTGTGAAGGTTGTAGTGTGTGTGAGGGCGGCAGTGTATGTCAGGGATGCAGTGTATTTGTGGTACAGTATGTGTGTGTAACAGTTGCAGTGTGTGTGTGTGTGTGTGAGTATTGCAGTGTATGTGTGAGTGTGGGCAATGTGTCTGCATGGGGCGGCAGTGTATGGGGGCAGTGTGTGTGTATGGGGGGGCAGTGTGTGTGTATGGGGGCAGTGTTTGTGTATGGGGACAGTGTGGGTGTATAAGGGGCAGTGTGTATGGGGGCAGTGTGTGTGTGTATGGGGGGCTGTGTGTGTGTGTGTGGGGCAGTGTGTGTGTGTATGGGGGCAGTGTGTATGGGGGGCAGTGTTTGTGTATGGGGGCAGTGTGTGTGTATGGGGGCAGTGTGTGTGTTTATGGGGGCAGTGTGTGTGTGTTGGGGGCAGTGTGTGTGTATGGGGGCAGTGTTTGTGTATCGGGGGCAGTGTTTGTGTATGGGGGGCAGTGTGTGTGTATGGGGGCAGTGTGTATGGGGGGCAGTGTGTGGTGTATGAGGGGCAGTGTGTATATGGGGGCAGTATGTGTGTATGGGGGGGCAGTGTGGGTGTATAAAGGGGGCATTGTGTGGGGGCAGTGTGTGTGTATGGGGGGGGCAGTGTGTGTATGGGGGGGCAGTGTGTGTGTATGGGGGCAGTGTATGTGTGTAGAGTGTGTGTGTGTAAAAAAGGTAGGAGAGCTTTTTTTTTTATAATATATATATTAATTTAATTAAAATATATATTGATGTCCCGCCTCCCTTCTTACCTTTAATGGGGGGAGGGGGGACATTTCCCTGGTGGTCCGGTGGGGGATTCATTGGTGGTTCCAGTGGGGAGAGTGAACTCTAACCCACGCTCCCGGACTAGAGTTCACTCTCGTGAGATTTGGAGCGTTGCCGTGGTAACCGCGGCAACGCTCCAAATCTCGCGAGAGGAGGACCCGGAGGAGCTGCAGCCTGAGCTTCCGGGTCCTCTCTCTCACTCCCTCCCTCCCCCACCAGCCGCCAGCACAGTGCCTGCGGACTGGGGAGGGAGATCTGTGATCTCCCCTCCGGTCCGCAGGCACATTGCACATGGCAGGGGAGAGGGAGACCGTGTGTATTCTCGGGGGGGGGCAATTGCCTCGTTGCCCCCCCCCTGGATCCGCCACTGGCGGATCCATTTCCTCCAAGTACTGCAATGCGTAAATTGAGGATTTTCCTCCAAGTACTGCAATGCGTAAATTGAGGATTGTCCCTCATCGCCTGCATTCACTACTCAGGTTGCACTAGCAGATATCTGAAGTCCCACTGTGACTCCTGATAGGCCAGAGTGCTATGCAAAGGCTTCCCCAGGTCCTAGTGTATTGATGTTATTAATATCCTTGGCTTCAAAAAGATGGAGAATGAAAAGGAACCGGGGAGGTGCGGGCAGCCATTTGCAAGGTGCATGAAAACCAGCTCAGGTATTTTCCCTTTAAATCAGCGGTTAGAAGATTGTCACCCTTGCCTACCAAGCACAGGTGAGATGGGGCACAGGTCTCAAAAACTGCCCCAAAGTTGCAGTGCGACATCGGCCAAATGCTGCAGGCCCCAGGACCCCGGCTCCCCGCAACGCCTCCCCACTGCCCTCAGAGGATGGGAAACCACCAGACAGCCCACCACTCAGTCATCGACACCCCACACACCCATGGGTAGCAGTGGACAGTACCCCAGCCTCAAAGAGTGACATAAAGGCCATGCTGAATGTCAGGCAAATGTGGTAGGCAGTCCTGGTAGTGCTAAAAGTAGACGTGCAAGCAGTGTCAACACGCACTCAGACAACAGAGAACGAAATTAAAGGCCTAAACCAGGAACTAGTACTGGGGGGAGAAGGTAAAACACCTGCACTCCACACAAGCAGCCATGTCCAGACAAGTCAACTTACTAGATGACAGAGGGAGACATAAAAACATCAAAATCAGAGGGGTACAGGAATCAATGCCACTGGAAGAATTACCACATTTCATCAGGCGCCTGGTGACCGCACTACTACCAGCGAGACAAGCCAAAATCTTTCTATTCGATGGAGTTTACAGAATAGCTAATTCCCTGCAAGCACCTGACGTAGCTCCGTGAGACATCATACTGCGGTGCCAATCAATGTCAGACAAATTGGGGCTTCTGGCAGCCCTACAAGTAAAGACACCTTTTGAGTTCGAGGAATGCTGACTCTCCTGTTTTCAGGACTTAAGCAGGGCCACACTACTCTATACGCAAAAATATGCAAACACTCACTAAACCACTCGAAGCAGCAGGCATTGCCTACAGGTGGTCGACTCTTGGAACACTGCGGGTTACCAAAGATAGCAAGCACTACAAGGCCACAGACCCTACTTATGGCCCAGCACTTATGGCAGCACTGGAACTATCTACCCTAGCGATGACCTTGACCACTAAGCCAGGCCACCAACCTTGGTATGCGGAGACAGCAATAGTCAACCCACCCGGAACGCACAAAAGCACCAAGACCTGAATTAACCCTCACGGCCTACGGCCTTTAATACGTTAACTTATCTATCATGTTTAGCAATGTTTATGTTATTTATTTTTAGTTAATTACTATGTTGTAACTACCAAGTAACAGTTCATAAGACGAGCTAGGGACCTATGGGGGTTCTGTCACCCAACTCCTGTGATACCCCTCACCCCCCCTCCCTGTGGTAAAAGGGCACTACCAGCACGGGAGTTACATAACCACGCTTATCGTAGTACATTAAGTCTCATCTACTGCCACTAGACCTGTGCTCCACAGGCGTAGCTAGACCCTCCCAGAGCTCCCACCCACCTAGACACATACTCAAAATTGACGCTAACCCACCTCGCAACAACATATAGTCGTACCACTACTATAAAATAGCCCGAAGCCCACAGTGCACTATCACCACAGGCATTAGCCACGCAGCTACAGATGGGTGCCAACATTACACAAGGGGCTCCTCTGGGGAAAGCCACATCACAAGCAGCGCTTGTGACTGCTTGTGATGTGGCTTTCCCCAGAGGAGCCCCTTGTGTAATGTTGGCACCAGGGCCGGTGCTTGGATTTTTAGGTACATAGGCGAAGATGCCTTTTTCCGCCCCCCCGCACCCCCCCGAAAAAAAACATCTTCATCTATGTGCCTCTTAACCAGCCCCTCTCCCCTCCCTGACCATTAGTAGTCCCTTCCCTTCCCTGTCCCTTAGTGTTCTTCTCCCCTCCCCCCTCTTTTTCCTGTCTCTTGGTGTTTCTCTCCCATTCCCTCCCTGTCCCTTGGTGCACCCCACACCCCTTTAGTGGTCACACTCCCCTTCCTGGTGTGCCTCCTACCTCTATTGTTGCATTGCCGAGTGGAGCAGATCCCCTAAAGGAGCTTCAGTTTTCTGTACCCGGCCGGACTGACAGGGAGTGCTCTCTCTGTGAGCACCTCCTGTCAGTCTGGCCAGGTACAGGAAACAGAAGCTCCTGTACCGCGCTCTGCTCCACTACACTCTGTACACACTGACAGTCACACACTCAATGACAAACACACAGACGCCACTGACAGACACAGACTCATTGATCTGACACACACTCATTCATTGACACTGACAGACCCACACTGATTGACACTCATTGACAGACACACTGATAGTCACACACAGACTCAATGACAAATATACTCTCACTGATTTGACAGACAGACACACTCATACACTCGCACACACACTCATACAATCACTCACAGACACACACACTGTCACTCACAGACACACACACTTTGTCACTTACACACACTTTGTCACTTACACTCACAGACGCACACACTTTGTCACTCACACACACTTTGTCACTTACACTCACAGACGCACACACTTTGTCACTCACACACACTGTCACTCACAGACGCACACACTTTGTCACTCACACACACTGTCACTCACAGACGCACACACTTTGTCACTCACACACACTGTCACTCACAGACACACACATTGTCACACACACACTGTCACTCACACACACTGTCGATCACAGACACACACACTCTGTCACTCACAGACACACACACACTGTCACTCACAGACACACACACACACACACAGTCACTCACAGACACACACCCTGTCACTCACAGACACACACAGTCACTCACAGACACACACCCTGTCACTCACAGACACACACACACTGTCATTCACAGACACACACACTGTCACTCACAGACACACACACACAGTCACTCACAGACACACACTGTCACTCACACTGTCACTCACAGACACACACACACAGACACACACTGTCACTCACACACACACACTGTCACTCACAGACACACACTGTCACTCACAGACACACACACACAGTCACTCACAGACACACATACTGTCACTCACAGACACACACAGACACACACTGTCACTCACAGACACACACACACTGTCACTCACAGACACACACACACACGCAGACACACACTGTCACTCACAGACACACACACACAGTCACACACACACACACAGTCACACACAGACACACATCACATGCATTCACTAATTATTTTATAAATACATATTTTCCACCCAGCCTCCCTACCTGGAGAGCTGGTGTGGATTATGGATCGGTCCCTGGGGCTGCTGGGAGGCGTGCGGCAGTGCTGTGAACAGGCGCGGCGAGGGAGCTCTAATCTCCACCCTCTGCTCCCTTGCGGGCTGCCTTCTGATGCCGCGGGAGCCAGGTTGATGACGTCATATTCCGGCTCCCGCGGCATCAGTAGGCAGCGCGCGAGGGAGCAGAGGGTGGAGATTAGAGCTCCCTCGCCGCGCCTGTTCACAGCACTGCCGCGCCGGGGGTCGAGATGGTGGCCTGGCAGGAGGGAGAGCTTCCCTCCTGCCGGTCACTGAAATATTGCGCCCCCAGAGCCCGTGCGCCCTAAGGCGGCCGCCTGTGCCGCCTTATGGACGCGCCGGCCCTGCAAGCAGTGCAAGACCTGGGTATCACAGGGAGCACCTTACACCAATAACTTTAAGAGAAAAGATTCCCTAGCCAGACTCCCCTAGCCAGAAATCATAAGGGATGCCACACACCTCTTATATTACATAGTTACATAGCTGAAAAGAGACTTGCGTCCATCAAGTTCAGCCTTCCTCACATTTGTTTTTTACTGTTGATCCAAAAGAAGGCAAAAAAACCCAGTATGAAGCACAATTTTGCAACAAGCTAGGAATAAAATTCCTTCTTGACCCCAGAATGGCAGTCAGATTTATCCTTGGATCAAACATTTATTACCCTACATTGAAAGATTATATCCTTGAATATAAATGGCTTATGGCCAGGGCCGGCGCTACCTGTAAGGCGACCTAAGCAGCTGCCTAGGGCGCAACTTAGCAGCCAGCCCCCTCTGACTTCTCTAAGGTAAAGGGGGGGGGGGAGAGAGAGTGAAACAGAGAGGGGAATAGAAGGAGGAG
This sequence comes from Pelobates cultripes, assembly GCA_933207985.1. Taxonomy (NCBI): domain Eukaryota; kingdom Metazoa; phylum Chordata; class Amphibia; order Anura; family Pelobatidae; genus Pelobates; species Pelobates cultripes. The sequence goes on from OW240914.1 coordinate 223,825,533, forward strand.
GGGAGGAGAGAGATGGGGAGAGACACAGGGAAAGGAGGGAGGGAGAGGGGAGAGACACAGGGAAAGGATGGAGGGAGAGGGTAGAGACACAGGGTAAGGAGGGAGGGAGAGGGGAGAGACACAGGGAAAGGAGGGAGGGAGGGAGAAGGGAGAGACACAGGGAAAGGAGGGAGGGAGAGGGGAGAGACACAGGGAAAGGAGGGAGGGAGAAGGGAGAGACACA
>OW240914.1:223825855-223881878 GCA_933207985.1 Pelobates cultripes
TATTTTATTATATATGTTTAATATATTTATTAAATGTTTTAACTTTTTAGCAGCCTGGGGAACTATCTGACAGCTCAGACAGTCCCCCTGCTGGCAGCTCCTAGACTCCTATTGCAGCGATGTGATCATGGTGATCACATGGCCCTGGAGGGCTGGGGTGGCCGGAGCTGCTGCAGAGGGACTGCTGGGGTCTCCAGCAGTCCTCCCTCCCCCCGACCGTGATTGCCGCAGATCGCCAGTCTAGGTAAGTCCAGGGCTCCTATTTGGCGCGTTCGTAATTGGTACGTCCGTGGTCCTAAATGAGCGTACGTAGTGCGTCCACGGTCATTAAGGGGATATACATAGGTATATATGTATAATTTCATTCTAAGTCTATTTTGAGATATATATATATTTGTATTAATATCACAATACTGTTAGAATAAAATTACATATATATAATTTTTTAAAATTATTTTTAGTTTATTTTTAATTATTTCTTATATATATATATATATATATATATATATATACACACACACAATATAGTTATTATATTTATATATATATATATATATATATATATATATACATATACATATATATATATATATATATATACACACACGTATAATTTTACGTTAAGTGTTTTTTTATATTAATATAGGTATATATTAATACAAAATATACACTTAGTATGACGTTATATATAAGATATGTATATATATATATATATATATATATATATATACATATATAGATATAATATATGTGTATATATATCTCATATATACATATATATTTATTTATTTTAAATTTATTAACTATATTACTATTTTTTTACTTTTACCAAACTTTTTTTTTTTTTCACCAGCAGGGGGACTGCCTGTCAGTTCAGGCAGTCCCCCTGCTGGCAGCACTGTGGACACCTATGGTGGCCATGTGATCTCTCTTTTAGAGCGGTCACATGGTCCCTGGGGGCCCTAAATTGGAGACTATCTGGGCTGAGCTCAGAACTCAGGGCTATGTTTAATAGTGAAAGTAAGAGCATTTCCACACACACAATGCAAAGGGAACTTAAGGGATTGGGATTTAACAGTGGTGTAGCCTTAAGAAAACAACTAATCAGAAAAAAAGGCTTCAATTTGATAGGGTGCAAAAAAATTGGACTCTGGAGCAATGGAAGAAGGGCATATGGTCTGATGAGTCCAGATTTACCCTGTTCCAGAGTTAGGAAAGGAATAAGGTGATTGCGCACACAGTAGATGATATTTTCGTATTAAGTAGATAATCCCTAGATTCTGTAAATATAAAATCCATCATAGGGTAATATATCTTAACACATATACTAGTAAAAATACTTGGAAAAACCCACAATATTTAGATCCTTTCTGAGTTGGCTCTAAACTATAGTAGCGTGTACATCAATCAGATGTGGATATAAGGATTCAGAAAGTATCAAAAGTCTTCTGTGTTGGAAATCAGGAACCAGATCACCAAAGTAAATAAAAGTAAGTATATTTATTTAAACATTTATAAAATTAAGTAGAATAAAGGCACAACGCGATTCTACCCAGTGCAATGGGTCTTCCTCAGGTGCATATCTTGTAGCATGTACAATAACGTTCTTATATATGGCATCAATGTCTAATACCAATAAATCACAAACATTAACAGCTGTGTGTTGATATTCCATCCCATTCACCATATAAGGAGTGTTTCCGGCTGTAATTTTGGTGTTTTCGCCTCTACCAAGATGTCCGCCGTGTGGTTACTTCCTATGGAGGTACCGCTGACCTTCCCAAGATGGCTGCGTGTTCATACCGTCTCGCGGCTAATCGCTGGATATTACCACTTCCGGTTTCGTCCGGCTCCTGTTCCAGAGTCATGGGGGCGCATCAGGGTAAGAAGAGAGGCAGATGAAGTGATGCACCCATCATGCCTAGTGCCTACTGTTCAAGCCTGTGGGGGCAGTGCTATGATCTGGGGTTGCTGCTTGGTCAAGTCTAGGTTCAGCAACATTATGTTCCCAAAGAATGAGGTCAGCTGACTATCTGAATATACTGAATGATCAGGTTATTCCATTAATGGATTTTTTTCTTCCCTGATGGTATGGGAATATTCCAAGATGACAATTCCAGGATTCATCGGGCTCAAATTGTGAATGAAAGATTCAGGGAGCATGAGACATAATTTTTACAATTGGATTGGCCACCACAGAGTCCAGACCTTAACCGCATTGAGAATCTTTGGGATGTGCTGGTGAAGGCTTTGCGTAGTGGTCCGACTCTCCCATCATCAATACAAGATCTTGGTGAAAAATTAATGCAACACTGGACGGAAATAAATCATGTGACATTGCAGAAGCTTATCTAAATAATGCCACAGCAAATGCATGCCATAATCAGCTAAAGGTGGTCCAACAAAATATTGAGTGTGTGCCTTTTTTTTTGTCCAGGCAGTGTATATTTCAACTAATATGATGACCAGGGGCGGGCTGGGCCGGGGGGAAGGGAGGCAATTGCCACCCAGGTCGCCCTAAATTCTTTTAAGACCGGCCGCTGCAGGGCCGGCCCTTTAAATGCTGCATGCGCCTGAGCGCTCTGTTAAGAGCCTCAGGCGGCTGCAGTTGCTTCTCCCCTCCCCTCTCCTGTAGCGTGGCCGAGCTCCTCTCCGGTCAGCGCGTTCCCGGCCGGAGTGATAGGAAGGTGCACACTGAGTGTGCACTTCCTGTCAGTCCGGCCGGGTACAGGAAACAGAAACTCCTGTCCACACTGAGTGTGCACCTTCCTATCACTCCGTCCGGGCCCTATAGGGAAGGGGAGGTGAGAGGAGGGGTAAGAGGAAGGAGGCGAGGGGGGGAAGAAGAGGGGGACGGGGGAGTAAGAAGAGGGAGGTGAGGGAGGAGTAAGAAGAGGGGGGGAAAAAGAAGAAGAAGAGGGGGGTAAGAGAAGATGAAGAGGGGGATAAGAAGAAGAGTGGGGAAAGAAGAAGGGGGGTAAGAAGAAGAGGGGAGAAGAAGGGGGGTAAGAAGAAGAAGGGGGAAGAAAGAGGGGGGAGTAAGAAGAAGAAGAGGGGCAGTAAGAAGAAGGGGAGTAAGAAGAAGAAGAGGGCAAGAGAAGAAGGGGAGCAATAAGAAGAAGGGGAGTAAGAAAGCAAAGGTTAAGAAGAAGGGGAGAGTAAGAAGAAGAAGGTGGATAAGAAGAACAGGTGGGGGAGTAAGAAGAAAAAGGAGGGAAGTAAGAAGAACACAGGGAGGAGGGGGGTAAGAAGAACACAGGGGGGTGAAGAGAATACATGGAGGGGGGAGTGAGAAGAACACAGGGAGGGAGGGTGGGTGAGTGTGAGAAGAGACCGCTAGGGGAGGGTGGGGGAGAAGAGAGACCACTAAGGGGCAGGGGAGAGATCTAAGGGACAGCTCTATAAGACAGGGGGCAAGACAGGGAGCTCTTTCACACTACGCACACACACACACACACAATGCCTCCCTATACATATACAGAAACACAACATGCTTCCCTTACACACAGAGAAACACACAATGCATCCATGGGTGGTGGAACATATAAGTGGACTTATGAGTGGGCCTTATGGGATACTCAATCAGGCCCTGGGGCCCAGACCTTGAGCTGTGTAAGGGGCCCCAAAAAAATGGAGCTGCTTCCAATTCTCCCAGAACATTAAATTTTGTGATCACAGTTGCAAACAGGAACGGTGGGGGACGGTGTATTAAATTGGGGGAGGAAGTGGGCACTGTATTAATTTGGAGAGGGAGGGGGGCAGTGGATTAAATTGGGGGAGGAAGGGGGCAGTGTATCAAATTAGAGTGGTGGGAGTGGGCACTGTATTAATTTTCGGGGGGGAGAGGGTGCCAGTGTATTCAATTTGGGAGGGGAGCAAGTGTATTAATTTGAGTGAGGGATCAGTGTATTTATTTTGAGAGGGAGGGGACCAGTGTATTAAATTGGGGGAGGCAGTGGGGGTGTGAATTAAAGTGGTGTGGGCAGTGTGTTAAAGGAACACTATAGAGTCAGGAACACAAACATGTATTCCTGACCATATAGTGAAAACCCACCATTTGGGTGGCTTGCCCTCCCCTCAGCCGAGTCAGAATGGGTTAAAACTAAAAATTTCCAGCCCCCTTGGTGACATCAAAATTGCTATTAGCCAATCCAGATTGGCTAAAATTGACAAGGGGGCGGGGCCAAACATTGTTTTGGCCAGTCAGCACCTCCTCATAGAGATGCATTGAATCAATGCATCTCTATGAGGAAAATTCAGCGTCCCCGTGCAGAGCATGGGGACGCTGAATGACAGGGCTGCTTACTGTGCAGCCCTGATTCAGGAAGCCCCTCCAGTGGTCTCCAGAGGTGTTCCTAGGGACAATGTAAACATTGTCTTTTCTCTGAAAAAGCAGTGTTTGCTCAAAATGCCTGAAGAGAGCAGTGTATTAGAGAGCAGTGTATCACAGTGAGAAGTGCGGAAGCGCCTCTAGAGGCTTAAATGAGACAGCCACTAGAGACTGGATTAACTCTATTATAAACATAGCAGTTTCTTTGAAACTGCTATGTAAATAGAAAAAAAGGGTTAAACCTAGCTGGACCTGGCACCCAGACCACTTCATTAAGCTGAAGTGGTCTGGATGCCTATAGTGGTCCTTTAATGCTCTCAGCCAAGTGAAGAACACTCATAGTACTGTGATTTTCACAGTGAGAATCGCGGAAGCGCCTCTAGCGGCTGTCAGTGAGACAGCCACTAGAGGCTGGATTAACCCTCAGTGAAACTTCTCTGAAACTGCTATGTTTTTAGCTGCAGGGTTAAAACTAGAGGGACCTGGCACCCAGACCACTTCAATGAGCTGAAGTAGTCTGGGTGCCTATAGTGGTCCTTTAATATGTCAAGGTAGTTGGACTGAAACATTGGTTACATGCAAATGCAGTCTCCTTAAAATAAATTCACTTTTTTGTTTACTTTGAAGCCCTGCAAGCGTGAGGACGTCAGTTAGGTGACTTTTTTATACTGTACTTTTAAAAATAAACCTATGTTTCTATGAAAACTAAAGTTTAGGGGTTTTTTTTAGGCCCACTTAAACTTTATTTGACAAAAGGTGATGTGTGTTACAAACAGGCGCTTAAGAAATATTTTAAAATGTAAGATAATTACAGCAGCTACAACACTTATAAGTGGATCTTTCCAGTTAACCACTAGTTCAATATGTTAAAAGTAGGGAGCTTAGATGGAAGGTAAACAAGAATACCAACCACCTAAATATCCCAAAAGTGGAGCGCTAGAAATAATAGTGTATACTTACCCCTACTGTTAGGGGTATTTCGTAATACAACTCAGCACATATATAAAAAAACTAAAATGGGGAGGGAAAAGAGAGAAATAGTCCAATGGTGAAATATGTTTGGTTAGGAATCTGGTTAATGAAAACAGTGATATCATCAACTCACAAATGTAGAGCCAAAGAATAGACTGGCTCAAGTCGTTCTTGCTCTGGTATCTTTTAGGAGACACCCCCCTTCTTTCAGGTTCCTTCTTTGTTTCTTAGCAGAAAAACATATAAGAGACAGGAAAAATTCCTTTCTAGTGTAGTATTTTACCAATATAGCTCAATATTCATATATATATAAATACCAGTGCTCACCTTATTCAGAGCCAATAAGGTAAACCTGGCTCTGGTTAGTATTACCTTAACCCACTCAGGGGGGTTGACCTTCTTTAAGATATAGGCAGCAGCGGACACTGGACTAAAATTGTAATCATAAAATGATTCATTTATTACTTAAAAAATATATATATAAAAGCTGTATAAAAATACATAAACAACAAAATGATAAAATAATTCAAAGTCCTGTCCTTGAATAAGGTCCTCAAGACGCGTTTTGCCGCAAATTGACTTTTTCAATCAAAGTAATCCTTTCTCTGCTGCCATTCTTCTTTTAAATCTTAATCTCCTTCCTGATTCGTCCCCTGACTTTGTCTTTAGCCAATCCAATGTCCGGAAGCCGTGGGTGTTTCTCAGCTGTTCCTATTTTTCACGTTGGTCTACTCGGAAGTGATGTAACACCGTTGTCACTTCCGGTTTGTATTCCGCCATCTTTGTGACTGGCAACCGCTCTGTTATTGCCAGTAGCTTTGCCCATACAGAAAAGAATTCGTAGGTAGGGAGCCAAACAAACGGAGTATACAAAAAGAACAAAGATACATATCAGAATACATTTTAAATTCCCATCTAACTATGGTCTACTTTGTTAATCTAGTTTGAAGGTAACTTAATCTTTAAATTCCAGTATAGGCTACTATATAATAAAAAAAACCATAGAAAAGTATATATATATATATATATACATATATATACCAAAAATGATACATATAGTGAAAACCCTACTAAATGTCACACAGCACCATCATAAAATAGGGGATGGAAACATCAATAAATATATAAATATAAAATATATACACATATATATATATTAATTAAGGATTGCATGATGATAATTAAAATATGTATTATAAAAAAAAGACACAATTCAAAATCAGCATTGAGTCCAAATGGAGTAAGGGAATTAAGGTTAAAAATCCACCTCATCTCAGCCTTCCCCATTGCTGTTATGAGCTCCTCCCCTCTCCAGTTAGTTGTAACCTGTTGTATTCCCAGAAAAGAAAGTTGGGTCGGATCCATTTCATGTTTGATCTTAAAGTGATATGAAAGGCTATGTTTTTCAAACCTTCATTTTATATTCCTAACATGCTCCTGGATCCTCACATGTAGTGCTCGTGTCGTTCGTCCAACATATAATAGTCCACATGTACAAATAATAATATATATTACTCTTTTAGAATAACAAGTTATTAGTTGTTTAATTTCAAATCTCTCTTTATCTAGATGTGGAAACTCTTTAATATGTCTTTTCTTATTATTTGTATTGGAGCATGCCCCACAGTTCCCACAGCCATAAAAACCACCCTCCTCATTAAATGTATTAAATGAGACTCTTTTCTTTTGTAGATGGCTGTGAACTAATTTGTTCTTAAGGTTAGATACTCCTCTATAAATAATGTTGGGTTTATCAGGGAGTATAGAGCTTAAAACTGGATCTTTAGTTAGTATCGGCCAGTATTTATTAAAAGCTCTTTTAATTTCCTTATGTTTACAGTTAAAATCGCAAATAAAAGGTATTTGGTCTATACAATTTTCCTTTCTTCCACCATTGGGAATAAAAAGGTCATTCCTATCTTTTAGAAGGACTTCGTCATACTTTGTCATACTCCTTTTCTCTAAAATCCTTTAAAATGTTCTTAGATTGCTGATTAAAATCCCCTTCTTCCGTGCAGTTACGCTTAATTCTTAATAATTGTGATTTTGGTACATTCCTTAGCCATGGGGAAAAATGACATCTTCCTTCTTCTACATAGCTGTTTACGTCAGGGGACGAATCAGGAAGGAGATTAAGATTTAAAAGAAGAATGGCGGCAGAGAAAGGATTACTTTGATTGAAAAAGCCCATTTGCGGCGAAACGCGTCTTGAGGACCTTATTCAAGGACAGGACTTTGAATTATTTTATCATTTTGTTGTTTATGTATTTTTATACAGCTTTTTTATATATTTTTTTTTTAAGTAATAAATGAATCATTTTATGATTACAATTTTAGTCCAGTGTCCGCTGCTGCCTATATCTTAAAGAAGGTCAACCCCCCTGAGTGAGTTAAGGTGATACTAACCAGAGCCAGGTTTACCTTATTGGCTCTGAATAAGGTGAGCACTTCTACCATCTGGTATTTATATATATTTGAATATTGAGCTATATTGGTAAAATACTACACTAGAAAGGAATTTTTCCTGTCTTTTATATGTTTTTCTGCTAAGAAACAAAGAAGGAACCTGAAAGAAGGAGGGTGTCTCCTAAAAGACACCAGAGCAAGAACGACTTTAGCCAGTCTATTCTTTGGCTCTACATTTGTGAGTTGATATCACTGTTTTCATTAACCAGATTCCTAACCAAACATATTTCACCATTGGACTATTTCTCTCTTTTCCCTCCCCATTTTAGTTTTTTTATATATGTGCTGAGTTATATTACGAAATACCCCTAACAGTAGGGGTAAGTATACACTATTATTTCTAGCGCTCCACTTTTGGGATTTTTAGGTGGTTGGTATTCTTGTTAACCTTCCTTCTAAGCTCCATACTTTTAACATATTAAACTTTACTTGGCCCGTGTTACTCTTTGAGTTTCACATGCTTGGTTTACACTGAACTTTAGATTCCTGGGAAATGAGGAAGTGAAAGATTTGGATCCTAAAGAGACACTGTCCATAAAATGGGTACTTGATAGATATGCTAAATAAAGCCTTTTGATCACTATAAAATCTGCCCATCTGCTTTTCTTCATGAACATTAATGTATGCGAGCACTAGTGTTTTTTATCTTTAGACATCCCAACATGCAAAAATGCTTTTCAGGGAGGTGGTTTTACGAGCTACTGTGCCATACACTTAGATACACCCACTGACACATACAGCCAGATACACACTGACACACAGATACATACATTGACAAAAACTCAGATACACACAAACTGACACACACATCACACATTATATATTTGCAGCCACCTTCCTGTTAGCTTACCTTTGTGTCCAGGCCGGTGGCTTGGTTGGGATTCTGGTCCTGGCTGCGGATGATAGGAGTGAGCATGCCTCTCCTCTGCCTCCATGAGCCCTGAATAGCCCATGCCTCTTCCTCCCAGGCAGCTCTGTCACTTCCTCCCTGTTGGCTGATATTACAAAGCCCGGTTGGCACTTAAAGGACTACCAGGCCCCTGTTTATTTTTTTTTGGGGACTGAGGGAGGGTGCAAATCATATACAATTACCTGGAAATTACAAACACAATCTGACATACTTTGTTTAACTACAATATAAAATATGATACATTTCATATGAGGCCATATATGCAACATATAAGACATTACACAGTAAGAATTTTGGAGCTAGGGGTGTACTCAATCTTTGCATGTAGAGCAAAGAAAAAAAAGAAGAAACTAAAGAATTCAGAAGTATAGTTTCCACTTTGTTTTATTCCAAAATATATTTATTGCAATCACTTTTAAGGCGCATGTGCCAGATAAAAGTTTTCAAGCAAAAAAATATACATATATATTCTCAGATGTAAAAATTTTTACTGTATATATACACAAGCAGTGAATATGGTTAAATTGTTGCATGAAATGTTGCAAATATTTTCATTTATAGCACCAATTTTTTTTGGCAGTGCTTTTAATGGCATTTGACAGTAACATGCTTACATCTACGGAATACTATTTTAAGAGAACGTAGAGTGAGGAACAAGATCATCTTTAGGTTTACATTGTGCATGTGAAGTCACACTGCTCACACTGAAGAAGCACCCTACTAAATCTAGTGTGCCTCTGTGTAATTTGTGGGCAGTGCAGAGTGTATAAAAACTTATGGATTATAAAAAGTCTTGAAAGATAGGATAATGACATATTTACAAAGACTTGAATTCATGAATTCCCAACTCTATTCCTGACTCTATAGTGCTGAATTGGTTGTATAGGCTTTCTAATAAGAACAACAAAACAAGTTTAGGCTTTTTACACAGCAGTAAGAATTACTTATTTGGTTGATAAACTCCACTTTATACCGTATATAAACTATGCATTCTAAATAGAGTTGTTTCTCCACTGCCACGTTAGTCCTGCCTTGCCTAGCTCCACCTCTATGGCTGACTTCATCAATCTTGATGATCTCAGCCAATCCAACGCTTTTCCATTACAGCAAAACGCCATGCATCTCCTCATATAAATGCATTGAATCAATGCATCTGTATGGGGAACGTTCAACGTCTAGACAGGAAAGCCAGGTTGGCTAGCACAACGTGTAAACAAAATTTCTTATTCCTGAATACCAAGGCATAAGGTGCTTTTTAAAGGCTTATTCCTAAAACAGTTGATTGTGGTAAATTGACTGATGAACTGCATAATTTAGGCAGAAAGAGACAAGCAGAAAAAAACTCTTCATTACTCTCTATAACAGTCGAGCGTCAGTAACTGATAAACAAAGTTTTATGGTTTGCGGCTGGTATCGAGCAACAGTTTAGTTTTGATACAATGCAAATTTCACACACCATTTTACTGCCGGTAAAAGAAAAAGTCTTAAAATCAGGTCTAACTTATGATTTAGTTGTTACCATCACAATGGTGAGCTTGGTAGGCATACAAGTTAACAGGAAAAAAAATGGCTCCTTCACAGACTTTTCCATTACATGACAGACTGGAAAGTAATGGACAGTCAAGTGCAATGATAATGCTAATAGAGGACAGGTATATAATTAACATATGTCTTACATGGACATTGCAGTGTGTTTCAGGTGTTCTGCATATGTGAATCGGTTATCTTGACTATTTTGCTGTTTTACTTCACTTAAAGTGCTTTTTTGTCCTTTAGTTTGTCTAATTGATGAATGAAGCATCATTAATCTTGCTTGTGCACACCATTAGGTCAGACTAGAAGTCTGTGGTGTTCTTTCTGCTCATGCACTAACAGTTAGAAGTATTTTTCAGGTATTGCTTACAGTGGCACTGTCACCTCTCCACCCCAAAACATGAGTAACCATAAAGATAGATTTTGACTGTGTTGGAATTTTACTGAAATTCCAACCCAGTCAAGAGATATACTGAGAAAAAAATAGGGAGTACTTTATCTTTGTATATTTTCAATGCCTCACACTTCTAGACAACTGGGCGGAGCTACCACTGTCTAGAAGTGTCAATCCCCACCGCCATCACCAGTCCACGTGCTGAAGAGGACACGGCGGAGAAACTCACTGGACCTCCAACATCACTATCACTGTTGGGGGTATTTGCAAATTCTGCAAGGTTCCCAGATGGTGACAATGTCGCTCTCATTGTTGGAAATGCATTCTCAAATCCCTATAGGTGTAAGGGCAGGACCGGCCTTAGGGGTGTGCGAGCTGTGCGGCCGCACAGGGCGCCATGCCAACGGGGCACCGGGCAACAGACACAGCTCGCACAACAAGGTCCTGCCCTACCTCAGAGTGCCCTGGTGGGTGAAAGATTGTGCCCCGGCCGGCCGACCCTTAGAGAGTAAGCTCTGCTTTATTATTGGCCAGTGAGGAGATTGAGGACCTCCCTCACCGGCCCGCTGTGTGCATGATGGGGAGGAGCGAGTGCTCTGATTCTGCCCTCCTCTCGCGAGCTCGGCATTCGGAGTGTTGCCGCGGTGTTACCACGGCAATGCTCTCATACTATCAACGCAGAGCTTGCGAGGAAAAAAATGGCTCCTGTTCTGCAAGGTTCTGCAAGGTGCAGAACTTCAAGAGCTGGCAAAGACCGCTGGACCACCATGTCATCAGTATTCCCCCATCCCTGCCCAAAGGTATGCAAGAGAGAGGGGGAACAAACATGAATTAATTTAAGAACACAAAATATGAAATTGCTCTCCCACCTCTTTATTTAAAGCCTTATGTCACCCCATCCTACCCACAAATCACCACTATGGAGTGTGTGTTACCTACACACACTACAAAATCTACTCACACTCACACACTACATAATCTACTCACACACACACACACACTACATAATCTACTCACACACTACATAATCTACTCACACACAACATCTCCCATACACACACTACATAATCTACTCACACACAACATCTCCCATACACACACTACATAATCTACTCACTCACACACACACACACACACACTACATAATCCACAAACACACACTACATAATCCACACACACACACAACATCCCCTACACACACACTACATAATCTACTCACACACACAACATCCCCTATAAACACACTATGTTCTCTACACACACACACACACACACACACACACTAGATAACTCACAAACACTACAAAACATACAGATACACTATGCACCTTATACATATACACTACGTAATTTACACCCAAACACACTAAACTCCCTATACACACACTATATTCCCTAAACACATACACACTACATCCCCTATACACACACTGTTTCCTACACACATACACACTACATCCCCTTTAAACACACACATATTGCATAACACACACACACACACACACACACACTACATAACCTACACACATACACACTACATCCCCTATACATAGAAACATAGAATGTGACGGCAGATAAGAACCATTCGGCCCATCTAGTCTGCCCAATTTTCTAAATACTTTCATTAGTCCCTAGTCTTATCTTATAGTTAGGATAGCCTTATGCCTATCCCACGCATGCTTAAACTCCTTTACTGTGTTAACCTCTACTACTTCAGCTGGAAGGCTATTCCATGCATCCACTACCCTCTCAGTAAAGTAATACTTCCTGATATTATTTTTAAACCTTTGTCCCTCTAATTTAAGACTATGTCCTCTTGTTGTGGTAGTTTTTCTTCTTTTAAATATAGTCTCCTCCTTTACTGTGTTGATTCCCTTTATATATTTAAATGTTTCTATCATATCCCCCTGTCTCGTCTTTCCTCCAAGCTATACATGTTAAGATCCTTTAACCTTTCCTGGTAAGTTTTATCCCGCAATCCATGAACCAGTTTAGTAGCCCTTCTCTGAACCCTCTCTAAGGTATCAATATCCTTCTGAAGATACGGTCTCCAGTACTGTGTACAATACTCCAAGTGAGGTCTCACCAGTGTTCTGTACAATGGCATGAGCACTTCCCTCTTTCTACTGCTAATACCTCTCCCTATACAACCAAGCATTCTGCTAGCATTTCCTGCTGCTCTATTACATTGTCTGCCTACCTTTAAGTCATCAGAAATAATCACCCCTAAATCCCTTTCCTCATATGTTGAGGTTAGAACTCTATCAAATATTCTGTACTCTGCCCTTGGGTTTTTACGTCCAAGATGCATTATCTTGCACTTATCCACATTAAATGTCAGTTGCCACACACACACACACACACACTACAACCCTATCCCACACCACACTGTTTTCCTTACACACACTGAATCCCTATTCGACACACAACATAATGGCATGGCAACTTCAGGGAGACAGGACAGTCTTGTTAGAAATACGTTTTTACTCCTAATGCTAGAGTGTACTTTTACATAGGTTTGTTTTTCCCAAATTTATACATGTGGGAGGAATTCTTCTAGCCCATATATATCTAGAATGTTCTGCTCTTTAAAAAGACCAGAAACTGTGTGTACCATAATAAGTACAATTAAACATAATTTCTGAGAGTAATATTTATATATACATGTATATTAATATGGGTGTATTATTATTATTATATGTGTTATTACGCCTATAATATTTACAAATGTATTAATATACGTGTATATGCATGATATGCCCAGAAATCACATTAATATGTAACACCTATGTAATGGAGGCTTAGCACTTTTTACAAGATGGACGAGGGCATGTGACCATGGAGGGCGCTGTGAATATTTTTTGGACAGGGCGCCTGAAGTCCTAAGGCCGGCCCTGGGTGTAAGAGAACTTTTAGAGTTCAATGATACCATTAAAATCCTGATAACCTGTCTTCAGAAGGACTAAACACCTAAACTTGAGACACAAATAATGTCTTTCATTAAGTAACCGATAATGGTAAGAGCTTGTTCTTGCAACTGTAATTCGTTCACCGCCATTAATGGCTCATCAGCACATATTAATGTAATATAGATATAAATATCATATAGAACAGCTGAATTGGAAGAAACTACAAATACCCAAATTCATATATTATTAAATATTTAAAGCTCATGTAACTTTTAACGGCATATAAAATTCATTTTCTGAAGTAGTAATACCTGGGGCCAGCTCTTTATGCACGGAGCAGCACGGAGCAGAACGGAGCTAACAGAGGAGCTGCACGGAGGAGAAGGGAGCAGACAGGAGCTGCAGGAAGGTAAGTAACAGCTCACGGTCAGCCCCCAACAGGACCGCCGGGCTTGTAATGAGCCCGGCGGTCCTGGTCTGTATTATGGCAATGTAAATTGCCATAATACAGACATTGACTCGAGTATAAGCCGAGTTGGGGTTTTTCAGCACAAAAAATGTGCCGAAAAACTCGGCTTATACTCAAGTATATACGGTATATATATATATATATATATATATATATATATAACGTAAACAAATCCTGCAGTGCTTCACAATTATAGAACGGGATATTTGGCATAGAGAATATTAACAGAGACAAGAGGTGAAGAAGGCCTTGATCAAATGAGCTTAAAAGGATTTAAACACATACACAACTAACCTAAAAAAGTTAAAAAGAGTGAGGATGTCCATTGCAGTTGTACAAAGTCAAACTCCATGAAAGGCCAGGAGGCAACTCTAGTAATAGCCACTAGAGGTAGGCTTAACCCTGGAATGTAAACATTGAAATTTCTCTGCAACTGCAGTGTTTACATTCCAGGGATAAAATGACATAGACACTGCACACAGACCACTTCAATGAGATGAAGTGGTCTGGGTGTCTATAGTGTTGATTTAAGGTGCCTAGAATGTCCTTTGGATAGACATGTATTGATTAAAAATGTGTAAACTTCAGTTTACTAAGACAAGGATCGGCAACCTTGCTGGAGGTAGATTTCCCAGCAGCCTAATTTAAAGCACACACATAGTACACAGTTATGTTGATTCATGAGGAGATGCAAACTGGAGCCTGTTTGATTGTAGTAGGAGCTAGCGAGCAACCAACTTTACATACACGCCATCTTTTGGCCGTAGAGTAGATAGGGTGCTGATCTGGAGAGGAATCTGAAGAAAAGAGAGCGTGGAAAAATATTATGAAACATAGATGCTGTATTTTCCTAAAACTTAGGGTTATTATAGAGTTAAACAAAAATTGCATGAAATGCAACCACTTCAATGTATCCATCTACGCAATAAATTTTTATAATTTTTTAAGGAGATAGATGTAATATCAGAATATAGCTATTTATTTACAAAAGAAAAATGAAGGGCATTGTTATTAACCCCTTCAGGATGGAGTCAATAGTACACGTTCTGATCAAAGCTAAATGTAAACAAAAACTGGTATTTGCGCTATATGTCTGTTCAACCGTAATTCACCCCTTTCATATTAAGTGCACCCACACGTATTATATATCATTTTGTTCAGGAGAAACTGGGCTTTAATTTCTCATGAACTATTCATATTTGAAACATAATTTATTATGAATAAAATTTAAAAAACTGTGAGAAATTAAGATTTTTTAAAAAAGTTGTAGACATTTTAGCTGTAAATGTCATAATACCGTTAGCTTTAACTGCAAAAAAAAAAACACATATTTGGATTCAGCAAAGTCTCATGAGTACAACAATACCCATTAACCGTTTTTACGGTGTTTTGGAAAGTTAAAGGGTCAAATATAGCACATTCCATTTTTCAGTTTTTTCAAACTGAAATTTGCCAGGTTGGTTATGTTGCATTTGAGACCGTGTGGTAGCCCAGTTACAATATTTACAACAAACAGTCCGCTGTTTAACACAGGATAAAGTGCTTCAGAAATGAAATAAAGTTAATGTAAACAATGCTCCAGGGCCAGATAGTATTCACCCATGTGTGCTTAGGGAGCTTAGTGTAGAAATATGATACCACTGTTGTTTTTTTCAGAATTCTTTTCTTTCAGTAACTGTACCAGGGGATTGGAGAAAAGCAGATGATGTGTCTATATTTAAAAAGGGTTCAAAAGCCCAACCCAAAAACTACAAACAAGTGAGCTTAACATCTGTGGTTGGGAAATTATTTGAATGGCTGTTAAGGGATAATATTCAATAATTTATTTTGAACAAAAATATAATTAGCAGGAAATGAAAGACAGGTCGTTCCAGAATAACTTTATTTCATTATATGAAGAAGTTAGAAGAAATATAGATCAGGATGTTCCAGTAGATGTGATCTACTAGGATTTTGCTAAAGCATTTGATACAGTTCCACAGAAAAGGTTACTAGTAAAACTGAAATCAGTTAGTTTAAATGTAAATTTGTGTTCTTGGATAAAACACTGGGTTAATGATAGCATGCAGAAAGTAATTGTAAATGGGAAATGTTCCAATTGGACAAAAGTGGTAATTGAGTGCCTCAGGGTTCTGTGCTAGATCAACCTTTCTTTAATCTCTTATTAAATGATCCTGAAGTGGACTTGAAAGTCATTTTTTGTGTTTGCAGATGACACAAAACTAGGTAAGAAAAAACTATTTGAACATGATATAACTTCAAAGGGAGGGATTTGGATAAATTAGGGGACTGGGGAGGCAACAGGCAGATGAGATTCAATACAGATAAATGCAAAGTCATGAAACTCACAAGCCACTTATACATTAAATGGGGCATAACATTAAATGAAAAGCACTTGGGAATAATTATAGATCACAAACTGGGCAACAGTATGCAATGCTGGTCTGCACAAGCTAGCAAGGTGGTTTTGTGTATAAAAATGGGTATTGCTTCACCTAATCCAAATATCATTTTGCCTCTTTATAAATCAATTGTAAGACCCCACCTTGAATATGCAGTGCAATTTTGGGCACCAGTTTTAATGAAGGATAATGCAGCACTCGAAAAAGTACAGAGGCAAGCTACAAAACTAGTAATGTGGATAGGTAAACATTGGTTATGAGGAGAGGCTAGAGAAACTGGAATTGTTTTCTTTAGAAAAAAGGCACCTCCAAGGGATATGATAGCACTATACAAATATATCAAGTGTCAGTACAAACCGCTATGTGCAACCTATACAATAGACAAGAGGTCATCCATTGAGACTGGAAGAAAAACACTTTCTCTTTCAATAGAAGAGCAGAGGAAAAGGCTTTTTACAGTAAGGACAATAAAGATGTGGAATTTGCTGTCTTATTAGATTCTATAGATATTATCTGCCTATAAGTTGTAAAGGTTCTGTTCTGAGAATCTATAGATAAATTTAAAAAAAGGCTTGGGTGATGTTTTTGCGCATAAACAGAATATTCAAGGATATTTATTTATAAAATATTTTACCAGGAATTATACATTGAGATTTCTCTCATTTTCAAGTATGTCCTGGGCCCACAAATCATTGCATTGTTATAATTAGGGTACAATAAAATCCAAAAACAATACTAATACACAATATATACAAAATTTAACATAGAATAGGTAAGAAATATATAATCAACAATGACAAGTGCCTTCTGTTTTGAGGTATGTAGAAAGGGATCTCTTAAAGGACTTTAGGCTTGGGGAAGATTTGAAAGTGTGCGGGAGGTTGTTCCATAATTGCGATGCTCTGTAGGAAAAGGAGGATCGGCTGCTTTCTTTTTGTATTAAGGTAGACTAAATAAAGTGCTAGTACAGGATCGGAGGTTATAGGAGGTGGGAACAGCTGGGGAGAGCATTCTGCTGAGGTAGGGTGGGAGCTTCCCAGAAAAGCTCTTAAACACAAGGCTGGAAAGATGAAGGGTGCATGTTGATTCCTGTGACAGCCAGTTTAGTTCTTTTAACATTTCATATAATTGATATGTATGTAAACAGGTTGTTGATCCAAGGAGAAATCTGATTGTCATTATTGAGACCCTTTTTGTGGTGTAATTGGAAACTGCTACAATTGTTTTTTGGGGGGAGGGGGGATTGCCTTCTTTTAGATCAACAGCATAAAAAAATGGACATTTGGACTTAATGAACTTTTTTTGTAAAATTGTGTAACAAAAAACATGGTATTGAGACAATAATGATTAACCCTGTACTGGCTCAGAACAAGCATATATTTGCGGATTCATGTTTTACACTTTGTTTTTAATAAAACAGTAAACAGCACAGCACCGTGCTCTAGTTCCCATGGAATTGAGTTTTACCACTATGATTTTCAAACAAAAAAGTTTGAGCATTACAATCTTAGGGCGGTCTTGTCTATAAACATACTTTTATATTGCAGTTTTACCTGAGTTAGAGGACATGTATCAAAACGAAACTTCTGAAGCACACGGAATAGTGTAATCTTAGTTTCTAGGATAGCGAGTCTCATCCCAATGCAGCTCCTAGGCCCTGCTCCAAATGGCAAATATACGAATGGATTGCGCTTCTGTTTTTCTTCCACTGTGAACCTGCCATTAGATAATTTCTCAGTCAAAGCATTCAAAGCTGGGTTCTGCACAATTGTTTGACAATAAGATTTATCAAATCATTTTACATTATTCATTGCATTCAGCTATGATGCATTCAATGTAATGTTTATTGTATGAATCATATTTTGAATTGTGGCCATTATTTCCAGCACACCATCATTATGGTAAGTCAAAACAGGGTGTAAGAGAACACTGAAAAGACAAATATCAATTAGCTGAACGACCTCTGCTTTTATAAATTGTCTATTTTATTAGCGCAAGTGAATGTTTCAAATTGATTATTTTATTAAATACCTACAGTGTCTATGAGGCTTATGGAATGAAGGGGTGAGAATAAGGTGTTCAAATTAATTGTATCATTTACCTCTCAGGCTGGAATTTCTCTGGCTCTGACCAAAATTTGGGGTCATTATGCAAACATCCAATAGGGACTTCCAAAACAGTTCCTGCAGGGATCTTATAACCCATCACTGTGCAGTCACGAGAAGCTTCCCGGGCAAACCTGGTCATCAAACAAGAATTTATGCTTAATGAGTAAATACGATGATATAGATTTTAACATATTGTCAACCAAGCTGTTGCAGCGGTATGAATTTCTACATTTAATTAAATTTTTCAGACCTCACAAACATAACTCACAAACTTAGTGAATAAGTAAAGATAAGATTAAAAATACTGGTAAGTGATAGTTCCCGGTTAAAATACTATACATATATTAATGGAATAACAAGACGCATTCCTTGGATTTATATCACTGTTACCTGAATGCAGGAGGATACATGCGTAATGTCTCAGAGATCACCATATCAAGGTAAGGCAATTCATTAACGGTATTATAATCTGCCAAAACCTGCAGAAAAAAAAAACCAAGCATTAGCATTTTATTATTTCCCTACACAATCTCCAGGGTTCAGCAGCTAATCCGAGAAGCCACTCCGCCTGAATATAGCTATAAAGGACTCATTCACAAAGAACATTGCTGCAGGGGCACTGTCAAATGCGTTGGTGATTCTTGTCTGAGAATATCTCACCTGATTGTGTTTGGGGTAGCACATCAGCGCTTGAGTGCTAACAAAACCTTTGGTGCTTTATGATACAAAGCTAGCTTTTGGAGGACTATATAATCAACACCAGTGACTAGAGGGATGTGGGTTGCATTCAAGGCACACACAGTTTCACGTGATCACCAAAATGTATGGATCATGTGATCATCCAACTTTACAGATAGCTCCCTTTCACACTAGTAGAGCAAGAAATACAAACTGTCTCCTATTAACTTCACTATAACAGCATGGAGGCCAAAATCCAGTTATAGTGTTACTCCAAGCATCATACCCACTTCAGCCCAGTGTAGTGGTCATGATGCAATTAGAATCCTAGTGCTATTCCACGCTAATGATGCTAACCGCTTTGCAACGGTTTGCCTTCTTACTTGGATGCAGAAGGACGCAGAGCATCCTCTAAATCATGTGACGCGCGTTCCGTCTTCTGCTGAGCTGCAGAAGCCAGATGCCGAATCTGCTGGTCATTCATTGGCTGAGACTCGAGAGCGTTAGCTTAGAATTACATTATTACACTTGGTGGAAAATACTATAATACATATATAATTTTTCTTTATGTGTTTTTAAGAGTTATAACGCACTTTTGAAAGTAAGAATGTGTCATTAAGTTTATAGTAACTTGGGTTCTCTGCTCACATATTTTGGTCTTTTCACTACAATGTATCGTATAAGTGTTGTGCATGTGTTTAAGGTCAGGTGTTAGTGGGAGTACCGAAACAAGTGTTGTAGATGTTGTAGCAAACCGCATATACAATTTCATTTGATTTAAACACCTGTAATTTAAACACAACTTTACAATATCAAGTAATATAAACTTTTCAGGCAAGTCTAGTATTGCGTTCAGATAAGGAAGCTACACAACTATCACAAAGACTGCTGGGCTAAGTCCTCACAACAAGGTTATATCTCCAGTAAATCTGAACCTGTTTAGCTGTGAAAAAGTTAGCGGCTGTGACTTCTAGACTTACATGCTTTTCAGAAAATTCGTCCACCTCTCTCAGCACTTTGTCCTGGCACTCTGGGTGAATGGCTAGTAAATAAGTGGCAAATGACAGCAGACTGCATGTGGTCTCATATCCAGCGATGAGGAACAGGAAAGCTTGGCCCAGTATCTCCTCCTCATTCAGAGTTTTGGTTGTCTTTTTAGGGGAATCTGCATTTGCCATACGGGCCTCCTGGTGATCCACTCTTGGGGCAGAAAGGTCAGCTTGGTTGACTATGTCAAAATGCTCCACAGTGATGTTGCTGAATGAATCACGTGCATCCAGCATGAGTTGAAGAAAATCACGGCGCCTCTGGGGGATGAGCAAGAGAGACAACGTTACTAATGGCATTAATAAGAGTATTAGTTAAACAATCTAGAAACAAATTGTCTTATTCACTAAAGTGTCAATTCAAAGTAAATTTAACATTCTAGCCCCAAAAACAAGACACATTGGAAACTTAAATGGACATTCCAGACAACCAAAACAACAATGAATCCTATTTTCTTAAGCAGACAACAGGTAATGTTACTTCCTGGTTTGGTTAACTCAGTGGAGCTAAACTCAAGAGGTAGAAATTGCTCAGAGCACATGCCTTGCACAGACTTCTCATTAAGCTGCAATGGGAAGTCTGTGATTTGACACACTCAAAATGTATGGATTGGGTTAAAAGGGGAGAGTTTGCAAAAGCAGCAGACAACAGAACAGCAGATTTTGCAAGCGTTTTTTAAATATAACCCCAATGAAAAAATGCGTAATTAACTCTTGTATTAAAAACTGCTACCACCAAGGTAATTCATAAATGAGACGCCTTAGGTTACCCCACCAAACAAGATTTAAAAATCCACACAACACAACTTTTAAAAATATCTATGGAATAAAAAATATTATTCAATATGTCCCTTTAGGAAACTGAATGTTTATACAAAGGCAGAAATTAAAGGAACACTTATTATGAGAAAATAGTCACAGTGTATACATGAGAATAAACAGATAAGAACATTATTTATACCAACAAACAGTTAAAAATTAAATAAAAAAATAAAATACAAAATCTTAGTTGCTCAATTGTATCTTCTGTTCCGGGGTTCTCCAGCAAGGAAAATGGCAACTTACTCAAAATTGGGTCTTGGCCCCTAAAAAGCAGCCGGCTCATTAACATGCCATGTAGTTCATACCCTTTGCTCCATATAGAGTTTCCAAGTCGGCCCCAAAGGAGGTACAAGGCGTATGATAGGCTCGACTTTAGAAATTCTAGGCTGATTACACCTCCCATCTCACCTTTTGCTGATTTCAACACCAATTTGTATATAAGAGTTTAGAACAATGTTCATATCTCTTGCTGTACACCTGGGACAGAAATAAATCTTGGATGGAATAAATCAATGGAATTTTCAAAATGTATGTGTCCAAAGACACCTTACAAAACCCATCTCCAACTTATAAAAGCTAACATTCCCCCAAATAGCTAAAGGTGTTAGTCATGTTTGGACTTCTTCTGTAGGGAATACCATCAGCATTCTGACTGTGTGTAACAGGAGGCAAGATTATTTTTCTCAGTTATATTGTTAATGTTTTTTCAATATGACTCTTAGCAGACAGCCTGGCTCATGACTGCTAATGGTCAATTAGCATATCAAAAGGGCCCATAGTCTATTAAGCAGAAACTGCCAAAATACATAGAGCCTGCAGCACACATGAAATGTCCTGTGGATTTCACACCTGGCCAGAGGGACACAGCTAGATGCCTGGCCTCAAAGGAGAGGGATCCATTCTGCACACCTGGTCTTGTGATCTGATAGATGGCACATATCCTGTAGCAGCCAAATTGACCCTTCCATTGCAGTGACTTACTACCGCTATTACGTGACCATTTCATGCATCCATTACACAAATCACATATATTAGTAATATTTCTACAGTGTAACAAAAATTAAGCATGATGGGAATGACACTACATATGCCTTTGTAATAAATTATCTGTATAAATGGACAACCGGCTGCTGTTGAAGTAATTCCAAGTCATTTTTATCAGCCACTGGCTCAGAAATTACATTTCTGAGTAAGAAGAATTGCTTATCCCAGCTTGCAAAACAAACAGCAATTTCATAACATCTATTTTAAGACTGTGAAATGCCATTTACACACTGCTCATTATACACTAATACAGCTAATTAACCAAATCATTGTATTTGGAAAGCAGCGTGAACACTGTACAGAGAGAAAGGAATGCTCTATACCTCATTAGCTGGCTGGTCATCTCTTTGTGCAATAATGTCTCGAATGACCTTGAGGAAGAAGCTGTTTATCTGGTCACGCTTTTTATTTGGAATCCTGCGGGCGATGGGGATCATGATTGACGGAAATGCCACTAGGAAGGAGGATGAAAAGTGGAAATTAATTAGCAGATGGTTCTAGTTATCTAAGAAAAATAAGTCAATCTATGACTATGCAGAACAAGTCAACCACTTGAAAAAACAATTTTTAGAAAAAGGTTATGAGGAAATTGACCTCAGTAAAGCTCTAGAAGGAGTGGGATTTCACCAAGAAGAGAACCCCCCAAAAATAAAGAAAAAATTTATCCCCTGAGGAAGAACGAGGCCCCTTTCATCTGTAATTACAATGGAAACAATAGGAGAGTTTATCAAGATATTCAAAAACACTGGCACATTTTGACAGATGACCCAATTTTAAATAAAATTCTACCCCCCAAACAGAAAATCATCTATAGGGGAACAAAGAGTTTTAAAAATATTTTAGTAGAAGGTTGTTTAGAAACCAGAAAACCTACACATTTTTTAAAGGACCTTTTGAGCTTTTTTGGGTGTGGAAACGGTCTCCCATGTAGGGAAACAAAAAGCAATAAAAGAAATTTGGTAGACTTAAGTCAGATTCTAAATAAGCAATTTAAAATTAAAGATCATTTAACATGCCATTCCATGTAATATACGCCTTAAAATGCCCATGTAATCTCCTATATATAGGCCGAACCATTAGACAACTAAACGTGAGGAGCGCAAAACATATACGAAATATCAAGAAAGGTCTAGATACCCACATTGTCTCACAACACTTTAAAGTGGCACATTGTCAAAATCCAGAGGGCCTTTTTTGTGTTTTAAAAGCAGTAAAGATAGATTGGAGAGGAGGGAATTACATTAAAAAATTAGGCAGGGACGAAATTTAATTTAATTTTAACACACTCAGCCCACATGGACTTAATTCCGATTTAGAAACTTGCCATTTTTATTGACTTATTAAAAATGTTTTAGATTTTATTTTTCAATATTATAGATAATATATATCCCTATGTTTATGGAATGGGGAAGGTAACCCACAATTTACTATATGGTTTTTAAGCCTAGCATATATCTACAATCTATTTTACTATTTATATTTCCATTTTCCAATATGTTTCAAATATATATTTTCATATCTTATGTTTTTAGTTTTTAGAGTTTGGTAATCCATTTTGTGCTTCATCATTTTAGCACAACTAGATCGAAAAACTGATATAGAGTGATGCCCTTCTCCTTATAAATATATAGATTCCTTTTTTTGTATTCAAATCCATTTTATTATTTAATATATTTGTGCTTATGTTTCTGTTTTTGCTCTTATTACCCTGGGTTAATTGTTGGTCATGAACTTTCGGAGATAAGTATTAATGGACTGCTATACATAAAGTGATGTCTCGGAAAAGTTTTATTTGAAAAGAGTGGAAGCAGCATTGCGCTGGACAACAATAGAACAGCGGGGATGGAACGCAGCGATGTGTTCCAGCCAGGACATGCAAGGCTGTTAGGTAAGCGCAACGATGACACAGAGCATTAGAATGACGTCACACTGAAGACGCGGACACCCTACGAAACATCGGGTGTAAACAATTAACAGCATGTAAAAGGGATAAGCGATTTTGGAAATCTTATACACAACTGAAGAAGCCTCCAGGAGAAGCGAAATGCGTTTTGTACTGTAAGGACTTGATTTTAACTTATATATTTATTTATTTTTAAGAAATAAAGTATTGCTTTTCCTGCAATTGCCATCCAGTGAATTTGTACTGGAAAGCAAAGGAGAAGCCACTCATCGTACAGAAAAGGGAGTGGGATCCTTACAAATATCCCGCCAAGCTTACATTTTGAGCCTGATATGACTGGCTCTCGTTTTGTGAGTACATAACTGTAAAAGTATATACCACAGCTATATGTGTAGACAATATTGCACTAGGATTTTGTCTCTTCTGTTTTTTTCCTACTGCAGATTATACTAATCTTTGTATTATCATACTACCATCTATTATCTCCCTGAGTCAATACACTCCACCTATTGTGTTTTGATTTTTCTATTGGTGTGGATTGAGAGGATATCACACAGATGTTGTGAGTGTGCTGTATTATTGGTACACACTGGGATTTTGTGTATATTCTGTCTAAGTAATCCTGTCTGGAAAAGATCACATCAGCATTCAAAAAGGTAAAATAAACGAAAGTCAAATTTTTGCCGCTTTGTACTCAACAGGATTTATTCTCTCAGCAGGAATTTGACAATCAACATCCAGAATGGATCAAAATTGATGAACAAATTTTCCAACTCAATCGACACGAAGATCATTTCCAAGTTAGCCTACTTATTGATAAATAACTGTTAGCAATCTACAGCTAACTGTTTAGTGAACAAATAATTTAAACATTATAGAAACATCTCTTTCGGATACAATTCATTATAAATGCTCTGAAAGCAAACAGAGATTTGACCTACTGCCAGAATTTCAAGTATCCCGCAAAATACCAAGTCTTACATGACAGTAGCACTAGAGGTTTGAATGGGGTGAAAAGCTCCATGAACTTCTTGCTGTTTTGCACCAGAGGATGATCAGGGTCTTTCTGAGAATCAACTTTAGTACCAAATGCCACACTGACAACGACATCCATTGTGAAACATGCGTAATTCCTGAAAAGTTAAAAACAGGGATATTTGAAGGATAATCACTTCTACATATTAGCGGATTTTCTCTTGAAAGGTTAAGACAGAGGGGCAACAATATCATCCTGTAAGATGTAATCGCCAACTAAAGAAGTACTTTTCCCTCACAACTTACAAGCTAAAATATGGCAAAGAATATATTTGCATATTTAAACTAGAATGTAACCTGTATGGAAAAAGCATCATTAAATAAAACTTTGTAAAATCATCTATAATTGGAGTTAATCTTTTTTTTTTTGCTTCTTGTCATATTCAATTTATTTTTACATTTATTTTAAAGACTGAACAAATTATATTACAATCAAGTTTAGTCTAGGCACAGCTAGGGCACACATTTCAAATGAGGAGGAGAAATTAAAACATTGTTGGAAATTTATCAAAGTGTTCTTAAAAAAAAAGATAAATGTAAACGAGGAGGAGTTAACAATGGAATGTACCTGTTGGCTCAACTGGCTCCCATTGTGGCTGTTCCACTATTAGTACTTTACACCATTAAAAATTTTTTTACATTTTTAATGGAACACTTTGCTAAATCTTCTACATTGTGTTAAGTCTCCCCTTTTCTGTATGCTTTGAGAGGAAGCTAAGATGTAGAAGTCCAGTTGCAGGACACAAACGTGGATTGATTGTGAGTTTGTTGCATCTCTTGTGCAGAGAGAGTTGGCTTGCATTTTGGATCTGGACCGCCCTTTTGGCTGGGATCAGTCTGATATACAAATGGATTAGGGTCTCTTTGTAATGGCACTAGATGAGCTAAAGATCTTAGTGGAAACTAATCGAAGGGCAAGCTACTTGGGCTGCTGTTCGTTCTCAGTATTCACTCTGTTTTTTTTCTCTACCAAAGTTTAACCCCTTAAGGACCCAGGACGGTTCAGGACCGTCATCGGCATTTTTGCGTTGCCGACCGATGACGGTCCTGAACCGTCCTAACGGTCAGAGCTACTTACCTGATCGCCGTCGTTCCCCCGGCGGCGATCAGCGTGGCTCCGGTTGTGGGGAGACTGCCTGCAGCCCAGACAGTCTCCCCACGGCAGATTAGGACCCCTGTGGCCATGTGATCGCTTAACACAGCGATCACATGGTCACAATAGGTGTCCATGTGTCTGCCTGCAGGGGGACTGTCTGTGCTGACAGGCAGTCTCCCTGCTAGTGTAAAATCAAAAAAATAAAATAAAGTTAATGTTAATAAAAAATAAATAAATAATTATATATGTGTATATATGATATATAGACATATATTATATCTATATAATATATGTCTATATATCATATATATATAATGTCATACTAAGTGTATTTTTATATTAATATGTACTTATATTAATATAAAAATACACTTATAATTAAATTACACACGTATATATATAATATATATAATAACTATATATATTGTATATATATATTATTATAAAATATAAATAATAAGTAATTTAAATTAAATAAACATTTTTTTTAAATAATAATACAAAATTTAAAAAAAATTATATAGCTATATGAAATTTTATTCTAACTGTATTTTAAAATTAATATATATATATTTATATCAAAATACACTTAGAATGAATTTGTATATATATCTATGTATATAAAAATAAATAAAAATAATAAGAAATATACATACGTCCATATACAAAATTACATAAATAATTATATAAATATACACGTAGACTTCAAATATATAAATATGCATATATATTTAAATTCTACGTGCGTATTTATGTAATATTTTTACATAATTCAGTAATTTTATTGATTGCAATTTGAGGGACCTGCCTGCCAACCCAGGCCGAAATTCCAGAGAATTTAATTTGTTAGCACTGTATTTTACCCTGTAACGTTCTACGACACCCTAAAACCTGTACATGGGGGGTACTGTTTTACTCGGGAGACTTCGCTGAACACAAATATTAGTGATTCAAAACAGTAAAACATATCACAGTGATGATATTGTCAGTGAAAGTTACTTTTTTTGCATTTTTCACACACAAACAGCACTTTTACTGATGATATAATTGTTGTGATATGTTTTCCAGTTTTTAAACACTAATATTTGTGTTCAGCGATGTCTCCCGAGTAAAACAGTACCCCCATGTACAGGTTTTATAGCATTTTTGAAAGTTACAAGGTCAAATATATGGGTCAAATATTTTTACATTGAAAATGGCCAGGTTGGTTACGTTGCCTTTGAGAGCGTATGGTAGCCCAGGAATGAGAATTACCCCCATGATGGCATACCATTTGCAAAAGAAGACAACCCAAGGTATTGCAAATGGGGTATGTCCAGTCTTTTTAGTAACCACTTGGTCACAAACACTGGCCAAAATTAGCGTTCAATTTAGTTTTTTTACTTTTTTCACACACAAACAAATATGAATGCTTACTTTGGCCAGTGTTTTCGACTAAGTGGCTACTAAAAAAGACTGGACATACCCCATATTGAATACCCTGGGTTGTCTACTTTAAAAAAAATATGTACATGTGGGGTGTTATTCAGAGATTTATGACAGATAATAGTGTTACAATGTCACTATTGATAAATTTTAAAAATGTATGTTTTGAAACCGCAATATCCTACTTGTACCTATAGCCCTATAACATGCAAAAAAAAGCAAAAAAGCACGTAAACACTAGGTATTTTTAAACTCAGGACAAAATTTTGAATCTATTTAGCAGTTTTTTTCATTCGCTTTTGTAGATGAGTAAAAGATTTTTCAAGTAAAAGTCAAAAAACATGTATTTTTTTCAATTTTTCATCAGATATTTTTTTTAAATTAAAATACATGAGATTATATAAATAATGGTATGTAAAGAAAGCCCCTTTTGTCCTGAAAAAAACAATATATAATTTGTATGGGAACAGTAAATGAGAAAGCGGAAAATTACAGCCAAACACAAACACCACAAAAGTGTAAAAATATGCCTGGTCGCAAATGTACAACATCGCAAAAACAGTCCAGTCCTTAAGGGGTTAAAAAGGCAAACCAGACATGGACCCCTTGCTCACAGTGCCTAGAGGGGTATCAGCTATACCTCAATAACATGGCCAAAATGATTGTATTCTCTTGCACCCTGTTTTTTTTTTTTATATATTAAATTTTCATTTTTCAGACCTCACAAATACCAGGGAACTCCAGACACTCTTAACTACTTCAATGATATGAGTCAGTTACAATGCTTTCCTAGTCAGCATTAAAACGTTTTAATGCCAAACAAGAGTATACACCAGCTCATCCCCTCTGTGCTGTTTGATCTAATGAGGAAGCATTAGTCTGAGCAGCATTGGGTGGCTGTGATTAACTGAGAGTGTCAGCTGATGACTTCCAGCCTATCACAGCATGCATTGCTGGTATGAACTGGTATGGCTAGAAGGAAACATGTCATCTCTGCTGTAGCCATACCTCCAAGTATGGGCAGGCATGTGGGTGTCCAGGGACCCTTATTCAGTGTTCAACTGCTCAAAAATGGATTAACACTGAATGGAGAGATGGTGCCAGGGGACTCCAGGCACTATAACTAATTTAATTAGATGAAATTGTTACAGTGCCTATAGTGCTCCTTTAAGGGGACACTATAGTCACAAAAACAACTACAGCCTATTGCATTTGTTCTGGTGAGTATAATCATTCCCTTCAGGCTTTTTGCACTAAACATGGTCTATTCAGAGAAAATGCAGTGTTTACATTACAGCCTAGTGATACCTCCACTGGTCACTCCTCAGATGGCCACTATAGGTGCTTCCTGGGGAAGTGCTGCACAGTGTGCATCACTGACATTCAGTGTCTCCACCCTCTGCATAGAGACACTGAACTTTCCTCATAGAGATATGTTTTACTATAATTAGGTTGCTAAGGGGGAGCCAGGGGGGCTACATTGTTAGTTTAACACTATAGGATCAGGAATACATGTTTGTGTTCCTGATCCTATAGTGGTTTCTTTAAATATAGCATATAAGCAACCCTAGTATTAAAAATCCAGGGATGTCAAAGTTCTCCTTTAAATATCCAAGTACTTTCATTCTAGGGACAATATCAATTAAAAATTAACCTAATGTCAAATGAAGGTTAGTGGGTTATTACTCTGTTTTCTACCAGGTAGGTCATTTACATGAAACAAGTTGAGTAAGTAACTGTATAACAGAAAATATATTTATAGCTAAACTACTGCAGAATACATTATACTCTAGTCCAGGGGTAGGCAACCTACGGCTCTAGTGCCATGCACGGCACTCAAGGTGTCTTTGCACGGCACTCAAGGCCGCTAGAGCCAAACATGCTGTGGCCTATCAGAAGTCCCAGTGAAACTTCAGATATCTGCTAATACGAAAAAGGTGGTGAAGGACAATCCTCAATTTATGCATTGCAGCACATAGAGGAAGTGATCTCAGATCACTTTCTCCCAGCACTTGTGAATGGGAATCCATACTTTAGTGGAGCAGCCTGCAGCTGCTGTTACTGCTCCTGTCCTTGACCTGTACCAGGACAGCCTGGTCCCCACTGGAACCCAAGGAAGCCACCCACACTGCTAGATATACACAGAAATGCAGAATAACCCTCCCCTCATACAAATAAGATGAACAGCCTACACACAAACATACACACAATTCCCACAAACATAACCCGCTAACAATCCACATACATGCACACAACCCCACATGCAGCCTCTCACATGCAATACCCCAAACAGCCAACACACACTACCAAACACACAATGTGACATATCCATCCACACACAATTCCACAAGTAGCCCTCATACACAGCCCACATTTATATGTATCATACACAATACCATAAACTACTAATGAACATATTCAATCTAATAGCTCATATACACACAAATACAATGATACAAAGCAATTACAGTATAAACAACGCAAGCAGAAAACGGCAACATACACACCTCAATTTTAAAAAATAGGACCGGCACGCTACGGGACATCACAATCCTATATCTGCACAGTACTGCTAAAAAGGTTGCCTACTCCTGCTCTAGTCTATACTCTAGCTTGATTAGAATGTCTTGGAATATATTACAGACTACAGACTACAATAAATATGCATGTGTCTGGATGATGTTCCTGGAGGTATTTGCCAGTGACAGTAGTGTGAGATTAGATTGTGATCAAGACAGAGTAACACAGTGGAATCAATGGTGAGAAACATAGTCTGTGTCTCTCAGCATACACAGATCTCTGTAAAAGTTAATTCATACTGTGTAGGTCATGCTGATAGAGGTTATATATGACGGCACACCTGCCATATGTCAAGTCTATATATATTGCATGAGTCATACACATACATTAGTAGGATCATCCACACTCACTGAGATCTGTGAGCTTCACAAAACAAATCGACCATTAATTTGTACTCGTGCCATAGGCCAAAGGTTGCCAGACCTCCCCTGGAGGATAATAATGAAGTCACTGGTCGCCAAAAACACATTTGCTATAGACAAATGTATATTGAATGTATGCCTTTTAATTATATCCCAAATTCTTGCTGGAAGCTCCCTCAATTCCACACTCCTTTATGCATTACTAGAAATAAAGTAACATATGTGTTCATGTTCTATTTCTGAATATAAAAAATGTTGCATAGTAACGTAAACTACATGGATGATCAATGTGGTAACTTGAAAATTATAGTTTGAAAATATAAGTAAAAAATTTAATTTTGACATAAATAAAAAAAAAAAAAAACCCAAAACAATTCCAATAAAATATCTACATTCCAACCATTGAGCACCACAATTTCGGAGCATTTTCAATCATTAAAAATAAACAAATGAATTCCTTAATACACCAGCAAACTCTTAAATAAAATATGAGGGTGTCCATTGCCGAGCAGTGGTCCACAAACTACTGAATGGTCCACAAACTTTTACTCATTAATGAATATTTCCCATTATCATCAAATTGTTTTCAACACAGTACTTGAACAAATTCCATACATAAACTTAAGCAGATCTGCATAAACAGTGGGAACATCCGACCATTACTTATGTACTTATTTAAAGTAATGGAGCACATGGTTTAACATACTTTTCAGTGGTCAGTTAAATTCTATATCTACTTCTGCTTAGTCTAATCACTTCATTGAATCATATATCGGCTACCACAAAATAGTCCCTTGCTTAGATGCAAACAAGGGGTGGTGGCATTTGTAAATTATCTTTAGCTCCATTAAAACCAGTTTGACACCTAAAAGTTAAACTGTGCCTAATGGATTGCTGTAACTATTAACACAATATAGAATTCAAAGGTGGTCATGCTGAAATCAATTAATACAAATAAAAACTGAATGAATTATGGAGAATGTTTAATGTAATTGAGGACTGTAAATCTTAAAGGCATGCATTATACCTTATATTGACAATCCAGGATACTGAAACCAGTTCTAGCCAACACAGTGTAAAGCTCTTACCTTTGAACAGGACAAGGGTCTCCAGTCTCTGCATATTTCTGAAGGTTGGTCACCAACACATCACAGCCTTGGTTTATAAGAGGGCACATCTATGATATAAAGGTATTCCTTAGTAAGAGTGATGAGGAGAGCGAGAAGAGGGAGGGGAGGGAGGGAGAGATTGAAAAAACGACAGAAAGAGATAGAGAGGAAAGCAGAATTTCCAACCGGAAGACATAGAGTTAGACATGTCCTTATTCTTATTAGTACTGATCTCCTTTAGCACCAATATTAAGTACAGTGAGTGTGAACCTCTTCCAACAGACTGGATGAGGAAACATTAAAGTTATGATTCTTGAGTGTCCCCTAATGCCTATCTAAGTCAAGTTTAATAAAAGCCAAGTTTATTATAAATATAATGACTTGTATACGTATTACGTTACAGAAATAGTCTGTTTTACTGACTTAGATAAGAAGCCTGCATTGACACATGGAGCAGAAGTACAGATGTGAGAAGAAAATAGCATGCAATTCGGGACTTTCTATGTTTTATTGGTTCGGTAGCTGTAATTACCGAACACCAACCACCCTCCCTGACTCATTATCTTCAAAGGAAACTGTCAATTAAGCGCTCTCCCTGTGTGGCCGTCATTCATACAGGGAGTGCAGAATTATTAGGCAATTGAGTATTTTGACCACATCATCCTCTTTATGCATGTTGTCTTACTCCAAGCTGTATAGGATCGAAAGCCTACTACCAATTAAGCATATTAGGTGATGTGCATCTCTGTAATGAGAAGGGGTGTGGTCTAATGACATCAACACCCTATATCAGGTGTGCATAATTATTAGGCAACTTCCTTTCCTTTGGCAAAATGGGTCAAAAGAAGGACTTGACAGGCTCAGAAAAGTCAAAAATAGTGAGATATCTTGCAGAGGGATGCAGCACTCTTAAAATTGCAAAGCTTCTGAAGCGTGATCATCGAACAATCAAGCGTTTCATTCAAAATAGTCAACAGGGTCGCAAGAAGCGTGTGGAAAAACCAAGGCGCAAAATAACTGCCCATGAACTGAGAAAAGTCAAGCGTGCAGCTGCCACGATGCCACTTGCCACCAGTTTGGCCATATTTCAGAGCTGCAACATCACTGGAGTGCCCAAAAGCACAAGGTGTGCAATACTCAGAGACATGGCCAAGGTAAGAAAGGCTGAAAGACGACCACCACTGAACAAGACACACAAGCTGAAACGTCAAGACTGGGCCAAGAAATATCTCAAGACTGATTTTTCTAAGGTTTTATGGACTGATGAAATGAGAGTGAGTCTTGATGGGCCAGATGGATGGGCCCGTGGCTGGATTGGTAAAGGGCAGAGAGCTCCAGTCCGACTCAGACGCCAGCAAGGTGGAGGTGGAGTACTGGTTTGGGCTGGTATCATCAAAGATGAGCTTGTGGGGCCTTTTCGGGTTGAGGATGGAGTCAAGCTCAACTCCCAGTCCTACTGCCAGTTCCTGGAAGACACCTTCTTCAAGCAGTGGTACAGGAAGAAGTCTGCATCCTTCAAGAAAAACATGATTTTCATGCAGGACAATGCTCCATCACACGCGTCCAAGTACTCCACAGCGTGGCTGGCAAGAAAGGGTATAAAAGAAGAAAATCTAATGACATGCCCTCATTGTTCACCTGATCTGAACCCCATTGAGAACCTGTGGTCCATCATCAAATGTGAGATTTACAAGGAGGGAAAACAGTACACCTCTCTGAACAGTGTCTGGGAGGCTGTGGTTGCTGCTGCACGCAATGTTGATGGAGAACAGATCAAAACACTGACAGAATCCATGGATGGCAGGCTTTTGAGTGTCCTTGCAAAGAAAGGTGGCTATATTGGTCACTGATTTGTTTTGTTTTTGAATGTCAGAAATGTATATTTGTGAATGTTGAGATGTTATATTGGTTTCACTGGTAATAATAAATAATTGAAATGGGTATATATTTGTTTTTTGTTAAGTTGCCTAATAATTATGCACAGTAATAGTCACCTGCACACACAGATATCCCCCTAACATAGCTAAAACTAAAAACAAACTAAAAACTACTTCCAAAAATATTCAGCTTTGATATTAATGAGTTTTTTGGGTTCATTGAGAACATGGTTGTTGTTCAATAATAAAATTAATCCTCAAAAATACAACTTGCCTAATAATTCTGCACTCCCTGTATAGGCGAATGCGACGTGCGAGAAAAAACGTCAGCCATCTTGTTTGCATGAAAGGAGGCAGCGGGACTAAAGTGTCTGGAACTAAAATTGGACATTAGACTTCCTGAACACCGGTCAAACTATACAAACGCCTGCTTCCTTTTCCCGAACAGCTAGGAGAGCGCTGTTCGGTAGTTTGGTTCCCATGAACAAGGAGAACAATCGCTACTATGTGTCAGGGGGATCCGTTCATGTATTATTTTGTGTTTGTGACTTTTCTAAATAGACCGACCGCACAGCCTAAACTCATGGAATTGTTTCTGGGCAGTAGACTCGTGTGCGGTCGTTACAAATGGAACTTCCATAAAATTCAAAAACCCCTGAGCTGATCTGGGTAATCTTTGGATATGTTGGTCACCCAGATCAGGGCTATCAGAGGATATGCCATTTATGGGGATGTTATGTGTTTTAGGGTAAAATCTGGGGAAAATATGTGTTTACTGCCTGGAGATAATTGGGTTATTAATCTAGCTGATTCAATTATCTCACATGCAGAGAGGAGGGAATTATCTGTTTGTATTGGAAGTGTCACACTTTGTCACTGTAATATTATTGGCTGTAACCTTTGTGTCCCTGTCCCCCACAAGGTCCATGTGGGAGTGCCCCTTGCATCAGGACTTGCATAAAAGCCAGTGTGGCCATTAAAATTCATTCATGTTGTACCCTTCATGAAGTCTAGGCTCATGTTTGGGTTATTGTCTACTTGCTGGGGAGAAACTACTTGGATGCTACATTCGTCTGGAACTATTTGGATCTACACCCGAACTGCAGCTATAATCACTCAGGCTCAGCAGTTCGGGAGGAATAGGCGAACAGGGTATTTACTATACCAGCATTCGTAACAAGAAGTATAAGTGAGTGAACAATAAGTTAAGAATGTGTGTATTCTTTAATATTATCTTCAACAATTCCTGACCAAAAGATATCAAGCTCTCTCCAGTGGACTACAACTCTTGGGAGGTCAAGGCATCGTACTACAGCACAGGTAGAAAAGACACTTGTTGGCTACCAATACAATGTAAAAGTCCTGTGTACTGCTGCATGGTGGACTCACCTCTTTCATGCGTACTGC
Source organism: Pelobates cultripes (assembly GCA_933207985.1). Classification (NCBI taxonomy): domain Eukaryota; kingdom Metazoa; phylum Chordata; class Amphibia; order Anura; family Pelobatidae; genus Pelobates; species Pelobates cultripes. The sequence continues at coordinate 223,860,733 of OW240914.1, forward strand.
ACTGAACGATGGTGTAAGCACACTGCGAACACGCTTCCACTTCTCATCGCGTAGACACAACAGACTGTCACTCATTGGCTTAGTCACCAAGTTCAACTTCTGCAGAGAGGCATCAAAGAGTACACATTTCAGGAAGGCAAATCAGTCTTGCTACAGCTACAAACAATACAGAGCTATACAGACAGATTTACCTTCTTTACAGTTGGCCAACAGTATCGATACAGATGTGGACCTACAGCAGGACAGCTACCTGCTTGTACTACTGACTTACCTGATAAGAGGAGCATGATTTTCAGCAATACTAAAGCTCTAGAAAGTGAACCCCAGAGATACTTTTCTTAACTACTAGGTTGATTATTACACAAAGGAGCATATGGGCAACGACCATTAAAATGTGAGGTTGTAGTAACTTAACAAATGACTTTCAAAATTCACACCATAACAAGCAGGGATTATTTTTTTAAATTACCTTTTTATACAAGATAATGAATGCATTCCAAATGATGTATTCATATTCTCATTTTGACCATACTTTGATCCTAGTTAATCTCTCTTTGTAAGAGGACAGACCAGACTATTTATTGTAGGGCCTTTGCACATTTTTTGTTACCATTGGAGGAAACAACTCACCATCCTATTTGTGAAGTTACTGAAATCCTTCTGCAGAACCTGTTTAATAGCTTCTGGTTCAGACAAGAGGACAATAGGACGGCGCCCCATGTAATACCTGTATGCAGAAAGATAGAAGATTATTCAGGTGGGCGATTGTACTTATAGGTTGAAATTTACTTAACAGGGCATCAAAAACATGATATCAATGACACTGTGTTTTATTTTTTTCTAAAGATCTTTCATTTTAAAGTTACAGCTGTGGAAATTTTTTTTTTAATTCTTTATTTTTGTAGTGCTTTTAGTATCACATATACACACGGTATCATATCAAGGTTAACAGATATTGGCATTTTATGCATGATGGTGTATTATCGTAACACTGTTAGAAACTGCACAATTTAGAATAATAAAACAATTGGCACAGATGCAATAACTTAGTGATAGCTCCCTATGTGGGCATGTAAGTAGGTTCTAGCTAGCATGTGTTATAGTGCAGTGCCCGTCAAGGGAGTCACCCCCCACCCTACAGCTATGGGATGTTGAGTTTGCATCATTCGAGACAGTGGTACCGGGGAGAGAGGGGGAAGTGGGAGGAAGGAGAGTGTACAAGACGGTTCAGGTCTGAGCAGGACCAGTGTAGAATGTACGGTCGTGTATAATCAGTAAATAAAATATAACATAAAGGCACATATCAAAGGAGAAACTTAAACATAAGTTAACTGGTGCTTGGTGGTTAGGCAAACGTCAATTAGTAATGAGATCTCGGTGTATCTACTACAATAAAGTGGGGAGTTCCCATCTGGACCGGGTACTCGCTTCAGGACACAGTCCCTCCTGTCAGTGACTTAGCAGATCCTGAACGCCGGAATGCACATGGGGTGAACTCCGGGATATTACAGAAGGGTCTAGCCCCATTATCATTATATTGGCGCCTTCAAAGGGCATTGGGGTCTTTCCCTGGAGAGCAGTTAATAGCAAGGCCTTGTCTTGAAGGGACTGGAAGCTGGTTGGGGCGTTCGCTGGTTTTGGCAAGCGGAACATTCCATCCAATCTGAGAGCCTTCACCTGTTTCGGTAGTAGCAGGGCAGCAAACAGGCGGTGGATAAAGTAGGGTAGGTCGGTGAGGCCCACTGACTCCGTGACCCCCCTCACCTTAAGATTGTATCTCCGTCGCTAATCCTCTAAAGCATCAATTCTCTCCGTGGTGGTGAGTTGTTGTCTCTGCAGGTCGGCCACCTTTTGTTCAACTGCCATTAGCCTAGTGTTGTGGGAGGCTTCAAGCAGGGTGAGCTTGGTTGTGGCGCCGTCCAGGGGCAGTTTTGTAGTAGGCCATATCGGCTGCTATATTCTTTCGCAGGTCTGCCAACATACTTTGGGGCAGATCCGCTGTTACCGGGTCCCCGGCACTCGAAGATTTGGGGCTGCGCTCTTTTGGCAGGGAAAACGAGGCTCCTCCATCCGGCTCAGTAAGTGCTACCTCCGAAGAGTATGAGGACAGTTCGTCTCCCAGCGCCATCTCGGACCATGCGTCCTGTTGGGAACTCCGCAGCAGATCCCCAATATCTTTGCTCGTGGGGCCTCTGTCGGGTCTGTTTTTTTTTTATTTTCTGGCCATTCCCCCCTTTTGTGCGGGTAGTAGGTGGTGTTTGTGGGCGGAATTCCACCAGTAAATCACTATTTATGCCTATTTGGGCACAGAGCTCGGTGCAGTGCGTCCGCTCTGGTCTCTCGATAGCTCCGCCCTTCACAGCTGTGTAAATTTAAGGAGTATATGAAGCCATTGGCTGTACTTCAAAGCTACACAATCAGAATGTTAAGTGGATTCCCTTACTCTGTAAGCTAACTGATATTGGGAATCATCACCAGTAAAGGTTTCACACATTTAGTTGTAAAGTAAAACACAAAAAAGCCATAATGTTAGAAGATTATAATTGGGCATTAGCCTTTAGAAAGACCCTGCTCTTACACAACAGGTAGAAACAGGATACGAAAAAAATAAATATATAGAGAGACAGAATCCATTTAAAATGTTATTATGGGAAATAAAAGCACACGGATCACTTGCTGTAATACGGTGAGCAGTTTAGATTTTGTCTGGGTAAATTAACCAACTTGGAACAGTTATATATTGATTGCGTTGAGATTTTCTTTTTCCATACATTACTTTAGAATTGTTTATATTCCTCTATTTCAACATTGAGACAGATCACCTAGTCACCATCCGTAGCCAGGAGGTTTTCCTATATCTTTCTCCCAAAAGACTATTCTGTCCCTGGCTCTCATCACCTTTCCCTCAAGTCCAATCAACCGGGAGCGCCCCTTCCTCTGGCCGTAACCGGTTTTCAGAAAGCTGCGAGGACTATAGCGGGACTTATCCACAACTTCTCTGGTACTCCGGTCCAGCCGCAGCTAACTTCATCTCCCGGTCAACTTTCCGGATGCAGTGTGTGTTTGTGTAGTGTATTCAGTGTGTATTTGTCTAGTGTGTAGTGTGTGCAGTGTGTATTTGTCTAGTGTGTAGTGGATGCAGTGTGTATTAGTGTAGTGTGTATATAATGAAAGCAGAGTGTTTAAGTAGTGTGTATATAATGAAAGCAGAGTGTTTGTGTAGTGTGTGGGTAGTGTGCGTAAAGTGAATGCAGTATATACTAAATGCAAAGTGTGTGTGTTTGTGTAGTGTATATAATGAATGTAGTGTGTTTATATAATGCAGAGTGTGTGTTTGTATAGTGTGTGTATATAATGCAGTGTGTTTGTGTAGTGTGCATTATATAAACACACTATGCAAACACACACTGCATTAATTATATACACACACTACACACACTGCATTATATACGCACACTACACACACACTACACAAACACTGCATTATATACACACACTGCATTATATACACACACTACACACACTGCATTATATACGCACACTGCACACACACTGTATTATTTACGCACACTACACAAACACTGCATTATATACACACTACACAAACACACTGCATTATATACAGTGTTTGTGTAGTGTGTATATAATGCAGAGTGTGTGTGTTTGTATAGTGTGTGTATATAATGCAGAGTGTGTGTGTTTGTATTGTGTGTGTATATGATGCAGAGTGTGTGTGTTTGTATAGTGTGTGTATATAATGCAGTGTGTTTGTGTAGTGTGCATTATATAAACACACTACACACACTGCATTATACACACACTACACACACTGCATTATATACGCACACTATACAAACACTGCATTATATACACACTACACAAACACTGCATTATATACACAGTGTTTGTGTAGTGTGTGTATATAATGCAGAGTGTTTGTGTTTGTATAGTGTGTGTATATAATGCAATGTGTTTGTATAGTGTGTGTATATAATTATGTAATTATATACACACACTATACAAACACAAACTCTGCATTATATACACAGTGTGTTTGTGTAGTGTATGTGTATATAATGGAGTGTGTGTGTGAGTGGGCATTTTTTATTACAATTTTTTTTATATATATATATTTAATAAATTATTTATTTTTGTTGTACCCCCTCCCTGTCTCATACTTGGCCAGGGAGGGGGGATATAGCAGTCCCTGGTGGTCCAGTGGCATTGGCTGAGCTGTGGGGGGGCGGGCAGCAAGCGCTTACTCACCTCCCAGCAGCTCCTCCAGCTCCCCAGTGTAACTCTCGCGGCCACCATGCCATGGTAACGGGTCTCGCGAGAGTTACACTGGGGAACTGGAGGAGCTGCTGGGAGGTGAGTAAGCGCTTGCTGCCCGCCCCCCCAGGACCACCGGGCTTGTAATGAGCCTGGCGGTCCTAGGAGGTATTATCGGCAATATCGGTAACTGAATTGGATCACAATTTGATTTCTGCATGTAAGGCACTAAAACAAGACAATTTGGAAAGAGTGTCGTTATTTGAGTATTGCACTAAAGTAAGACAATCTGTTGTATCCAATTAAATTAAATACAAAAGTAAATCCTTACTAAAAGTTTTTTTTAAAAGAGGGATTATCACCTAAATATCGCAATATGAAAATATCAGTTTTTATTTTTTTTCCAAGAGTGATGATTTTTTTTTGTATCTTACAGAATGTACAACAATTATAGCAAAGGCTGTTCTACAATCATGATCTGATTTCTGCTTCTAATGCATTAAAGCAAGACAACTAACAGCATTTATTATTTTTCTCATGATTAATAATTGGAAAGAACATTATCCCACCATGATTTGATTACTGCACATAAGTGAGTATGTAACAATCTGTAATAACCAATCATATGGAAAACAAAAGCAAATCCTTATTATGGCAGAAGGGGGAGACCTGTAAAACTCTGCTACCCATTTAGATTTTACGCAAATGAGACAACAAAAGATTGAAACCTTGTTTCAAGCGGAATTACTAAGAGACAGTAACCCAAAAATTGATAGTTCAATGATAACATTACAAAAACAACTTGAAAAGTTGAATCTTAAAGAAATGAAAACTTTCTGCCAATGCCGAAGAATACAGCCGCGTGAGTGCTGAGCTCTGTGTCGGCAGATCGAAAAAAAAGAGTAATCATCCGGTGAAATATTACCCCTCCGAGCCCAATGGGGTCAGACAATATGTCCCACTATGAAGGCAAGAGACAAGGGGACAAATCCTCCCTTTTTGCTGCAAAATGGTAGTCTAAACTGCAACTGTCCCAGGAAGACCTGCAAGACATTCTCCACCTTTTCCTTGAAGGTGGGACGGGAACTTGCAATGCAGGTATTGTCGGGGAAATGTATGTTGATTAAGATATATGACACAATTTCTCACGCTAATCATGAGATTAGACTCCCATAACATCAAGGGGCTGAATGCCCCATTTAAATGCCATGAGTTGTACAGGGAAATTAACTGAAGATGCCATTATATTCTTCCAGGAGACACACTTCAGGAAGGATGACCCATGTAGGTTTCAAGTTAAACAGTTACCGCACCAGTGCCATGCTCAAATAATAAAGCTAGAGGGGTATCCATTTTGGTCAGCAACCAAGTAATGTTTTCTCTTATCAAGAAACAGGCTGACCAGGAGGGTAGATACATCTTCATGGTAGCTAAAGTCAATGATGTTGTAATCACTACTGCCAATATAATTACCTAACGACCGCCAGAAAGAATTCTCAGGGAAAGTGCTTGTGAAACTAGACCGCATACAACAGGGTTTTTTAATACTATGTGGCGACTTCAACTGCACTCTAGATCCCAAGTTTGATACCTGGAACCCTAAAACTCCTCTGAGGGACAAGGTTCTGTCTAATAAATGGTAGCATTTAAGTGCTCTTTTTAACTCGCGTAATCTTTATGATTCCTGGAGGGAGTTACACCCATCTGATAGGGCATGCACATTCTTCTCCCCCATCCATTATTGTTACACTTTAATTGACAGGTGTTACGTCCTGGGACCCCAGTTACCCCAGATAGAAGATTGTACAATTGGGGGTTTTGGGTGGTCTTATCATGCACCGGTGATCATCTCAATAGAAGACTGTTTCAATTTTAAGGGAAAAACCGCATGGCAACTAGATGAGTCGCTCTTACAAAACAAGGATTTTGCTAAATCTTTGAATGAAAGCCTCACACAGTATTTCATAGACAACGACACCCCAGACATCTCCACTGACCCCCTATGACAGGCACACAAAGCGGTGGCGAGAGGCCTCTGTATTAGGCAAGCATCCCACCGAAAAAAACAATCCTAAAACCAGATGCTGGAATGGACCCAGTGATTGCAGGAATTAAATAGTACAAATCAAATCACGCCAACTAAACAAACTGAAGACGAAATTCTACAAATTCAAGCAAAAATTTCTGAAGCCAATCTAAAACGCACAAGCTTCAATATAAGAAAATTAAAAATGTCCCAATATACACAGGGGAACAGGGCAGGGAAAATTCTGGCAACAAAGCTTAAAGAACAGCAGACACAAACTAGGATTCCTTATCTTATTTCTAGCACAAAAAAAAGATTGATTGCCCCATCCACTATTAGCAAAGAGTTCGCCACATACTATAGTGAACTCTATAATCTATCCAAAGATGGAAATCTTAATCATGCATCCATTGCCGAATCCACCGAGTATCTAGCCTCCACAGAGACTCCCACACTTTCACAATCCCAAATGGAAGGCCTAGAGGCCCCCCTTACGGCGGTAGAACTTACCTCCGCAATTGATAGCATAACCCCTAACAAATCTCCAGGCCCCGATGGCCTCACCAATGCCTACTATAAATCACTCAAAACAACGCTTACCCCATACTTACTCAGACTTTTTAACGAGACAATTAGCCAGTCTAAATTGCCCCAAGAAATGCTAGCGGCCACTGTGTTGACCCTCCCCGAACCAAGGAAGCCCCCATGCACTGCAAGAATTTCAGGCCCATCTCATTACTAAATTCAGATGCCAAATTACTTGCCAAAATTCTTGCATATGAAAGCGATACTTTCAGTATTAATTCATCCGGACCAAGCAGGATTTGTAAAAGGCAGACAGGGAACTGACAATACAAGGAAAGTGATAGACATTGTACACTCGATGAAATATAGAATCTCAAAATTAAGGTGCGCTATGTCTTTAAGAACAAATTTTGTCCTGTGTGTGACAAGCCTGCAATACTTGGACATGTGGTAGTAAGGAAGGAGGATTATCTGTATTGATGCTGAGTTGTGCAATAAATTTGTGGAGTGGATCGCTTTCGTCCGCAAAGTTATTATCCCTAGAGGGAATATTTTGAAGAAGCTGATATAGTTAGAGCAGGCTTTCTCTGCTCTATCTTTGTGTACACTTTATTTTATTTTATTTAAATTAGTCTTTTATACGGATTTACACTATTGTTTTTTTTGTTTGTGTCTCTCCCCTCTATATGGTCATGATATTTGGAGAGGACGCTCATATGTATGTATAATCATTTTGTTATGTGGTATTCTCACTATACACAGAGTGCACTTTATATCACTTTGCACTTTTCTTATATTTTGCACTTGTGGCATTTTTTAAAATTTGTTCTTAAAGACACAGTGCACCTTAATTCTGAGATTCTATATTTTATGTTATGAGTGTTTTGGGAGCTTCTCTTAAGGTAATATTTCTTGGCATTCATATTTATATTCATTGTTTGTAGACATTTATTACTAGCGCCTGTATTCTACTTGCTTTTGTACGTATTGTACACTCGATGGCCAGAGCCAGGACAGGGGGGGCTCATGCTATCTCTTGACACAGAGAAGGCCTTTGACCACCTCAGCTGGAATTTCCTGGATGTGGTCATAAGGAAATGTAATTTACCACAGAGGTTTCTCTCTGCGGTAAAGGCCCTTTATAGCATGTCGACAGCGAAAATAACCTATGGAGGGTTCCAGTCAAACCCCTTTAATATTACTAATGGAACAAGGCAGGGTGCCCACTCTTGCCCCTTTTATATATATCGGCCTTAGAACCTCTCGCCTTTTCAATCAGAAACAGCGCAAATATTCACAGGGTCCAGACAGGAACTACCACACACAACATGAGCATTTTTGCGGATGATGTCCTCCTCACACTTACAAACCCTAAACTTTCCCTGCCGGGGGTGACTGCAATCCTGCCGGAGTATGGTAAGTTCTCCTATTACTAACTTAATGAGACCAAAACGCAAGCAGTGCCTATACTTTAATAAACAGAGACCATCCGAGCCCTAAAAGAACAGTTACCGTCTGACTGGAGGGAGGACTTCCTGGTGTACTTGGGGATTAGAATTACAAAAAAAATCTTACTGACCTTTTCAAGGCAAATTTTATTAAACTAGCAGGGGAGCTTCGCTCCACCATTAATGGGTGGAGGGGCAAATTTATGTCCTGGATGGGTCGTATCGCCGCTACTAAAATGATGCTACTCCCGAAATTGCAATTCCTGTTTAGATCTCTCCCCATCACAATTCCGCCCTTATATTTGTCAGCCCTACAGAAGGACATAAACAGATTCATCACAGGCAAACAAAGATCCCGTATCTCCAAAAGTACATCCATGAGAAAGATCCCTGAAGGTGGGGTGGGAAGCCCAGACATCAGGCTGTACTATCATGCCGCAATGATAGGGCAAGCAATATGCTCCCATGATACACAAAATGCCCCCCAATGGGTCCATATAGAATCACAATGGACGATAGAGAAGGGAATCCACTAACTTCTTTGGCTGCTGAAGGTATCCAGGCTGCTCACACCGCTTATGTTCCCACAACGAGAGATATGCTCCACTCCTGGGACAACCATAAATACAAATTCTACACCTGGTGTCCGATATCCCTGGCTACCCCAATAGACAGCTTTAAGCATCTGATTACCACATTTGACAGAAGGGGGTGGAAGGGCAGGGGACCAACGAACCTACACCAGATATGGAAGGGAAAAAGACTTACCCAATTTCCAGAGCTGAAATCTGATCATGACATACCCTCTTCCATGTTTCTATCATACCTCCAACTGCAATCCACACTACACAGCCTCAAACAGGTGCACTTGCCCAAAGCCCTGAATACAGGTATGTCCCTTATTGAAAAAAATGTTTGCTAGTGTGGTACCGAAAAAGAAACTGATCTAAAACTTTCTGGGAAGTCTTAAAAAATATTGTGAGGTGGAGAGAGTGCCAAGAGGTCTGAGACTACAGAAAATACCCACATATGATCGGATGCCTGAAGATTTGAAAGCTAAGTGGAATAACTCACTTTCGAAATGCTCTTTGGAGCTAATGGGACACCTAATAGAATTTAATGAAGGAAAAATTCAAGGGATTAACCAACAAATCTCAGAATTAAATGAATAACTGGAACTTAAAATGACATCGGCACCATTTATACAATGGGATTCCACAATGAAAATGCAATACCAGAAGATAGAGGATGAAATTATTGAGAAAAATTTTTTTTTTTAAATTGCAAGAGATAAGAAGGATTATCATAATGATAAAGTATATTCTTGGCAACAAAATGCACGAAATTCAAGGTGGAATAATTCAAGAAAGAAACGTCCCATTCTCAAAAAAACACATTACCCCGAAAGAAGAGTTTCCTTTTCCAGCAATGAAACAGCTAACAAAAAGATTATTTTTCTGTTTTTTCAAGTCAATCAGAAAAATCAAAAGAACAAAATAGAGGGAGGGGTACATCTCCCTCAAATAGTAACAGCACGAATGAGGATGAATGCACTAACAAGCCTTCAAAAAATGAAGGGAAAAAACGAGAAGGGGAAGACGTCACAAAGGAATTTCATCACAGAGGAGACAAGACAGGAAGAACATTGTCCCGGAGGAGAGTGTAACTAATGTTATTAATCTATTATCTAAAATCATAACTGAAACAGAAGAGAAAATACTTTCACGAGGATTATCGTTTGTCCCAAGTACAAACTTCAATCTATTTAACACGCTCGTAGATGTGAATAAATTCATTAGGGACCTTACAGTTAAGAAGATCTACCATAGGGAAACGGATTCTGAACTTGAAAGCGACATCGGTTCTGATGAGAAGAATCCCACTATGGAAGAACAAGAGGTACTCATGAGAATTAGAAAAGCTCACGGGTAAACAAGGGCCTAAATCTAACCTTTCTAGAAAAGGCTTATTCTTAAGTCACTGAGAAGTGGTCATCAACCTGTCTGACAAGGGGGGGTAACATTGTCATTATGGATGCGGAAAAGTATAGGGTGGAGGCACTTAGACAGTTATCAGACCAAACAACCTATGTCAGACTGTTTGATGATCCCACTAAAAAGTTCGGTGAGACACTCACCCATCTCATAACCTATGGATAATCCATGGGTTATATTTCTAGTAAGGAAAATTATTTTATGTTTCGACCTAATCCAGTTAGACATATTTTTTATAAGATCAATAAATCCCAGATAAATCCTCCAGGTCGTCCTATCATATCGGGAATTGGATCTTTGGAAGCGGGTCTTTCGGAATGGTTAGACTTTCAATTACAACCCCTAATAAGGGAGCTAAAAGTTTCCTCCAGGATTCCAGGGATGTTCTAATTCAGTTAGAACGAATTGAATGGAAAGATTCCTTCAGGTGGCTGAGCATGGACGTAAGTTCTTTATATTCAGCCATACCGCACCAGAAGGGACTTTTGCTGAATTTCTAACCAAATTTTCAACATTTAGAGATGATCTCAGGGAATTTGTCTTAGATGGTCTTTCCTATGCCCTTACTCATAATTACTTTATGTTCCATGGAGCCTTTGTTTTTCAAAGACATGGCACTGCCATGGGGGCAAAATTTGCCCCTTCATATGCCAACGCATACATGATTATGTGGGAGCTATGCCACGTCTTTGGGGAGAAAAACACCTTTCGATCCAATATTGTTTGGTATGGAAGGTACAATAACGACCTCCTTTTCATTTGGGAGGTGAAAGAGGACTCATGTAGCCAGTTTGCCCTCAGTTTAAATAGTCCAGAGTGAAACCGTTATTTTACTTCCAATATTCAACAATTTTGTTGATTTTCTTGATCTTAGTTTAGAAGGTAATATAATCAATAAAACAATTATAACTTCAGGTTTCAAAAAGCAAACAGCTGGTAATACTATACTTAGGGCCGATATTTGCCATCCATCCCATACGTTTGATACAATCCTCTTAGGGGAATTCCTTAGGCTTTGTAGAAACTATTTATCTAAAGATACATTTTTATCTCAAGCAGATGACCTCAGGGAGCGGATACGTGTGAGAGGATACACAAACCGACAAATTGAAAAGGCCTGGAAGGTAGCATTAGCCAGCAGTGGCGTCGCTAGGGGGGGGGGCAGAGGGGGCCATGGCCCCCCTACATGATGCTGTGCCCCCCCAAATGCTGGCAACTAGCTGGCCATCTGCTTCCCTCGGACTGTAACAGCCTGTTACAGTCCGAGGGAATGCAGTGCTGAGGTGCTGGAGGCTGTCTGTGGCTGGAGGGAGCACCGATTGGCTCCCCGGCACAGGCTCCGCCCCCAAACGAATCCCCGCCTCCCGCCGATAAGCCCCGCCCCCGCCGTTATGCAGCCGCCCATGCTGCTGCTGAAGATGGCTGCCTGGCCCCCACAGGTGACAGGTAGGCTGGGGGGGGGAGGTGTACACACACACATTGCCCCCATACACACACACTGCCCCACATACAGCCTCCCATACACACACACTACCCCCATACCGCCCCCCCATACACACACATTGCCCCCCATACACACACACTGTCCCCCATACAGCCTCCCATACACACACACTGTCCCCCATACTGCCCCCCCATAGACACACATTGCCCCCCATACTGCCCCCCATACACACACACTGTCCCCCATACACACACATTGCCCCACACACTGCCCCCCATGCACACACTCTGCCCCCCCATACACATACACTCTACACACATACACTATCCCCATACACACACACTGTATGGACTCAGCAGTCTGTGTGTGTGTGTATGGACTCAGTAGTCTGTGTGTGTGTGTGTGTGTATGGACTCGGCAGTCTGTGTGTGCATGGACTCAGCAGTCTGTGTGTGTGTGTGTATATGTGTGTATGGACTCAGCAGTCTGTGTGTGTATAGACTCAGCAGTCTGTGTGTGTGTGTATGGACTCAGCAGAGTCTGTGTGTGTGTACGGACTCAGCAGAGTCTGTATGTGTGTACGGACTCAGCAGAGTCTGTGTGTACGGACTCAGCAGAGTCTGTGTGTACGGACTCAGCAGAGTCTGTGTGTGTGTACGGACTCAGCAGAGCCTGTGTGTGTGTACGGACTCAGCAGAGTCTGTGTGTGTGTGTACAGACTCAGCAGAGCCTGTGTGTGTGTACGGACTCAGCAGAGTCTGTGTGTGTGTATGGACTCAGCAGTCTGTGTGTGTGTATGGACTCAGCAGCCTGTGTGTGTATGTACTCAGCAATCTGTATGTGTACGGACTCAGCAATCTGTGTGTGTATGGACTCAGCAGTCTGTGTGTGTGTATGGACTCATCAGTCTGTGTGTGTGGACTCAGCAGAGTGTGTGTGTTTGTGTACTCAGCAGTCTTTGTGTGTTTGTGTACTCAGCAGTCTTTGTGTGTGTGTGTGGACTCAGCAGTCTGTGTGTGTGTGGACTCAGCAGTCTGTGTGTGTGTATGGACTCAGCAGAGTCTGTGTGTTTGTGTGTGTATGGACTTAGCAGTCTGTGTGTGTGTATGTGTGTATGGACTCAGCAGAGTGTGTGTGCGTGTATGGACTCAGCAGTCGGTGTGTGTACGGACTCAGCAGAGTCTGTGTGTGTGTATGGACTCAGCAGAGTCTGTGTGTGTGTATGGACTCAGCAGAGTGTGTGTGTGTGTGTGTATGGACTCAGCAGAGTGTGTGTGTGTATGGACTCAGCAGTCTGTGTGTGTACGGACTCAGCAGTCTGTGTATGTACGGACTCAGCAGAGTCTCTGTGTGTGTATGGACTCAGCAGTCTGTTTGTGTTTGTGTATGGACTCAGCAGAGTGTGTGTGTGTGTGTGTGTATGGACTCAGCAGAGTCTGTGTGTGTGTATGGACTCAGCAATCTGTGTGCGTGTGTGTGTATGGACTCAGCAATCTGTGTGCGTGTGTGTGTATGGACTCAGCAATCTGTGTGTGTGTATGGACTCCGCAGTCTGTGTGTGTATGGACTCCGCAGTCAATAATTAAAATTCCTGTGAGTTGTGTAGGAAGGGCCCCAGTGTATTGCTTTGCCCAGGGGCCCTTAACTCTGTTAAAATGGTACTGCTTGTGTGTGTCAGTGAGCTTCTATTTAGTGAGCATGTGTCATTTTGACTTTTAGGAATGGCATACATTTTTTTTCCAGGGCTGCTTTGGATTCCCAGGGATTCCCAGTTTGGCTCTGCCAGCGAGTGCACTTTACCGCTGAATAACCTGTGTGAGCTGCCGCACACTTTAGCCCTGTTACACGCGCCTGGGAGCTGCTGTTGACAGGTACAAGTAGTCTAGAGATTGGGGTTTATGCTCAGCTATCTGTATAATACAGATCTGTGTGTATAAAATATCCCGGGATAGTCAGTGCTCCCTGTATAGTGCTGCTCTCTGTCTTGGGATATTATACACAAACAGACCTGTATTATACAGAGAGCAGCACTATACAGGGAGCACTGAGTGTCCCAATTTATTATACACACAACCCTGTATTATACAGAGGGCACTGACTGTCCAGATACCCAGACAGTAATTGATAGCTGTGCTGCAAAATGTCCTTGGAATTTTTTTTTTCAAATGTTGGCAACTATGGCACTGTATCAAGGATAATGTGTTTGTTTTTTTAATAATCCCTGGTGGAAAATCATGATCCCTCCACCAGGTATTATTAAAAAAACAAAACACATTGTGTCGGGGGCGTGGCTTAACATGTGACAGGGGCGGGGTCAAACTGCGGCGAGGGCGGGGTTAAATGTGCCCCCCTACTTTTGTCACTGGCCCTCCATGTGCCCCCCCGAAAAATGAATCCTAGAGACGCCACTGATAGTGAGTGGGGTGTCAAAAATATCAGAAGATGTGCCTGAAAGTGAAATGTGCAGGCTGGCTGAGAATAGCCAGAAAAAGTTAAAAAATAAAAAATAAAAACACGAAAACAGTGGAGCAGGGCATGCAAGTATATAGCTGCATATATGTATGTATATGAAGCGAGAATATTAAAAGAGAACTATATAAGACATTAAGATGTGTGTTTATAAAAAGTTTTGGTAGTGTGTGAGAAAGCCAGAGTCTACATTAAATCCTTCATTTGTGGCGTTGAAATGTGTGAACATTTTCATCTCAAATGTCTTTCATTCATGAAAGTCTTTGAAATTCCCTTTTAGAACTTTAATCTTGAGGTTTTGGATGGAGTGACCAGTCTAGGTGAAGTGATGACCAATAGGGGTACAATATCCATTTTCCTTGTGGTTCTTGATTGTCTGTGTAGATTCATTCTGATACATTTGCAAACTGACAAGGAAATGATCAATCTATAATTTTAATGATAGGTGTATTTTAAAAGTGAGAGACAGAATAACAAAAAAATCCAAAACACATGTCCAAAAAATATAAATGGATTTGCATATCAATGAGTAAAACAAATATTTGACCCCTTCGACTTAGTACTTGGTGGCAAAACCCTTGTTGAGAATCACAGAGATCAGACTTTTCTTGCAGTTGGCCACCAGGTTTGCACACATCTCAGGAGGAATTTTGTCCCACTCCTCTTTGCAGATCCTCTCCAAGTTTTAAAGTATCAAGGCTGACATTTGGTATCGCGAACCTTCAGCTTCCTCCAGAGATTTTCTATGGGATTAAGATCTGGAGACACTTTACATAACTTGTCACATCATGTGTCTGTTTGATATGTTTCTATAGCTAGTCTATATGCATTTAATTTTCCTTATGTATTTAGAAATGTTTGGTTTTGTCTTTCTCTTTACTATGTTACTATGTTACTATGACCAAATCATGGGTCTATCTCACATAGATTGTCAAATCTACCCTATTACCTCCACTGTGTGCAGACATCAAAGGAAAAGACAGCATCTTTATTCTCAACAAATACTTAGTATTGTTTACTTAAGGTTACTTTTGCTGGACACGACTCCAAACCAATATACATTGTACTTACCCTCCTCCACTTCCACCACCTTTCTTTTTCCATCCTTCTCCTCCCTCCTGCCATGCCTTGTTGCCTATAAGTTTTTCACCATATGGATACTTTTTAATTACAGATAACATTTCATATTGACATTGTTACTTGTTATGACCCACACGACAGGGTATATACATATTCTCATATCTTTGGATATTCAATGTGGGTTCACTGGAGATGTAGTTTTGCATAGAACATTGCACATGTATCACATGTATCACAAATGCATTTACATGGCAATGTTATGCATAACTACAATAATGTAGGAAGACACATTGAAATATTAAATCTAATTTACTTTTAGTATCACTGCCTAGTCAGAAAGCAGGAAATTGCATGCAAATATTAAGTATAATAATTTTAAAGCTTTTACATATTTTTAAGTAAATCTGAGTTGTGTTCTTTAAATACATTGCTCCTGAGAGAAAATAATAATCATAAGAAACGTGTTCCTTTCACTGTGAAATACAATTCATAACTTTAAAAAAGAAAATGGATTTCTTCTGAGGTTAAATCTTTAATGCATAATATTTTACATCAATATCTAATATCTAACTTTGCATTATTTTCATTGAAATTGTACTCATATGTTTAGTTACATAGTTACATAGCTGAAAAGAGACTTGCCTTCCTCACATATGTTTTTGCTGTTGATCCAAAAGAAGGCAAAAAATCTAGTCTGAAGCATTTCAAACAAATTAGGAAAAAAATCCATATTGACCACAAAATAGCAGTCAGATGTCTCCTTGGATCAAACAGCTTTTACCCCACTAATTAGAAATTATATCCCTGTATGTTATGTTTTTGCAAGTATTTATCCAATTGCAGTTTAAACATCTGTATAAATTCTGACAAAACCCCCTCTTCAGCAGAGAATTCCATATCCTTATTGCTCTTACTGTAAAAAAACTTTTCATTGCCTTAGATGAAATCTCCTTTCTTCTAGCCTAAATATGTGTCTTATGTATAGCCCTGTTTATGAATAGATTTCCAGATAAAGGTTTGTACTGGCCCTGAATATATTTGTATAATGTTATCATATCCCCTCTTAGGCGCCTTTTTTCCAAACTAAACAGATTTACATTTTTTAACCTTTCTTCGTTACTAAAATACTCCATTCCTTTTATCAATTTTGTAGCTCGTCTCTGCACTTTTTCTAGTGCCATGATATCTTTCTTTAGAACAGGTGCCCAAAATTGCACAACATATTCAAGGTGTGATCTTACCAGTGATTTATAAAGAGGCAAAATTATATTTTCATCCTGAGAATTTATGCCCCTATTTATACATGACAAAATTGTACTGGCATTGACATTGCATATTGCTGCCTAATTTGTTGTCTATAACAATTCCTAAATCTTTCTCGTGTGTGGTTATGCATGTTCACTTCCATTTAGGGTGTAAATTGCTTGTGCATTTTTAACCCCAAAGTGCATAACTTTGCATTTCTCTATGTTAAATTTCATCTGCCAGTCAGTTTTGGAAGCACTGTGCATAGATTACGATGCTTTTATGACTGACATGGAGTGAATACAGCGTGAAGTGTCAGTTACCTTTTGACTTAGGTATCCTTGTAAATGTTGTACTGAAGAAAGATCTGTGACAAAACATCTGTGGCTCAAGGATGCTCTGCAAGTAAAAGGGGTCTCACCAGTAAAGTCAGTGTCTATCTGTACTAAATAATTCTTCCCTGTTTGGATTTTACTAAATTACTTGCTTGGTAGAAGAATTATTGTTATAGCATTTGAATCTGCAATGGAGGCATTATTAAAAAGATCATTGCAGTTTACAATTTGTAAAGAAATTATTATCTAGAATTCTTATAGTGTAAATTCTACAAGAATCTAAATAACTCTCAGTAATCCAGAATAGTTCTCAATACTATTTATAATTTTATATACTTATTTTTATATAAATATAGTGTACTGCATTTAGGGTTGTACTAAGGATACCATGTCTAAAAAAAAAGTCAAGAGTACCAACACCAAGTGTAATTATCTGATCATAGTATTACTTGCAAAGTCAGAAGGCACACTCATACAAGTCACACTCATATGAGTAAGACACTCTTTTGAAGGCTGATGGTAGAACAAACATCTAGAAAGCCAGTATTGGTATAGGCCGGGTTCAGGGCTGGATTCACTTAGGGGCTGATGGAACTGCAGCTTGTCAGAGATGTTGTGTCTGAAAGAAAATCCGTATATATTGTGGAATAAAACTAATACATGCATAATGGCAAAAACACAATTTAGCTAATATTTCATGAGGTGCCTAAAATGAAGAAAAGCAAGATGTTTTTCTCAAGGTTTTGCATTGTCAACCTGGCTTAAAGAGCCAGACAATGTAAATACATCTGTGTCAACAAAGATAAGACAAGTATTTGCTAATTAAAAAGTATTTGTTCAGCAAATACGCATACATATTGCTATAAGGTATATAATTAAGTTTAGTTATATACAAAATAGTAATATAATGTCATATATTCTTAGCAACATATACATATATAGAAACATATATATATATATATATATATATACATATAACTATGTAATTAATTATACATAGATTAGGTGTGACAACTGTATAAATATGTAATTACCTTTACATAGATTAAGTATGACAAATTAAAACATGGATATTGAATAATTAAGTAATCAAGGACAAATTGGTTTGAGGAACCAAAGTCCAAATTGAAAAAAAAAAAAAAACGCTGACTAAAGAGTCTCAAAATTAAAACATTCCTACTTGTTGTTCTGAACAAGAGTTAATCTTACATATGACAATAGCTGGTAATATTCCTGACGTAAGCCATCAGCTCCACCTGCTGTTTGAAACATATAGAAATACACTGCTCAAAAAAATAAAGGGAACACAAAAATAACACATCCTAGATCTGAATGAATTA
Source organism: Pelobates cultripes (assembly GCA_933207985.1). Lineage (NCBI taxonomy): Eukaryota > Metazoa > Chordata > Amphibia > Anura > Pelobatidae > Pelobates > Pelobates cultripes. The sequence continues at coordinate 223,878,911 of OW240914.1, forward strand.
AATATTCTTCTGAAATACTTTGTTCTTTACATAGTTGAATGTACTGACAACAAAATCACACAAATTAAAAAATGGAAAACAAATTTTTCAACTCATGGAGGTCTGGATTTGGAGTCACACTCAAAATTAAAGTGGAAAAACACACTACAGGCTGATCCAACTTTGATGTAATGTCCTTAAAACAAGTCAAAATGAGGCTCAGTAGTGCGTGTGGCCTCCACATACCTGTATGACCTCACTACAATGCCTGTGCATGCTCCTGATGAGGTGGCAGATGGTCTCCTGAGGGATCTTCTCTCAGACCTGGACTAAAGCATCTGCCAACTCCTGGACAGTCTGTGGTGCAATGTGACATTGGTGGATGGAGCGAGACATGATGTCCCAGATGTGCTCAATTGTGCTCAATTGGATTCAGCAAAGAAAGGTGCTCTGTGTAAATTGGCGCTTAATACAGAATATAAATATTTACACAGCAGCTCGACACACGTGCAGGTATCCCAATCTCACACAGATAGATCTATACAAGAAAAGGTGAACCAGGTGGATTACACCACCACCACAGGAATCACACAGTGGAGCGCTAAAGGGAAATATATTACCCCTATTTAGTATTGGGGAAATCGGATGACACTTATCCCAGTTGTAAAGATATAAGTGACAATATTGTCTAAAATGAGAGAATAAAACACATAATGGTGCAGTATGCCAGTGGAGTCTGGGTATAGTACAGAGGTGATATGTATATCCAACTCACATGGTAGAGAGCCTATAAATCGGCTCGAATCTTAATCGCCCAGGTATATATGGTTATACCAAACCTTGCTCCAGATCCACAGCTCACAGGAGTTAAGATATATGGAAAAAAAAATCCTAGTGCAGATCTGTTAAATGAAAACAGTAATCAAGGTGATAGTATATAGAATTGCTCACCTCGAATAGAGCCAGTTATACAAGGCTCTATGTATACAAGCACCTATGCCTTTAAGGGAGGCAAAAACTCTTTCTTTATATGTAAATGCAGGAAGCAACTTGAAGATCCACTGGATAAATATATCAGATAAAGTAACAATTTATTAGGTATTATAAAACAATAAAATAACTACAATAAGTAGAAATACCAAGTATTAAAATCGATGGTCTTCCTTTAACGTCCGAGACGCGCTTCGCCGGTGGGCTTTTTCAATCGGGTGATGTTGCTTCCTGGAGTGGCTGTCTTTAAATTTTGCTCCTTTCCTTCTGATTGGCCGCCCTATTACCCAGGCGGCCAATCGCGGTGTGAGGGCGTGCATCTGCACGGCTGTCTATCTTGATTACAGAGTTCCCGGACCAGGAAATGACATTACTTATAGATTGACTTGTCAATCATAAGTCCGTTCTTCATGCAGTTTCAAAGGTCCCATATGTGCATGTCCTTAATCATGATATACTCACTTTTGCCCTATAGAGGCTTCAATAGCCATTTTGTGTAAGGGCATTACTCATTCATATATCCATTTCCATTTCCAATGGTGTATAAATGTCCCAAATTATTCAGTATTTTACATAAAAATAGAAAAAAGAGGAGTATAATTATTCATATGTACAGAGAAAGAGACACATATCAATTTATGTTCTACAAATAAAGTAATCATATTACAGACTATATAGTATAGTACAACCTGTATGGGGGAGTCAGATTCAAGGTGCATGCTTACTTTGTATGCATGAATTAGTTTGACACATATAATCATATGTTAAAAAAATCCTCTGGAAGAGGAATATGAATATATAAGAATATGAATACAATATTTAAAAATATTGAAAAAGAAAATATAAAAATAATATTAAAAGATAACTAGACTGTATAAAAATTATGTTAAAAAGTGGCAAAGCTCATGCAACCAAAAGGCCATTTGGTTGCATGGTATTTAAATTAAAAATCCACTTCATTTCCGTTTGTCCCATTTTTCTAATAATATACTCACCTCTCCAATTAAAATTAACTTTTTGAATTCCTAAAAAAGTCATTTGTCTTGGGTCACTATTATGTTTGGTTTTAAAGTGCAGTGATAAACTGTGTTTAGCATAACCATTCTTAATGCTGCGTATATGCTCTTGTGTCCGAACCTGCAGCGTTCGAGTAGTACGTCCCACATAAGTTAAATTACATGTACATATTACCATATAGATGACATACTTAGAATGACAAGTAAAAATCTCTTTAATTTTAAACTTTTGTTTAATATCTTGGGGATGCTGGAATTCTTTTATGTTTCGTTTGGAGCTTTTTGTATTTCTGCAAGCTCCACATATTCTGCATCCGTAAAATCCACTAGACTCGTTAAATGGGTTGTTTCTGATGTTTTTTTAGGGAAGATTGGTTTTGAGTAAGATTACATTTTAAATTAGGGACGCCTCTATAAATGACTTTTGGTTTTTCTGGGAGAATATGTTTAAGTGATTCATCACTTTTTAAAATTGGCCAATGTTTAGTTAAGATTTTTTTCAATTGCTTAGTCTGGCAATTAAAATTACAAATAAAAGGTACTTCATTGGTGCTTATTTTTAGAGAATTATCCTTATATTTAATCAGGCCTTTCAAGAAGTTAATATACAAGATAGAGTGTACAACTGAGATTGTATTCCGTAAGATTCTGAAAAATCTGTCTTTTAATTATAATAATCCATATGCTGATTACTCATATGGTTCTTTAAAATTTAACAAATAGGGACATATTATTTGCAGATTGTCACAATCAATTGTATATGAGTAAAATATTCCATATGCTAAACCTGTTGATTGAAATTGTCATGGACTAACAATCCCATCACTCTAACAAAGTTTGAAATTGCTTTACTGTGATTGTGATACTATACTATGCCATATTTTGTTCACTGTTATTGAAAACTGTTCACTAATTATCATGTATGTTTACACCTATTAACAAAAATAAATATTATAATTTTGATAAAGTTGTGATATTAATGT
>OW240914.1:223899145-223959751 GCA_933207985.1 Pelobates cultripes
GTATTAAGGCAGTTTGCCTGCATTTGTGGGAGGTGCTGGTTTGCTACCCCTAGCCTACTTAAGGCACTCCCCTTGCCTGGCTCCTTACCGTTCGAGGTCAGCGTTGAATGAGGATCCACTTCCGGGTTCTCTCAGACGCCATCTTGGTTTCAGTATCCAGGAGGTTTCACCACGTTAAGCTGTGTCCAGGAATCCTGTTCAGGCCTTTCCGCCCGTCCAGCTTCTTCTGACTCCGTTCTCCGTCGTAGATCGCGTCCCAGGGACTCCTAAACCGTAAGTCAGACCTTCCTGTCACGCCAGGACTGGTTCCCACGGCGTACGGTACAGCACGGGTCCTCGCTTTACGGCTTTTCCCTGGTTATGACACGAATGTTTCAAGCCATTCGCGGGCTTTTCATTCGTACGGTCATTCGGTTGAACATATTTAAATCGTTCAATAGTCATTTCGCATATCCTATTTCATGTTATTGAAACGAATTATCATTCGGTTGTTTTGCCGTTCGGCAAATTTTTACATACGCTCATACACGCTTTTGGTTCGCATAAATCATACGGTTAAACTATTCTAACTTCTGTGTTCCCCTCACATTTGCTTTCGGCTTTTCTGTGTGTTCACGTATAATCCTTTCATGAATTATATTCACCATTTCATGTGTATATAACGTTCGGTTAAAGAATTGCTTGCTTAAATAGATTATTTTGATTACTTTTAAAATATTGTCAGTATTGTATTACGTCCACAAATCAAGTCCACTTCTCTGTATATACCATTTGACTCCCACGCTTTCAGGGGTCTGCATTACTTATCCATTTATACAAATGGACTCAGCCTATGTTACAAGCCTCACTTCTGGGTTATTAATACAACACATACAAAGGATATAGGTTCATTTAAGCAATAATTCTCGGGTTGATACGTCTTTTCTATACAAACATATCATATAGATATACATCACTTTACATCATTTTAAATCATTTTGGGGTATCCCTGCCTTTGGTTATTCTGCTACATATCATACATAACGCTGTGTTAATTAGGCCATGACCTCATCCATGTCCCTTTCTATAAAACCAGTTACATTTCGGTACAGATCATTGAACTCCCACGCCAGGAGTTTTATAACTATCCATTTCATTTCAATTCACTCAGCCTACATTACAGGCCTCATTTCTCTGTCATGACGATGACACATAAGGCTTAAATCCTGTTGCATGCATACTCGGGTTGAATCACACGTACTGATCCAACCAATCATACGTCCCCTGCACAGTCATATACATATGTATATAACCTACGTTTTCATGTTTTCCTTTACACACCATTATCACGTAACACATAGATTGTTTGTACATAGGCCACGGCCTCCCTCAGATGTCTTATTCAAGCATGCAAACATTTCTGAGCCACTCATAGCTATTCCCATGGTATCAACATAATTTTATACATTGCTGCTACAGACTATAAGTCTGGTTCTTTTTACACTCCACACTCATCATACTACTCTCTTTTACCCATTTTTAGGCTGTCAAGCTTATATAATTGCTCCACACGGTTTATTCCTGTGATTTATCATACTACCAGGTACGTACACCTGCTCATATGGTATTCTACCATACATTTCATTTCATCCCCCTAGTTTAGAGTACTGGCAATAGGGTCACAGGATTCCCAATAGGTATTTACCCCGTCTTGGCTGTCGCCATCAGTTAGTGGTCCCGCGAGGCCAACACCCCGCCTCAAACGTTTCGGAGGCAAACACCCATCGGGCCACACGTTAGCTAGCCGCCTCGCATGTTGCAAAGAGAGGGCCTCACCTGTCACTCCCTTCCCCTGTTTTCTGTCGTACAGTCACCGAGAGGCCTAAAACTCCTGCCACTACGTCAAGTGGCCTCAATAACCCCTCGCGCCAACGCATAGATAGAGCCTCTCAAGCCGCTTGGCAATTAGCAGGGCCTCACCTGTCACCAAACAAGTATAATACTTTCGCCATCCGGCCTAGCTAGCCTGCCAGTACAATTTGGTGGTTCTATATACTAATTATTGTTTTATTTATAGTATGTCTCAGGAAGGGGTAGAGGATTTCTCCCTGCCTAGCACCCCGGCTAGAGCTGTCACTCCCACACAAGGAGGAGAGCTAGCTAGTCCAGCATCAATTAGATCCTGGACAATCCCGCGCATAACCACGGAATTAAGGAGACGACAAATCCCCTACCCCGCTACAGCAAGGAAGGCAGAACTTTTCAAACTGCTACGCACATCAACTAATAACATGGAAGCCGGGGAAGGATCTAGCCAGTCCATCCCAGGGGACATACATGCCATGTTATCCTCACTCATGGCATCCATGGGCAAGGTCAACTCCAGGTTGGAGAAACTTGAGTCGGTCACCACGGCCCTCACTCTAGCAGGGCCACCCGCGGCTGCGGTACAAACACCAGCCTTGCCATTAGTCGCTCCAGCCAGCACCCTGGATGACCAGGAAGTTAGCCCGGCCCACATGATACCTGAGCATATCAAAAGGGATATCCTGGAAGGTAAAGACGTCAACCTGGCTTCCCTGTTGATTGCCTCCCAGGACATTGTGGAACATAAGACGTATGCTTATGATGATGTTTCTGTTATTGTCAGATCTAGGGATGCCCGCCTGAACAGGAAACTGACTATCCCTGAATTTGTACTAGCGTTTGGTATTTACAGGGATGTCGTCTGTGCGGTTTATCCCAACAGAAGAGAGGAGTTTGATCTCTATATGCACAAGCTGGTAGACCTGGGCAACAAATATGGTGGTTCAGCATTCTATGACTACCATAGGTCTTTTTCTGCAAAAGTGGCTGGAGCCTTCTCCCAGTACGGTACACGATCCAACTGGGGAAGGATTGATACCTTCTTATTTTGCAGACACTTTGCAGGTCTAAGAACACCAGCTTGTGCATACTGCTCCTCCACAGCCCATACTACTAATTTTTGTCCCAACACGGCAGACGGACATGCCTCCACACAAGGAACTAGTTCCTCTGGGGATCCAGGGAAACTATCCAAAGACAAATTGGGACGCCCAATCAAGTTTCTGGGCAAGTCCCAGATATGTAATAATTTCAATGTTGGGTCTTGTAATTACAGTGGATGTAGACTATTGCATGTCTGTTCAAAATGTTTTAGGGCACATGCAAAGACCATGTGTCCAAATAAAATGTATTCCAAGCCTTACCTTACGTCCATTAATATGCCAGTATTCACAGCATTGATGTCTCAACACCCATCTAGACACCTGGTAGACTTTCTTATTTCTGGTTTAACAGAAGGCTTCCACACAGGTATCCTACACATACCAGCTGGAACTCTGGAATGCCCTAACCTTTAGAACTCCTCCATTCACAGAATGGCGCACCAACCCTATTGGTATTGTCACAGGGAAATCTTCCCAAAAACAGAGACTCATCATTGACTTATCGGCTCCCCACTCATCGGCCAACCCCAGTCTTAATTCCCTCATACCCTCTGAGGAATTCTCTCTGCAATACACCACCATAGATCACGCCATTACAGCTATCATACAAGCAGGGGTTGGAGCCTGGCTCAGTAAGACCGACATTACTAACGCCTTCAAATTACTCCCTATCCACCCCACACTGTGGCACCTGCATGGCATCAAGTGGTCCGGGAACTACTATTTTTTCTCCCGGTTAACTTTTGGGTCCAAAAGTAGCCCAGCTATTTTCGACACATTTGCTGAAGCATTATGCTGGTTACTATTGAACATAGCCGGATGCCCTACGGTATTACATTACTTGGACGATTTCCTACTGGTCGAGGAGAATACTGCACCTCCCACTAGCCTCAAAGCTACCACTAAGCTGTTTGAGCAACTAGGTGTACCCATCTCCCCAAAGAAAACAGAAGGGCCAGACACGGTTATCACTTTTCTGGGTATCCAATTAGACTCTGCCACAATGCAAGCAAGCCTACCATACGATAAGATAGAGAATATTCTCACTTACATAAACAACTACCTACAGCTCGGCACTTGCAACCGCAAAGAGCTACAGTCCCTGCTAGGGTCACTAAATTTTGCATGCGCATCATACCTCAAGGCCGCTCCTTTATTTCACGACTATTGCATCTTTTCCCACTTTTTCTACATGACACGCACAGGTTGTCCTTAGATGCCCAAGCTACGGCAGATCTAAACATGTGGAAGAGGTTTTTAACCACTTGGAATGGTAAAAGTATGTTCCTCCCTCAATTGACTGAATCATCTCCTACCATTTGGTCAGATGCGGCATCTACCACTGGTTTTGCAGCAATTTTTGGGAACGAATGGCTTTGGGGCAGCTGGCCTTCAGCAGTTCTGGATTTGGAAGGTTTTTCCACTACCTCAGCTCTTTTTGAGATCTACCCCATAGTGGCGGCTGCCGTAGCGTGGGGTCATTTATGGGCTAATACGCCAGTGCGTTGTTACTCAGACAACCAGGCAACCTGTCACATCATCAACAAAGGTCGTTCCAAATCTCTTACGATCATGAGATTTCTGAGGAAACTCACTTGGTTGGCAGCTTGTCATAATTTCTTCCTATGTTGTTTCCATGTGCCAGGTGTATATAACACAGCTGCTGACAATTTGTCTCGCTTTAAATTTCAGGAGTTCCATCAAGCACTCCCGTCAGCAGCACCCACAGCCACCATCACTCCAACATTTCAACAACTCATACTAGACTAGACGTCTTCATGCAGCATAGCAGGACATTGTCCCAGTTGGCACTTTCAAACAATACAAACAAAACATACAGCAGGGCTTTCACACTATTCAAACGATTCCTTCTGGAACATAACATCATACAACCGTTTGTTATGACATCTTTTTGGGGGTTTGCTTCCTTTTGCCACCTTAAACTCAAAATGTCATACAACACCATCAAACTCTATCTCACTGGCATTCAACACCACATGCTCATCTTACACCCAAATAACAGTTTCATGGCCTCTCACCAAATTAAGACCATACTCAGAGGTATTCAAAAATCAGAACCCACACATTTGGCCCAGAGGCTACCCATAGATAACCATATCTTCAAAGCATTATCTAACCTACTTGACCTAAAACCGTTTGACACTAATACGAATTCTATCATCAAAACAGCAATATACATCGCCTTCTATGGATTTCTACGACCCAGAGAATTCCCTACGACCTCCACGACCCAAACCACTCCATTCCTCCTCTATTCCCACTTGACAAAACATATGGATCATTACATCCTGTCTTTACATCACTCCAAAACCAGCCAGCACATACCTGTAAACATTCCGTACTATCCCACGCACAACAGATGGTGTCCCGTCAAGGTTCTTGATGCCTACATACAGCACCATCACTTACTGCCCTCGCAACCGTTATTACAACTACAAGGTGCAGTACTCACCACTACAACCTTCATGACTTACGTCAGGTCCTTGCTCACACAGCTGGGCCTCAACGCAAACAAATACTCAGGACACTCCTTTCGTATAGGAGCCGCGTCCACAGCCTCCAGTGTCAACATCCCAACTCATGTTATCAAAACACTGGGGCACTGGAAGTCATCCGCTTACTCACGGTACATACCGAACCCAGTACAAGAATTAAGGGATGCTTTCATAAACATGTCTGGTTGATAAATGTATATGTATTGGTTGTCTGTTAATAAATTTGATTACTTAATTTTGCCCTCTTCTTTCTCAGGCCTACCTCATCGTCGGTTTCGGCACACCACAACCGACTTGCTCCTTTTATCATCCTACGCTTATTCATGGTATTTCACACTGTACTATCTTAAGCACCTAACACAAGTATTAAGGCAATTTGCCTGCATTTGTGGGAGGTGCTAGTTTGCTACCCCTAGCCTACTTAAGGCACTCCCCTTACCTTGCTCCTTACCGTTCGAGGTCAGCGTTGAATGACCCTCCCACCACACCACTTTTAACATTTATTTCCTTTCTATTTCTTTTCCTGGGTGGGCCCTCTTCTTTCTCAGGCCTACCTCATCGTCGGTTTCGGCACACCACAACCGACTTGCTCCTTTTATCATCCTACGCTTATTCATGGTATTTCACACTGTACTATCTTAAGCACCTAACACAAATATATATTTATATGAAAGAAACAATTGATAGCACTCCTGGATTTCCAATATCAAAATACTTTATTGTCAAGTCGACGTTTATTGTCAAGACTTTCATCAGGACATACAAAGTAACATCTTACATGCAACAGGCTTATATACAGACTAAAAGATAGATAGTCATAGATTCCTGCAAACTCTATTTTGTCCCTCAGGGAGGCATAACCACCTAGCAAAGCTGGTGGGTATAATAGCACGCACCTGGTGGTGGTCCTGAGAAACTGTAAATGTTCAACTTCAGATGGTCTCCAGTAAAACCTAACAAAAGTCTTACTGGAAAACCATCTTGCAGCTTTAAGGATAATAGGAAGAGGAAAGCCTTTCACTGCTGCTTTTGAAGCTGAATCCCCTCTGATAGAATGGCCCTTAAAAACCGTCACATCAATACCCGCTGCAGACATAGCAGACAGTATCCAACCCCTGATTGTGTTAACCTTATCTGGACGAAAAGGATTCCTGGAAGGGATAAAGAATTGAGTAAAGTCTTGTCTGACTGAGGCATAATTATTTAAGTACGAGTTTAACAAATTAACTAAACATACCCCGGTTCAGCAGAATACTGCACCAAATCTAGTTCTACAGGACCCAGGAAAATATGGGAAGTCTTCTGTCTCCTCTTAAGGCACTGTTTTACTAGGGGGAGACTTCAACACAGTGCCTTGTCCTGCTGCGAACAGGAGCACTAGACCTGGGATGACGCGTTCTCATGGCATGGGCGCACAGGACAAACTTGTCCATCACTTCATTAGGACCACCGGTCTTATCGACGCATTGAGGGCACAACACCCTAGTACCGCAGACTACACGTACCACTCAGCCCCCACAATACATACTTAAGGATTGATTATTTCCTCACAAACAATTTTGGAATGCACAAAGTCTTGTAGATAGATATCGAGTCCATCACTTGGTTAGACCACGCCAACGTAACCATCACCCTCGGCAACATAAGTGCCTCATCCCTGTGGACATGGAGGCTGAACACCTCTCTCCTCAAGGACCCCACCATACTACAACAACTACACAAAGAGGGGGTCAGGTTGTGGGGCCGGGGGACAGAATGCCCTGTAGGGGGTCCTGCCCCCCGGCAGTTCTGGAACTCATCAGCCAGCTGGGCGGCTTCCCCCACCGTGAGGAGTTTCTGGTCCTTGACCCAGTCTCAGACCTCCGGTCTGATGAGGTCAAAGAATTGTTCTAAGAGGATCAGTTGGGCGGCATTCTCCAACGTTACTGCTTGGCACCTTTGTAACCAGTTATGGCTGCCCATTGAATGTGGAAGGCAAACTCTGTGTATGAGTCCTGGTGCCCTTTCCATAAATCTCAGAACTTCTTCCGGCAGGCCTCCGGGGTCACCGCATACCGGGCCAGCAGCCTTTCTTTAACTTTGTCATATTAGTGAATTTGTGTGCTGGGTCCTGCTCGATATGGCTCAGCCACTCTCCCCGACAATTTGCTGCTTAGGACAGCAGTCCATTTAGCACGACTCAGCCCTTCTAGGGCGCATTGCCGTTCAAAGTCCTGGAGATAGGTGTCAATATCCTCCTCTCCATCTGTAAAGGCTTTAAAAGCAGCATAGCTCAGTTTTTCCGGTCCCACTACCATCGGTACAGGTAGGGGAGTGGCATCTCCGACCACAGCTCTGGGACGTGGGTCTGTCGCCTTTAGGGCCTCGGTAGCCTGGGTCATCACCTACATTGCCATCTCTGGAAGTCGGTTTCTTCGGCATCTCCACTCGAAGCGGTGCTGTTCCGCAATGAGGGTGGCTTTTGATTTGTTGCTAGCCACACGTCCTCGTACTTTCAGCAGCTCTTTCAAGGTACTGCCTTCAGGAGGTGGTATTGCGGTTGCATTCACTGCTGGTTCTGCAGGGATGTCGGGGTGGTAGGGAGAACATCCCACCGCTGCCACAAGTGTAACGGATCCCCTATACTCCGACTGAGTATCTTCGTTGTGATTCTCCCATTTCCCAAGCGAAGCAGTGATTAGAGCTCTTGGTTACTCAAACATCAACCTAGACTTGATGAAGGGTACAACAGTATTTATGCACAGACCACCACAGGGGGTCTCCATCCACAGTAAGGTAAAACATAAGCCTGCCCCGGCATTGCTGTGTCTGGGGGATAATGGTATCTCCCAGGCACAGGAAGCAGACACACAAAAACCACACAAAATACGCAGAACACCGTAATGCATCTCCACATGCCCTACATCCCTGGATAGCTCCTGCTCAGAGCTACGCTCCCTGCATGAAGTGATCTGATGTACAGAGCCTGAGAAATCATTGTGTAAAGCCGGGCTTGAGGCTCTATACATACCCAAAAACAATTCCACAAGAACACTTGGTTTAGGCCGGTGAAAGCAGCGGACAATTCGGAGAAAGGGCGTAAACACATAGCAGCCAATCAGTTTTTAGGGAGGGGAGGTGTTTTGCCAGCCAATTGGGAGAAAGGGAACGAATGGTAGCGCTTCTCCCATTGGTCGGCACGGACTCTGTGGTTGTGCAGCTGCCTGCTAGTTGCAGAGTGTTGGCTAGGGCTTGTGCCTCTCCCTGGTGAATGTCTCCATTTGGGTTGCACCAGGGAGAGTGCTCTTAGGGTAAAAACACAGTTCATTACAACCCATTTCACTGATTAATCATGACGCAAAATTATTTGCCAAGATCCTGGCGGAGCAGCTCAACCCATACCTGAGACGCTTGATCCACGCGGATCAGGTGGGTTTCGTCCCTGGTCAACAGCTCTTTGAGAATACACGCCGGAATAAAGACCTCATCTGGAAGCTAACGACATCTTGAATGTCTTCTCTGTCCTTGGATGCCGAGAAGGCGTTTGACAGAGTCCTGTGGCCCTTCATGTTCACGCTCATAAAACACTTAGGCTTCCCAGACCCGTACGTTGCGGCAGTTTAAGCGTACACGAAAACAGCAGCTCAAAGGGTATGGTGTCAGCTCATGTGGACACCAGACCCTTCCCCTTGACCAACGGAACGCGACAGAGATGCCCCCTCTCACCCCTTACTTTTCATATTGATGTTGAAAAGTACTCCAAACCATCAGAGCTCATCCTGAAATTCGCGGGCCAACAGTTCAGGGTCTCAGATGACATTCTCCTCACACTGACACGACCCGGGGACTCCATGCGAGCCCTATCGATCATCCTAACAGAATATGGCACACTCTCCGGCTATAAAATTAATATGGAGAAATCTAGTGCGCTCTCAATAGCTCTCTCCACAGTGGACACGGTGCTGATACAGGACACATACCAGGTCCACCTAGCACATGACTACATCAAATACCTAGATTCACTTCAAAAAGCAATAGACAACTTCGTTTGGCAAGGGAAAAGACATAGAGTGGCATGCAACAGTCTATATCGCCCTAAACTGGCAGGAGGACTCAGACGCCCCCACTTACACCACTCTTTTCTCATGTCACAACTGGCATAAATCACACAACGACCATCGTTGGGCGGACTTAGAGGCTGCATGAATGGGAGCTGACCTCCCACAATTCCACATTTGGCCCCCCAGGGACCAAAGAGCGATCATGAGAACCAACTGCCCAGCGGTGATGTCCTCCCTCCGGGTCTGGGACAAATGCGCCCAGAAATACAACCTCACAACACCACAATCTCCAATGATGCCCACCTGGGATGAGACCTAGGGAATTTAAGGGACTGGAGTATGCTGGACTCCAAAGATATGACCAACTTGTTAGGTGGTTATGGTACTGCAGTCTTCTATTCCTTTCCCAATAGCTGAGCATAAGTGATTATAACTGCAGTTAGGAGATAGAGGAATAGTGTAGATGAATGTAGCTTCCAAGACGATTCTCCCCAGCAAGTAGAATATTCCCCAAGCATGAGCCTAGACTTCATGAAGGGTGTACCGTGTTTCTCCGAAAATAAGACCGGGTCTTATATTAATTTTAGTCACAAAAAACACACTAGGGCTTATTTTCAGGGTAGGGCTTATTTATTTACGTTACCAGTATGTACAGTTCTTTCTCTTTGCACTCATCTTGTCTGGGGATCAAAATACCATACTGTCTAATTAATCCACCCCCCCTTTAATAAATCCACCCCCTCTAATTAATCCACCCCCTTTAATTAATCCACCCCCTCTAATTAATCCAGCCCACCCTTTCATTAATCCAGCCCACCCTTTAATTAATCCACCCCCTTTAATTAATCCACCCCTCTTTAATAAATCTACCCCCTTTAATAAATCCACCCCCTTTAATAAATCCACCCCCCTTTAATTAATCCACCCCCCTTAATTCAACCCCCTTTAATTAATCCACCCCCCTTTAATCCACCCCCTCTAATTAATCCACCCCTTTAATTAATTCACCCCCTCTAATTAATCCAGCCCACCCTTTAATTAATTCACCACCCATTTAATTAATTCACCAACCCTTTAATTAATTCACCCCCTCTAATTAATACAGCCCACCCTTTAATTAATTCACCCCCTTTAATTAATTCACCCCCCTCTAATTAATCCAGCCCACCCTTTAATTAATTCACCACCCCTTTAATTAATTCACCCCCTCTAATTAATCCAGTCCACCCTTTAATTAATTCACCCCACTCTAATTAATCCAGCCCACCCTTTAATTAATTCACCACCCCTTTAATTAATTCACCCCCTCTAATTAATCCAGCCCACCCTTTAATTAATTCACCACCCCTTTAATTAATTCACCCCCTCTAATTAATCCAGCCCACCCTTTAATTAATTCACCACCCCTTTAATTAATTCACCACCCCTTTAATTAATTCACCCCCTCTAATTAATCCAGCCCACCCTTTAATTAATTCACCACCCCTTTAATTAATTCACCCCCTCTAATTAATCCAGTCCACCCTTCAATTAATTCACCACCCCTTTAATTAATCCACCCCCTCTAATTAATCCAGCCCACCCTTTAATTAATTCACCCCCCCTTTAATTAATTCAATTAATCCCAGACATAAAATATCTAGCGGTACTCACATTTCAAAGATTCCTTGCCGAGTCCGACCACTGGGAGCCTCACCGCCCGGAAATGGATCCTTCCGCTGAAGATCCGTGAAGGCAGACTGACGGCGCTGCGAAATGTCGTCATCAAGTTGCGCGATGCCGCGGCCCGCAACGCTCCTCCTACAGTAGAAGAAGGAAGTCTCGCCGCAAAGGTGCAATGCCTAGGTCTTATTTTCGGGGTAGGGCTTATTTTCGGGGAAACACGGGTAACAGGAATCATTTTTATTGAGGCCCCGCTGGTTTTTATGAGAATACTCCTGCAAGAGGACCTCCCACAGTAAACAAAGACAATAACCAATCAATATACAGATTTACAGTAACCCCCAGTCCTCTCTCTGGGAGATATTGAGATAAGTTAAGGAATAACTCAATTATCTCCAGGCAGAGGGCACACAGATTTCCCAAAAATTAGAACACCCCTTTCCACAGAAGGTATCCCCACAAATTACATATCCCCTGATAGCCCCGATCTGGGGGACCAACATATCCAAATTTCACCCAGATCGGTTGAGGGGTTCTCAAAAAGTATAGAAGTCATAAGTTACCGACCACACACGAGGCTCCTGCCCAAAACAGTTCCACAAATTCAGCGTGTGCGATTGGTCAATTCAGTAAATGGCATAAAAACGAAAAAAGTCCCGAATGGATCCTCCTGGCTCATAGGAGCGATTGCTCCCCTTGTTCGTATGAACCAAACTACCGAATGGCGCTCTCCTGGCTGTTTGGCAACTAAAGGAAGCAGGCGTTCGGTAGTTTTAGTGGTGGTTCGGGAGGTCAAGTGTCCGATTTTAGTTCCAGACACTCGACGACCAAGTCCCACTGCCTCCTTTCGTGCAAACAAGATGGCCGCAGTTTTCTGTTCCACGTGGCATTCGGCTATACGAACAGCGGCCGCCCACAGAGCGCTTAATAGATGGTTCATTATGAATTTAATGAGCCAGGAGGGTGGTCGGTGCTCGGTAGGTTTAAACTGCGGAACCAAGAAATCCAAAATGAATGAAATGTTGCAGAAAAGCACGAACACCGAAAAAAATACCGAACTCAGTCTATTTTCTTCACAATACTCCCCCTTAGTTCCATGGGTCGGCATACGCGCCTGGACCCTGCCGGGTTGGCTAAGGGTAACATAATTATAAATCCAAGTCAGATTGGCAGGAAAGACCATCCGCATTGCCGTTCTGCTTGCCCGGGCGGTATTGCAGTGTAAAATTGTAGGGCTGCAACGCTAGGCTTTTTCCACGGTGGCATAGCTGACTTCTCTTGGTAATAACTTGCGGCAGATATATGCCACCGGGTGCTGCATGCCATCTTCCCCCACTTGGCTCAGCACGGCTCCCAGCTACCTGTTTGGGTAGGGACCTTTTGGTTAGGTGCTATAGGTGCTAGAGTGCTATACTCGGGGACAAACGTCCGATAATACCCTGCTGTGCCTAAGAAGGCCAATACCTGAGTCTTGGTGCGGTGCTTGGGCCAATTGGCTATGGTCTCTACTTTGGCTGGTTCGGGGCGCTGTTTCCCAGACCCTACTCTATGTCCTAGGTATTGAACCTCTGCCATACCCACATGGCATTTCTCGGGTTTCAGGGTGAGGCCAGCTTCTTGTAACCTCCCAAATACCGTAGCCAAGTGCGTCAGGTGAGCCTCCCACGTGCCGCCATAGATAGCAATATCATCTAGGTAGGCACATGCGAAGTCCTGCATTCCCTCCAGAAGTCGGTCCGCCATCCGTTGAAATGTAGCCAGGGCATTCTTCATCCCAAAGGGCATAACCCGAAATTGGTATAGCCCGAATGGGGTGACGAATGTCGACTTAGGGATGGCGGCCTAGTCTAGCTGGATTTGCCAATATCCTTTGCACAGGTCTAGGGTAGTTAGGAAGTGCCCGCTGGCCATGCGATCGAGCAATTCGTCGATCGGTGGCATGGGGTATGCGTCCGTGATACTCCGGTCGTTCAGTTTCCGGTAATCAATACAGAAGCGAGTCGTACCGTCTAGCTTCGGTACTAAAACCACCGGAGAGGCCCAGGGACTTTGGGAAGCCTAATTCCAACATTTCTTGGATTTCTTTCCACATGCTGGCCTGCACTGCTGCCGGGATACGATATGGTTGTTGCCATAATGGGGATACCCCTGCGTCTCTACCAAGTGCACTGCGGCGGAGGTGTACCAGGGTAGGGCCAAGAACAGCCCACCGTATTCCTGGAGCAGTTGTTCTGCATAGAAACATAGAAACATAGAAACATAGAATGTGATGGCAGATAAGAACCATTCGGCCCATCTAGTCTGCCCAATTTTCTAAATAATTTCATTAGTCCCTAGCCTTATCTTATAGTTAGGATAGCCTTATGCCTATCCCACGCATGCTTAAACTCCTTTACTGTGTTAACCTCTACCACTTCAGCTGGAAGGCTATTCCATGTATCCACTACCCTCTCAGTAAAGTAATACTTCCTGATATTATTTTTTAAACCTTTGTCCCTCTAATTTAAGACTATGTCCTCTTGTTGTGGTAGTTTTTCTTCTTTTAAATATAGTCTCCTCCTTTACTGTGTTGATTCCCTTTATATATTTAAATGTTTCTATCATATCCCCCCTGTCTCGTCTTTTCTCCAAGCTATACATGTTAAGATCCTTTAACCTTTCCTGGTAAGTTTTATCCCGCAATCCATGAACCAGTTTAGCAGCCCTTCTCTGAACTCTCTCTAAGGTATCAATATCCTTCTGAAGATACGGTCTCCAGTACTGTGTACAATACTCCAAGTGAGGTCTCACCAGTGTTCTGTACAATGGCATGAGCACTTCCCTCTTCTACTGCTAATACCTCTCCCTATACAACCAAGCATTCTGCTAGCATTTCCTGCTGCTCTATTACATTGTCTGCCTACCTTAAGTCATCAGAAATAATCACCCCTAAATCCCTTTCCTCAGATGTTGAGGTTAGGACTCTATCAAATATTCTGTACTCTGCCCTTGGGTTTTTACGTCCAAGATGCATTATCTTGCACTTATCCACATTAAATGTCAGTTGCCACAATTCTGACCATTTTTCTAGTTTACCTAAATCATTTGCCATTTGGCTTATCCCTCCTGGAATATCAACCCTGTTACATATCTTAGTATCATCAGCAAAAAGACATACCTTACCATCAAGACCTTCTGCAATATCACTAATAAAAATATTAAAGAGAATGGGTCCAAGCACAGATCCCTGAGGTACCCCACTGGTGACAAGTCCAAGCTTCGAATATATTCCATTAACTACAACCTTCTGTTGCCTGTCACTCAGCCACTGCCTTACCCATTCAACAATATTGGAATCCAAACTTAAAGATTGCAGTTTATTGATAAGCCTTCTATGTGCAACAGTGTCAAAGCCTTACTGAAATCTAGGTAAGCAATGTCTACTGCACTACCCTGATCTATAATTTTAGTTACCCAATCAAAAAAATCAATAAGATTAGTTTGGCATGATCTCCCTGAAGTAAACCCATGTTGTCTCTGATCTTGAAATCCATGTGTTTTTAGATGTTCAACAATCCTATCCTTAACATGGTTTCCATCACTTTCCCCACTACTGAAGTAAGGCTTACTGGCCTATAGTTGCCCGACTCCTCCCTATTACCTTTTTTGTAAATGGGCACAACATTCGCTAACTTCCAATCTTCTGGGACTACTCCTGTTAACAATAATTGGTTAAATAAATCTGTTAATGGTTTTGCTAGTACACCACTAAGCTCTTTTAATAGCTTTGGGTGTATTCCATCAGGTCCCATTTACTTATTTGTCTTTACTTTTGACAGTTGAAATAGAACCTCTTCCTCTGTAAACTCATGTGTAATAAATTACTCATTTATCCTTTTTCTCAACTTAGGTCCCTTTCCTTAATTTTCATCTGTAAATACAGAACAAAAATATTAATTGAGGCAGCCAGCTAGACCTTTATCATCTTCTACATACCTCCCTTCTTTTGTTTTTAATCTAACTAATCCTTGTTTTACTTTTCTTTTCTCATTTATGTATCTAAAAAATGTTTTGTCCCCCTTTTTTACTGACTGTGCTATTTTTTCTTCTGTGTGTGATTTGGAAGCTCTTATAACTTGCTTAGCCTCTTTCTGCCTAATCTTATAGATCATTTTGTCTTCCTCATTCTGTTTTTTTTTATAATTTCTAAATGCTAACTTTTTTGTTTTTAACTATTTTGGCCACATTTGTGGAGTACCACAGTGGTTTCTTGAATTTTTTGCTTTTACTGACAAGCCTAATGCAATTTTCTGTTGCCTTCAATAGTGCAACTTTGAAATAATCCCATTTCTCTTGTACCTATCTAGTCTGATAATGACCTCTACACAGGCCGCGAACGCGTAGTAACGGGTAGCGTCTCCGGCCCAGTTTCTCTTGGGGGGCCCGAGGCACCTGCCCCGTGGGCCCCGCTGACCCCGGCGGGCGGGTGGCCGGTCGGGCAGGAAGGCGGGAGGGTGCGCACTGACGTCATCTTCCGGCGCCGGCATCCCTACGCGGCGCGCGAGGTTGCTGAAGAGGAAGCACTGAGTGCTCCCTCGCGCACCCTCCCGCCTTCCTGCCCGACCGGCCACCCGCCCGCCGGGGTCAGCAGAACCACTGGACCCCAGGGAATCCCCCCAGCACTCCAAAAGGTAAGGAGGCTGGGGGATTACATTTAAAAAAAAAGTGTGTGTTAGTGTATGTGTTTGTGTGTTAGTGTATGTGTTAGTGTGTGTGTTTGTGTGTTAGTGTATGTGTGTTAGTGTATGTGTGTTAGTGTGTTGGGTGTTTGTGTGTATGTGTGTGTTAGTGTGTGTGTTTGTTTGTGTGTGTATGTGTGTGTTAGTGTTTGTGTGTTAGTGTATGTGTGTGTTAGTGTATGTATGTGTGTGTTTGTGTGTGTTGGTGTATGTGTGTTAGTGTATGTGTTTGTGTGTTAGTGTATGTGTGTGTTAGTGTATGTATGTGTGTGTTTATGTGTGTTAGTGTGTGTGTGTGTTTGTGTATGTGTGTTAGTGTATGTGTGTGTTAGTGTATGTGTGTGTGTGTCAGCATGTCTGTGTGTGTCAGTATGTCTGTGTGTGTGTGTCAGTATGTCTGTCTGTGTCAGTATATATGTGTGTGTATATCTGTGTGTGTCAGTATGTGTATGTGTCAGTATGTCTGTCAGTGCGTCAGTATGTCTGTTAGCGCATGTGTATGCATGTGTCAGTATATCTGTCTGTGTGCCAGTATGCCTGTGTGTGTGTGTGTCAGTATATCAGTCTGTGTGTGTCAGTGTATGTGACCTGTGTGTGTGTGTCAGTATTTCTCAGTGTATGTGGGTGTCAGTATATCTGTCAGTGTGTGGGTGTCAGTATTTCTGTCAGTGTATGTGTGTCAGTATGTTGATCAGTGTATGTGTCTGTGTGTGTGTGTCAGTATGTCGGTATATGTGTCTGTGTGTCAGTATATCTGTCAGTACGTCTACCAGTGTATGTGTCTGTGTGTGTGTCAATATATGTACCTGTGTCAGTGTGTCTGTCAGTGTATGTGCCTGTTTATCTGTATGTAGTCAGTGTATGTATCTGTGTATCTGCTTGTGCGTCAGAGTGTGTACCTGTGCATCTGAGCCGCAACTTTAAATACAAATACACCCCTCCATTCAAACTTCAACACTACATATAAAACACACTCCTGCATTGAAACGTCAACACTATATACAAGCACACTCCTACATTCAAAAACAAACACTACACATAAATGCACACTTGCATTCAAACTCCAGTACCACATACAAACACATTCACACAAACATACTCCATACAAACACATGCTTACATTCAAACATACAAACATGGCTCAGTGTTAAATACAACCCTGCAAGCATGGGAAATTGGTAGAGTCCCAGCTGTCAAAGCATTGTTGGAGTTGCACGACAGATGGGGTTCTACCTTTAGTCCAACCTTGCAATTGGGGGTCCCAATAAAATTCATTCTACTTTAGTACCGCCACTGCGTTGGGATGGATGCCGTGATTGCATACCAGGGAGTGAGGGGCGAGAGCGGCAGGGCACAGGGGGCCCAAGCAAACACTTGCCCAGGGTCCATTCGTTATTAAAGATGGCCCTGCCTCTACACATATTCTAATTTTAGAAAAGTCTGTTTTTCTAAAGTCTAAAACATTTGTTTTTGTGTGGTGTGACTCAGTCACTGTTCTTATATTAAACCACACTGACTGATGATCACTGGATTCTAGACTTTCACCTACAGTAATATCTGATACCAAATCTCCATTTGTTAACACTAAATCTAGTACGGCCTCTTTACGAGTTGGCTCCTCAACAACTTGTTTTAGAGACAATCCCAGTAGGGAGTTTAGAATATGTGTGCTCCTGGCACAAGTAGCTAATTTTGTTTTCCAATTTACATCAGGAAGATTAAAGTCACCCATGATGATAACTTCCCCTTTCATTGTCATTTTAGCTATTTCCTCAACTAGTAGATTATCTAACTCTTCAATTTGTCCTGGGGGCCTATAAATCACACCTACACAAGTTACTGTGTGATTACCAAATTCTAACGTAACCCAAACGGACTCTATGTTTGCCTCACTAACTTTTATTAGGCTAGATTTTATGCTATCCTTCACATACAGGGCCACCCCTCCCCCTTTCTTGCCTTCCCTATCTTTTCTATATAAAGAGTACCCTGGTATTGCTATGTCCCAGTCATTTTTCTCATTATACCATGTGTCAGTAACTGCTGTGTGGGGTCTAGTTTCTCCCCTAACCCGACCTGCTCTAATGTACCTTGATTAGCTGCCAGTAGGTCGGGCAAGGGGAGTCCTTCACTATCATCAGTGGATGGGGCACAGATAGCAGCTACGTCCTTGGGGCACTCAAAATACGGTTTCAACAGGTTCACATGAAAGGCTCGTCTGATCCTTTCATCTGAACATTTGGCTACAATATAGGTGGTGTCGCTAATCCGTTCCACCTATTTAAGTAGCCCCAGCCAAGCTACCTGGAGCTTCTCCTTTTTGGAAGACTACAAAGTGATAAGTAATGTAAATAAGTAAAAGTAATGTTGTGGCGCTGAATTTAAAACTATAATCTATACCAATAAGCAGCACTATAAATCGTGAAAAAGCTCAATCACCTATGTAAAAACAATGGAAAATTAAAGTGCGCTGTGCCTTTAAGACTCAAAAACAGTGAAGATAATTTGTGCAATATTGTGCAAATAAAGAGATCAAGTGCATCAATGTGCAACTCACTTCAACATATATACATACAAATTGTGCAAAATGTTTTTCTTTGTGCAACCAGTTATGTGCAAAATTACAATACTTAACTTTTCCCAATTATGGAATGTGCTTTAAAACTTCTGTCAGCACTCCAACACATGTAAGGGTAGAGCAATATAAGTCTGCTCTAAACTTTGTAGGCTCATATTGCAATAATGTGGACTGGAAACTGTGGTGAAATTAAATCCTTTATTGCTTATTAAAAAATCGCTGCATAAGGCTGGTAAGTCCCACTTATCTGGTCTCCTCTTATGATTAGTGCTGGTATATGTAGTCACACTTTCGGCGCCGGCTGTACAGGGTCTCTGTATGCTGAAAGGACTTCCTAATTCCAAACACTTCCGGGAGGCGGGGCTTAGCGGCCAGTGAGCGTAATGACGTCAGAGCGTGATGACGCGTTTCGCTGAGGGGTTTCGGCTTCCTCAGATCAGCTCCTTACACACTACAGTCCCAATATATAAGTCTTAAAAGGGGCGTGTACATCCAGAAAGTCCGTGAAAAATGACTAATTGTAAAATAGATGTCTGAATGGATTTCCTCTCAGAACTTGGGGAAGATCTACTAAACTACTAAATGTAAAACACAAACATACTTATAAATAAATACATAGATAGGTCTATATTTAAATCCATGTTTACACATATGTGCACATATAAAGAACATATATAAGATACATATATAAAACCAAAAACCTTATCTCTCTCCAAAAACATTACACATACCAATATAAAGATAAATTTACATAAAAATTTGAATACATATGCATGGGATAAAAATATACAATATCATATAGATAAAATAAAAACAAGGTAATATATAATGTTAATGTAATTTACACTAAAATGAACCTATAACATTACAAAATTGTGTATATTTATAAAAAATTAAAAAGATCAAATTCTATATTTAATCCATAGGGTTCCAATGTTTTTATCCTATGTACCCACTTAATTTCTTCTCTACCTATTCTAGAAATATGGTCTCCTCCTCTAAAAGATTTATTTATTGTTTCTATACCTAAAAATATTAAGCCTTTAGGATCCTTATTGTGCTTTAATTTGAAATGTGCTGAAACGCTGTGTTGTGTAACTCCTTTTAAAATATTATTTACATGTCCTCCTATTCTTTTGTGTAGTGCACGTATAGTTCTACCTACAAATTGTAGTCCACATGGACAGACTAAAAGATAAATTACATTCTTAGTAAAACACGTAATAAAATTATTAATACTAAATTCATTGCCATTATGTGTACTACTGAATTTGCTTATACCTTTTAAAGTTCTATTTTTGCTATATTTACACCCTGTACAATTACCACATGAATAAAAACCTTTCTTCTCATTCATAAAATGTTTATGTGGGTTTTTTTAGGATGATTGTGAGTTAAAATAAAATCCAAATTCAATGCACCCCTATATGTGATAAAAGGTTTTAACGGTATAATTTTAGCCAACTCAATGTCTTCCCTTAACAAATGCCAATGTTTATTGATTATAAATTCATTTTCCCACCCCGCCATGTACAAATTTGCGTAACATGGGGCAAACTTGGCCCCCATAGCCGTACCTTGGGGCTGTAGATAATATCTGTTGTTAAAATAAAAATAATTATTATCTAAAATCCAGGCTATACTTTCAACAATAAAATTAATACATTCTGGGGACATTTTTTGAGAATTTTCTAATTAATTTCGTATCACTTGGCATCCTCTATCATGTGGAATAGATGTGTACAAAGATGACACATCACTAGTTAAAACAGACATACACGCATACAGGCATACATACTGAGACATACACACAGGCATACATAGTGACAGACATACAGACACACATGCATGAGGACATAAAGACACATACATACATACAGACACCGACATACATACATACATACACACACACAGACATACTGACAGACATACAGACACTGTCAACCATACACACATACATTCATAATGGCATACAGACATACATTCATAATGGCATACAGACATACATACATACATTCAGACTGACATACATGCATATATACAGACATACTGACAGACATACATGCATACAGACATCCATACAAACATACACACAGACATACGTTCATAATGATATGCAGGCATACATTCATAATGGCATACAGACATACATATATAATGACATACAGACATACATATATACATACATAGACATACATACAGACAGACATACATGCATACAGACATACATACATCCATAGACATACATGCATGCATACAGACATACATACAGACATACACATACATACATACAGACAGACAGACATACATACATAGACATACATGCATGCATACAGTCAGACAAACATAGACATACACACAGACATACATACAGACACACACAGACATGCATGCATACAGACAGACATAAATACATAGACATACATACATACACAGACATATATGCATACAGACAGACAGATATACATACAGAGACAGACATACATACACACATAGACATACAAGCATGCCTACAGACAGACATACAGACATACACATACATACATGCAGACATACATAGACATACATACATACACAGACAGACATACATGCATACAGACATAGACATACATGCATACAGACAGACAGACAGACATGCATACAGACAGACAGACAGACATGCATACAGACAGGCATACACATACATACATACAGACATACATACATACATACAGACGCACACAGACATGCATGCATGCAGACAGACATACATACAGAGACATACATACATACACAGACAGACATACATAGACATACATGCATGCAGACAGACATACACATACAGACAGACATGCATACAGACACACACACAGCTCATTTTCCAGCCACCCTCCTGTCTCTTACCTTTTCTTTGCAGGAGGGTGGCTGGGGATGATGGGAGTCGATGCGGCTCACTCTTCACTGCCTGGCTCTCCCTCTTCACCGGCGCGCTCGCTCCTCCTGCGCGGAGTGGGCTGGGAGGAAGTGACCACTTCCTCCCAGGAGAACTTGCGGCTTTTTTTTTTTTTTAAAGGGGCCCGGTCGCGGCCACAGCGCTGACCGGGCCACTGAAGATATAGGGCCCTTCCCCCACACTTGCTCTGGAAGGCCGCAACATGTTGCCGCGGTTCCCGGGCACTCAAAGCTTCGGTCCTGGTGTCAAATGGTACATGCAGGATTCCCCAGCTTGCAGAGTTCTGTTTATCCAGGTTGCCAGCACTTCAGCCTGAGCGTACACCGGGTAAGTCGTTCATGCAGCCGGAGCTCATGTGAGACACATCTTGCCAGCTCACTAGTCAGGCTCTGCGCCAGGCCTGTCAAAATTTTAACACAGTGGCGTTTCCCATACACTGCATGGATCTGATTGCTATTTGGAGAACTTGGACGCTCAGATCAGGGCTACTTAGTGATGTAATGTTTGTGGGGTTATTGTATGTTTTTATTATGTTTTGGGTTACTTTTATGTTTTTATATTTTTGTGTTTGGCTTTTGTGTTTATATTTTTGTGTTCCTGGAAGATATTTAGCTTACCGGCCTCTAATTCAATTATCTTCCAGGCCCAAAGATTCCTGGGAGGGGCTTGTTTTGAATACAACAGAGACCCCAAGCTGGGTTCTATGCATAAAAGGCATTTGGCTCATTAAAATCAGTTGTACTCCCAGAACCCCACAAACATTACATCACTAAGTATCACTAAGTGTCTAGATACTGGGAGGGGAAAGGGCTAATCACTGCTCAGCACCTTGTTCCAGCTCGTGGAGGATTCAGCGGGGAAAGTCCTTGTAAGGACTGTAGCTCCCAGGACTATGTGTCGTCCAGTCCCTGGAAGGTAATAGAGCTAGTCCCCTATCTTGTTCCAGGACAGAGAGGCTCCAGGAGGGCCTCAATCAAGCCACAGTGACTGGGCCAGAAGCACTGAGGTTTTTCCCGGTCCCAGCTAAGAAGCAGTCCTTGGTGGAGGTTCCCAGCCATGTATGTACGTAGTGGGCATTGGATAGCATTCCCCTCATAAAAACCATAACTTACCCCTTCAAATAACGACAGACAACTTCTTGGGAAAAACAGGCCACAGCATTTATTAACATCACCAAATACTGTATAACTCCTTAAACAAATAACATAATAAATTAACATAACACTTTTTATACAGTAATCAAGAAAACCGTCCTTGCCAATCTAACTTCCCCAAGGCTCTCACCTCCCCCCCTCGGCATTAAAACCTCTTCCTTTTCAGGGCTCCCCACCAGCCGATTTTCCGCTCGATGGGGCCCAACCATAATGCTCCCCACCGGTCAACTTACAACCCAGTGGGGACACGTCCAACCTGGTACCTCCTCCAGGTTCACCATAAGAGGCAGGGGGAGGATGAGACCCGGCCATTATCCCCCTTTTCATCTAATCTACCTGTGACGGAACGCTGGCACTCCGACTGAGTACCTCCGCCAATCGATGCTCCTAGTGCTCGCTGAGGACTCCAAGCACTCCAACCGACACCATCAGCACTGCAGACCCCACTTCCAGCGATGCAACTGCGCCGGGGTCTCTGCTGTTTCCACCCACCCTGGACCCAAGGCCAGGATCCAGCTTCCAGTGGGTGAACCTCTCTTTCCCCAGAGAGCAGGAACAGGAACAAATCAAGCTATTGCAAGAGCTTCCTCTGGGGAGTAAGTGATTATAGTAATCCCCAGAGTGTAGGTATCCCTTCCCCCAAACATGAGCCAAGGCTTAATGCTGGAACAAGACTGATTTACTGGCACACAGAACTCACAATTTATGCAACACAAAACTCCTCCTCTGGGCCAGGCTAGATAATTGAGTTTCTACAATACACAAAGCTCAATTATCTGCTGGCCAGAAACATTACAATTCTTACAGCATTCATAACTTCTAAAATATACATCACAGCATAGGCGTGCGCACGGGGTGTGCTGGGTGTGCCTGGGCACACCCTAATCCCGCGGCACGCCTATGTATATTGAGACCGGCAGGGGAGATCTCAGGATCTCCCCTGTCGGCTCATGCAGAGCCGGCGCTATCCGAGCGCCGGCTCTGCTCTCAGCCTCCCTCTCTACCGACCCACATGCAGGTAGGGAGGCAGGAGAGGACCCGGCGGAGCTATTGCCGGTGTTCTATCAGTTTGGTATACCCCGTCAGATTGCTATACCCACGTCACTTCCGGGGAGGGGAATCAGCTGTCTCCTGTGCTGCACATGCGTGCTACTCCTCCACAGCAAGGTCCTGGAAGGTAAGTAAAACTAGTTTTACACTTTCATTATAGTTAGTGCATTCACTAAGCTTAGGACATGGGACATTTAGGGTTAATGTTAGGGTTCAAATTAGGGTTAGGATTAGGGACTTGTTCCTATTTAGTGATATTTCACATTAGGGGAATATCACTAAATTGTGCTTTCTCACACTTTATTTTAACCCTTACCCCAAGGGTTAGGGTAAGAATAGAGTGTGAGAGAGGTTAGAAGCACTTACCTAACCCTAATTTGTACCCTCACTTAACCCTAAATGTCCCGTGTGCCTAAGCTAGTGAATGCACTAACTATAATGAAAGTGTAAAACTAGTTTTACTTACCTTCCAGGACCTTGCTGTGGAGGAGTAGCAGGAGTGCTAGCACGCATGTGCAGCACAGGAGACAGCTGATTCCCCTCCCCGGAAGTGACGTGGGTATAGCAATCTGACGGAGTATACCAGACTGATAGAACACCGGCAGCTCCGCCGGGTTCCTCTCGCGAGATATGAGCGTTGCCACGGCAACGCTCAAATCTCGCGAGAGTGAACTCTAGCCCCACAGGGGGCTAGAGTTCACTCTCCACTGGACCACCAGGGATGGAAGCAGCAGCACGATCCCCCCTCCCTACAAAAGGTAAGAAGGGAGGGGGATAGCAATTAATGTACCCCCACCTCCACCCCCCACAATCACCCACCCACATACAACACACATACACACACAGCACACACACAGCACACACAGACATACACAGCACACACACATACAGCACACACACACATACAGCACACACACACATTCAGCACCCACACACATACAGCACCCACACACATACAGCACCCACAGACATACAGCACCCACACACATACACAGCACCCACACACATACACAGCACTCACACACATACACAGCACCCACAGACATACACAGAACCCACAGACATACAGCACCCACAGACATACACAGCACCCACACATTCAGAAGTGCTAACCCACATACATACAGCACCCACAGACATAGAGCACCCACACACATACACCGACCCACACACACACAGCAAGCAACCCACAGACATACAGCACCCACGGACATACACAGCACCCACTGACATATACAAAGCACCCATCGACATACACAGCACCCACATAGAACCCACAGCACCCACACACATACAGCACCCACAGACACAGCACCCACATACACAGCACCCACACACATACAGCACCCACACACATACAGCACCCACACACATACACAGCACCCACACACACATACAGCACCCTCACAAACACACACAGCACCCTCACACACAGCACACAAACAGCACCCTCACACACACACAGCACACTAACAGTACCCTCACAAACACAAACAGGACCCTAACAAACACACACAGCACACTACCAGTACCCTCACACACAAACAGCACCCTCACACACAGTACATTAACAGCACCCTCACAAGCGCACACACACACAAACAGCACCCTCACACACAGTACATTAACAGCATCCTCACAAGCACGCACACACAAACACCCTCACCCACATAGCACACCACCAGCATCAGCCACACACACATCACACTAACAGCACCCCCACACAGCACACACACACACACATACAGGTGCAGGATATATAGGCGTATATATATATATATATATATATATATATATATATATATACACACATACATATATACACACATATATATATACATACATACATATATATATGCGTTTGTGCTTTAGGGTGCACACCCTTAATGCAATAGGCTGTGCACTTCATGCATCACATAGGACCCCAAAACATGCAATAACCCAATAAACAGTATATCCTTGGAACCGGGGGATCTGGTTGAACCACATATCCAAAATTCACCCAGATCCGTTCAGTACTTTGGAAAATACAGTTTAATGCAGATTCTGCAGAACATATACAGGCTAAATAAAAAACAATCACTGTATAATGTGTCCCCTGCTGTATAGTCAAAACCACCGCACGATGTCTCTGTGCAACAAATACTGGCGAATGGCACACCGTGTTGAAAAGTCAAGCAGTGTCTGTGGTGCGAAATGGCCCGCCATCATTGTTCTCACCATGTGCTTCTGATACGAAATGGTGACCACCCGGTAACTCCACAGTATGTCCCCAGATGGTTCCTAAAGGGCCAGCAGCAGCACAACACAAATCCATTATGCCCAAATCATGTCTTTAAAGGGCAAAACATCCCAGGGGCCATAGTCACAGGGCAAGAGGCGGGCAAGCAGTCCTCTCCAGGCACAAGTGGCGAAGGGCACTTCGTCACACATCTTCCCTTTGGGGGGGAAGACTAAACAGGTACCTGACCTTCTGCCGGTCAGTACCTAGATTAGTCGGGCAGCCCACCCACAAAGAAAAATAGGCAGAGTAACCCCCCCACAATAAATGGTACTGGCCTGTAGGTTCAAGTTTGTAGTGGGACAGCGCAGCACTCTCAGTCTCCCTGGTGCAGCTAGGCAAACTGCTGGTGTTGCTTGGGGGGCAGAGGCCAGCGGCGCTCTGCCCTGCTGCCAGCTCTTCCACTGGGGTAACCCGTGGTAAGTCAGGCTCTGATACAGGGGAAAAGGGGGGGCAGAGGCTAACAGAGCTCTGCCCAGATGCCAGCTCTTCTGCTGGGAGGGGGTCAATGGGTATCGCAGGCTCATCCACTGCCCCCAGGACCCAGTTGGGATGTAGCTGGGGAGGGGAAGTTTCGCTTACCTCCTCCTCCTGGCATCCCTGCGGGGTTGGTTGGGGATCTGGACCGCCCCTCCAGCCTCCCTGTAGGACTGGCACAGAGACCGCGGTCCCATCTGCGCCAGTGTGGTTAGGTTTGTCTTCCCCCTCTCCCGGTATCTCTGGCTGCTGTTGGAGGGGGAGGCTGGTTGCCCCCACTCTCCAGGACGCTGGTTGCTGTAAGGTGGAGGGATCGACCATCACCTCCTCCTGGAACTCAGGCCGCCGCTGGGGAGAGAGACCAGTTGTCTCCTCTCCCTGTATATTATACTGCCGCTGGGAACCTGGGCTGACTGCCCAGCATCCCTGTAGGGCTGGCAGAGAGACTTCGGTCCCATCTCCGCTTGCCATCTCTGTGTGTCCCCAGGACACGTCTATGAGGTCCACTACCTCAGGTACCTCTGGTTGGTGGAGGAGAGGGAGGCCGGTTGCCTCCCCTCCCCAGGACGCTGGTTGCTGTATGGGGGAGGGATCTACCATCACCTCCTCCTGGAACTCAGACTGCTGCTGGGAAGGGAGACCGGTTGTCTCCTCTCCCTGTGAGATACACTGCCGCTGGGGATCTGGGCCGGGTACCCAGCATCCCTGTGGGGCAGGTGGAGAGACCTCGGTTCCATCTCCACCTGCCATCTGTGGGTCTTCCCAGGACCGTTCCATAAGGTTGCTCACCTCTGGGGCTGGTTGGACAGAAGAGGGTAGGGTGTCCAGGTAATCCTCTGGGCTGAGGGACGGTGATTGGGCTAAGTTGAACAGGCGTCGGTAGCTCTGCTCCAGCCCCCACTCCATTGCGACCAGATGACTCAGGTCTGGCCCCAGGTCGTCCGCTCGGGGAAGATCCAGCAGGGTTTCCCTGATGTTGTGGATGTCCCAGAACCGAAACTCTGTGGGGCATCCAAAGTCATCGCCCTCCTCATAGGCCTCCCACAGTAAGCCCGGGCCATTATAATCCTCTCCCTCGGGCAGATAGTGGTTAGTCATCGAGGGGTTGCGCTGGGTGGCGTACCACTTTAATGCCCGGTAAGCTGCATCTAGCCACAACTCCTTCCAAATTAAATCCCAGAGTTCCAACAACCATTCATCCAAGGGTTGCTCCCCTAGGAAAGGGGAGCGCAGGGCCTCGAGTACCTGGAACCACTGCTCGTCACTGGGAAGGCTCTCTCTCCGCCGCCATTGTATCTTTTCCAGGGCATCGTGCCACATCTCCGTACGAGTGACATCTTTCCAGTCCAGTATGCACTCCTCTGATACAGGCCCGTCCTGTTGGGCCAAGTGCTGCTGCAACCTCCAGCGAAACTCCTCTTCCATGTTGCTGTGGATAGGGACGCTGCCCGTAGCTAGCTCTATCCCTTGAGTTCCTCTGGAGCCAGGGTCGCTGCACAAGTGCTAGCGTTGCCCTCAATTATAAATCCGTAACTCCACACGTTACCAGTGTCTGCGAGCTGCTGGTCCTCGCACTAGGACGCCATCCCGCCGCTGCCACCAAATGTGACGGAACGCTGGCACTCCGACTGAGTACCTCCGCCAATCGATGCTCCTAGTGCTCGCTGAGGACTCCAAGCACTCCAACCGACACCATCAGCACTGCAGACCCCACTTCCAGCGATGCAACTGCGCCGGGGTCTCTGCTGTTTCCACCCACCCTGGACCCAAGGCCAGGATCCAGCTTCCAGTGGGTGAACCTCTCTTTCCCCAGAGAGCAGGAACAGGAACAAATCAAGCTATTGCAAGAGCTTCCTCTGGGGAGTAAGTGATTATAGCAATCCCCAGAGTGTAGGTATCCCTTCCCCCAAACATGAGCCAAGGCTTAATGCTGGAACAAGACTGATTTACTGGCACACAGAACTCACAATTTATGCAACACAAAACTCCTCCTCTGGGCCAGGCTAGATAATTGAGTTTCTACAATACACAAAGCTCAATTATCTGCTGGCCAGAAACATTACAATTTTTACAGCATTCATAACTTCTAAAATATACATCACAGGGACCCCAAAACATGCAATAACCCCATAAAAAGTATATCCTTGGAACCGGGGGATCTGGGTGAACCACATATCCAAAATTCACCCAGATCCGTTCAGTACTTTGGAAAATACAGTTTAATGCAGATTCTGCAGAACATATACAGGCTAAATGAAAAACAATTACTGTATAATGTGTCCCCTGCTGTATAGTCCAAAACCACTGCACGATGTCTCTGTGCACCAAATACTGGCGAGATGGCACCGTGTTGAAAAGTCCAAACAGTGTCTGTGAGTTAAAATGGCCGCCATCCATTGTTCTCACCATGTGCTTTTGATACAGGAAATGGTGGCCACCCAGTAACTCCACAGTATGTCCCCAGATGGTTCTTAAAGGGCCAGCAGCAGCACAACACAAATCCATTATGTCCAAATCATGTCTTTAAAGGGCAATACATCCCAGGGGCCATAGTCACAGGGCAAGAGGCGGGCAAGCAGTCCTTTCCAGGCACAAGTGGCGAAGGGCACTTCGTCACACTACCATCCCTTATTTGGCAAGGACATGCCCCGCCTTGCTGTGACAACCACCCGGGCCCAAAGCAGCAAAGGGAGGGTGGGCGGGAAACTTGTTGCTGGCCTGGCCCCTATGTGGCACTGAGGTCAGTCTGCTTTGTCACCACCCACTTCCTCACATCTCACACTCCCACATGTAGCACATAGCCAATCATGCACCATCTATCCCACACTCATACATGTAGAATATAGCCAACCATGCATCATCCATCCCACAATCATACATGGGCCCCTGTCCACTAAGCTGCGCACTCTCCCTGGGGCCTGAGTACAGGGAGCTCCGCTACTCCCTCTGTGTGTCTTTCTCTCACTCAGGTCCCTCTGTGTGCCTCTTTCTCCCCCACCAGCCTCTTTGTGTGTCACTTCCTCTGTTTCTTTGTGATCTCTTCCACTTTGCCCTTGTCCCGTAGTCGTCTCCTCTCCCCTCCAGTCCCTAATGCCGGTTACTTGAATCTTTCACCCCCGGAGCTGGTGCGCCCTAAGGCCTGTGCTGCCTTATGGACACGCCGGCCCTGGTGACACTCTTATCTGAGCAAGGCCTTGCGTGGCTCTGATTAGCTCTATAGAGTTAATCAGATTCTCCAAAATGAGAAGTCTGGAAACAGGGTTGGCGGGTACCCGGTTGTATCCAGGTAAGTTGCAAACTGTACAAAAATTTGTTTGACAACACGTGCTGGAACCACAGCACTCATGATTAGGCTGCATTGGTTATGCTGCTTCAAGTGTTCCTTAAAGGATCACTATAGGGTCAGGAACACAAACATGTATTCCTGACACTATAGTGTTAACACCACCATCTAGCCCCCCTGGGCCCCTCATGTCTCCATAAATATAGTAAAAATCTTACTGTATTCAAGCCTGAAGCTGTAAATCTGCATGCTGTTAGACTCAGAAAAACAAGCAGTCTGCTGACATGTGGTAGCCTGATCCAATCACAGTGCTCCCCCATAGGATTGGCTGAGACTGACAAAGAGGCAGATCAGGGGCAGAGCCATCATGATTCAAACACAGCCCTGACCAATCAGCATCTCCTCATAGAGATGAATTGAATCAACGAATATCTATGAGGAAAGTTCAGTGTCTGCATGCAGAGGGAGGAGACACTGAATCACAGGATGCTGTGCACAGTGCTGCCCTGTGCTCTGCTGACAGCAGATCTGAGTGGATGGAGGCATATTATGCCTCCGTCAATTCCGAAGTCCCTCTGGTTCACTCTGAGTGACTGCAACTGGAGGTGTTCCTAGCTTTCAATGTAAACACTGTATTTTCTCAGAAAATACAGTGTTTACATGAGAAAGGATGCAGAGAGCTATACTCGTTTTCCTGGCACTATAGTGCCCTGAGGGTGCCCCCACCCTCAGGGACCCCCTCCCGCCCGGCTCTGGAAGGGGGAAAGGGGTTTAAACTTACCTTTTTCCAGCGCTGGGCGGGAGCTCTCCTCCTCCGATCCTCCTTCTCTCCTCCCGTCGGCTGAATGCGCACGCGCGGCAAGAGCTGTGCGCAAGATTCAGATGGTCACATAGGAAAGCATTCATAATGCTTTCCTATGAACTGGCGCTTTCTCACTGGTGAAAATCACAGTGAGAAGCTTAGTTTTCTAGCGCTGTCAATGAGACAGCCACTAGAGGAAATAGGGGAAGGCTTAACCCATTCATAAACATAGCAGTTTCTCTGAAACTGCTATGTTTATGAAAAAATGGGTTAACCCTAGCTGAACCAGGCACCCAGACCACTTCATTAAGCTGAAGTGGTCTGGGTGCCTAGAGTGGTCCTTTAAGCTGAAGTTGTTCAGGTGACTATAGTGTCCCTTTAAAGCCTGCAATACATGTAAAAATATTCTGCATCTCCCCTTAACATACTTATGCAAATATAATTCAATATCGATTTCCTGAGAATAAAACTCAAACTATGCAGCAATCTTTCACAGACATGATTACATTTTTTATCTATATTTATTTACTTTTTTTGTCTTAAACTTTCTGAGTTTGTTTTTGTTTACAATCTTTTTTTAATTTATTTTTTATTCTTTTTTTGTGGTGCCGAATAGTACAAGCTTAACCTGTCATACCACAACAGCAGAATCAGGTATTTTCGGTCACAATACAATAAAACAGTTTCATGGCATATGGATTTATTGCACATTTTTGTATTAATAATAAACATGTTCATTTTATATGAGATTAGAACTGCGCATTTTTAATATTAATCAGGCTGAAGTAAGTTAGGGTAAGTGAGGGTGTGTCACTGCATGAGATGGCTAGAAGAAAGGCAGATGCATACTGTGTAGACTGACACCAAGATTTGCAAAGAGGTAGCGGAGTATGTTAACGTTTGTAGTCTGGTATTGTGCATAAGGAGGTCAGCACCGGTCAGTGCTGTCGCCATCTGACTAAGTATGCCGGAGAAAGTTAGCGAGATCTATAGCACTGTATAATTTCTGATTTATGAAGGCGTAGGCTAGCGTAGTCAGGTGGGTTCCCAATATAACAACAGCATGGCCGAGTAGCTCTATGTCATACAAGTTAATACATAATCATAGTTGGAGTATAACATGCACTTTCTGTGTGTGAAAGATGTCAAATAGAGTTAGAGTAGATAGTCATAGAAAACAGATACGTCAACTCTCAGCGGTGTAGACTCCTTTGTGGGGCTTTCACGTTCCTGCAATGGGGACTGACCGGGAAGAACATACCAGATATTGTGGAACTCGCTAGCCTCATGTTATGATAGCTTTCTAGGGGTGGTTTACAATCTTGTTACTACTTTTTTTGCAACCAGCTGTTGCTACTGTTAGCAAGTAGCAGCTGTTTTCCGACTGAAAATTCTAACAGTAGCGTCAGGGAGTTATTGACTGAAAGTCAATCATGAAAAAACAGCTACCCTCTAGTTTGTAAGAAAAAAAAACCTTTTTTTTTTTTTGTCTTTTACCCTCTACCTAGTGACTGATTAGCTAGATAAATCCCTATACATCCTCCCATTGAAACAGAAAATATTGTTCCAACAATCTATTTGCTTGTTGCTACTGGCCTGGTGAAGTGTGCATGCTCAGGTGTTGGTGCTTTACCAACAAGCCGCTTATATGCAAGTGGTTAGTATCTGTAGTGGGAGCTGTTATTATTGATTATTAATATTATTATTATTATTGACATTCATATAGCGCCAACAGATTCCGTAGCGCTTTACAATATTATGAGAGGGGGGATGTAACTATAAATAGGACAATTACAAGAAAACTTACAGGAACCATAGGTTGAAGAGGATCCTGCAACGAGCTTACAGTCTACTGCAAATATGTAGCAATATGTTTGCC
Source organism: Pelobates cultripes (assembly GCA_933207985.1). Lineage (NCBI taxonomy): Eukaryota > Metazoa > Chordata > Amphibia > Anura > Pelobatidae > Pelobates > Pelobates cultripes. The sequence goes on from OW240914.1 coordinate 223,931,466, forward strand.
AACCTAATTGGTAATCTATAGCTGCTACAAGACACTGGCTGTTATTATTGCATTATCTTAGTACTGCTATTTACCAAAATATTGTAAACGGGTGCAGTGCCATTAGCAAAATGGAAAAGCCATAAAAAAAATTACTACTTCAGTGAGTGCACATACTCTACCCACATCCAGATATTGTTTGCAGCTCCCCACAATGTTTGTGTGGTGGTACAGCTCATGCATTTTCCTTTAGGAGCCTGTAGTTGCTTACTTATCCACTATAGAGTCTATCTTTGAGGAGGCAAACATAGTAATAGTTTTTAGACTGACTAATGGCATTGCAGACATATACTGTATTTGCAAAGGTAAGGTTTTTTTTTTATATCTCAGACTTGAAGCGTTCATTTATATTTTTGCCTATAGCCATCAGTCAGGGGCCTTCTTTTAGGATGAAAGTCAGTTCAATGGACTTAGTTATGTCTATTAATGTTCCCTTCTATCAGTTTCACAATAAACTAAGCAATTGGCATATGCAGCACGTTTTATTAGGGTGTGCATAGCCTTGAAACGTCAACCTTCAAAAAGGTTGTTTCAGTTTATCAAGCCTAGCATAGCAAATCTGTATTAACTGCCAACTAAACACATAATATGAACTTCAAAAATTAAACAAAAATATATTTTTTCTAGTAATAAACATAACTTAAAGGGACACTATAGTCACCAAAACAACTACAGCTTATTGAATTTGTTCTGGTGAGTAGAATCCTTACCTTCAGGCGTTTTGCTGTAAACACTGTCTTTTCAGAGAAAATCCAGTGTTTACATTACAGCCTAGTGATAACTTCGCTGGCCACTCCTTAGATGGCTGCTACAGATCCTTCCTGGGTCATGTCTGCCTAAAATGCATCCAAACATTCAGTATCCCCTCCCTCTGCATGCAGACACTGAACTTTCCTCATAGAGACTCATTGATTCAATCCATCTCTATGAGGAGATGCCGATTGGCCAGGGCTGTGAATCATGGTGGCTCTGCCCCTGATCTGCCTCTTTGTCAGTCTCAGTCAATCCTTTGGGGAAGCATTGTGATTGGATCAGACTACCAGTTCTGATGATATCAGCACATTGTTTGTTTTTCTGAGTCTAACAGCATGCAGAATCACAGCTCTAGGCTTGAATATAGTAAGATTTTTACTACATTTATGGAGGCATGAGGGGCCTAGGGGAGCTAGATGGTGGTGTTAACACTATAGGGTCCGGAATAAATGTTTGTGTTCCTGACCCTATAGTGATCCTTTAAATATTAAATAACTGTCAATATTCATCTCCAACCAGGTTATGGGCTAGGTCAACTTCACACGTCAGTGGATGCACAGACCTAAATGCTCTTCATTAGGGTGTGATTGGGACACCTGAGATATGCTGTTAGAGATCCTTCCTGGGTCATGGCTGCCTAAAATACATCCAAACATCCAATTTCTCCTCCCTCTGCATGCAGACACTGAACTTTCCTCATGGAGATTCATTGATTCAATTCATCTCTATGAGGAGATGCTGATTGGCTGTGTTTGAATTGTGCTGGCTCTGTCCCTGATCGGCCTCTTTGTCAGTCTCAGCAAATCCTATGGGGAAGCATTGTGATTGGATCAGGCTACCACTTCTGATGTCAGCAGGCAGTGGGCAGCGCTAAAGGAAACAGGCACAAAGCATGCAGCTGCAGACTTGAATACAAGTAAGATTTACTATATTTAGGGAGGCATGAGGGGACCAAGGAGGCTAGATGGTTGTTTTAACCCTATAGGGTCAGGAATACATGTTTGTGCTCCTGACCCTATAGTGCTTCTCAGGGCTGTCTTTAACGCGGGGCAAAAGGGGCAGCTGCCCCAGGCCCTGTCATTCCTAGGAGACCCAAAGCAGCTGCCCCTTGAGCCCGCTGGCCGCTGTGGTGCTTGCAGGCAGACCACTGCGGGCCGCACGATGAGGGGCCCCATCGGGTGGCCCATGCTCTTAGGGCCACCCGATGGCAATGAATCTGCAGGGGCCCGGTCAGCACTGCGGCGCGTTAACAGTGCGACCGGGCCCCCAGTGATGAGGTCAGCGCTAGGAGGAAGTGCAGTCACTTCCTCCTAGCTAACACAGAGAATGCCGCGTGGGAGGGAGGAAGAGAGGAGGAGCGTGGACTGAGAGAGCGCTCAACTCCCAACAGCCTCAGACAGCCACTGGACAGCAGGTAAGTCACCCTCCTGCACCCAAAAGGTAGGAAACAGGAGGGTGACTGAAATTGTATATTTTTCATGCATGTCTGTTTGTGTGTATATATCTGTCTGCATGTGTATCAGTCTGTGCATGTGTCTGTTTGTGTGTGTATCTGTCTGTATGTGTATATGCATGTGGGTCTATGTGTATATCTGTCTGTATGTATATCTGTGTATCTTTATGTGTGTTTCTGTGTGTATAGCTGTCTTTATGTGTATATGCATGTGTCTGTATCTGTGTGTATCGGTCTATATGTGTATCTATGTGTCTGTATGAGTCTCTGTATGCGTATTTGTGTATGTGTACCTGCATGTGTGCCAGTGTGTCTGTATGTGTTTCTGTGTATCTGAATAGGTGTCTGTATGTGTTAGTGTGTGTTTGTGTAACTGCATGTATGTCTATGTATGTATCTGCGTGTTATTGTGTGTATCTGCATATATGTCAGGGTGTGTTTGTCTGTTTATCTGTGTTTTAGTGTGTGTCTGCATGTTTGTCAGCGAGTATCTGTATATCTGTATGTGTGCCAGTGTGTATCTGTGTATGCACCTGTGTGTCTGTGTATCTGTCTTTGTATGTGTGTATTTAGATGTATGTACCTGTATATGTCTGAGCCTGTGTATGTGTGAGTCTGCATTTGTGTTAGTGTTTGCATCTGTATGTGTATCTGTGTGTGTATTTTCACTAGGTAAAAGTGTGACTATGTCTACGATCTATGTGTGTTTTCTTATTTTTGTGTGTCTTTGGGTGGAAGGCTTGGGGACCAGGGGGCCCAAGCTAATGCTTGCCCAGGGTCCAGTCAACATTAAAGACGGCCCTGGTGCTCCTTTAAAAAGAAAGACTTGTGTAAAGTAGGGCTGTCCATTTCCTAATGAGTTTAAATGTCCAGAAGATTACCCGGACAATGCAAAAATTGTACAAACATAAAAAAATAACACATAAATTTGTAGTCTACTTCAAGAAACCTCTACAAGTAAACCTCTATTAATGCCGAACATGATATCGCCTCCATTCATGAAAACCTAACTTATGTGGAATATAGTTCACCTCATGGTGGAGTTGTCAGAGGCCATGGGTTCTGTTTAGTGCTGTTTGTTGAACCTCGTAACAGTGTTGTTATATTGTCCCGTGATCTTGTATCTGAGATCCTGCCAACTGTGTAGCTTTTATATAGCACCAGCATATTCTGCAGTGCTTTACAATCAGAGAAAGAGGTGAGGAAGTCCTTGATCAAATGAGCTATCATTAGGTACCATTAGGTATCTTATCCAAGGACACTAACTGGTGAGCTTGTCTGACCTGAATATCTGGGTGAAGTAATTTTGTTCTCCTCTGCTTATTATGGCCTTGATTTAATATTTTTGGATAAGCTTTTCAGATCATTTATTGTTTTGACTTTCTTTTTAACATATTTGTTTATATATATATACATATATTGTTATGTCTGATATTTTTATTTTATTTTTTAAAATTCTTTCCGTGCATGAGTTTAAACATAACAATCGTTCATGTCATACGCCAACGGCAGGGACATGCTTAGAGGAAACAAAGCTTAACAGTTGTGGCATAGAATTTAATGCACATTTTTTATATTAGAGACATCAGGCTTGAACAAGGTAATAGTCAGTGATACAGTAGCACTGCAATTGGTAAAACATAGGTTGTACTGGCTGACTATGTGAGTGAGAAGTATCAGAATAAACTAGTGCTTTACACACGTGACACATTAGTTAATTGAGAGTCATAACAGTTGACTGACTAAACATATCATGGGTTAGCTAATATGTGTCTGGTTATTACATTCCTGCTAAATACTGTGAGCTTCAGAAACATGACATATGCAACGTAAATCAATCATGCCTATTAAAGCTACTGGCACAGGAGGAAGTTACTGTTAGAGTGTTATGTCCGCAGATACCGTGTGGAGATAGGAGGTGGGTGGTCATTTGCCTTTTTAAAGTCCCCTTTCATGAGATCAGTTCACCCAGTGCCTGCTGATGGCAGGGTACATTCCCCGAAAAGCGTGCGCTCAGGGGAGCTGTGTGCGTTAGAGTCCGGTTCGACTTTCCCGCTCTTGTGTGCTAGGGGGCTAGTGCATGCGCCCAGGTAGCTTGAGTCTCTGGACCTCAGTCCAGCTCCGCAGGGATATTGTTTGCGTGCCGGCGTGGCATGCGGCTATGTCCCTGTGGTGCTGTCTGGCGTCTCGCTGGTTCGGGATGTTGTGCTCGGGTGAGGTGCTGGAGCATAGGATTTGCCCGGCGGTCTCGCTCTGTTGAGAGTGGGAGCAGGTACGTGCGCCCACGTGGTGAGGCTCTGCCACCCGCCTTGTCGACTTTCGGCGCCTGTTGGCCGCTTGGAAGGCCTGAGGTGGGAGTCCGTAGTGGCGACTACGGGTAATAGGTCGAATCCACGAGGCCACCATGTGGGTCGCTCGTTGGTAGGGTACTCCCCTGCCACATAGTGTCATGCAGAAGCTCAGGCAAAGCCGGTCAAGTGCTTCCAGGGAATGAAAGGGTGGGTAACTGCCCGCGTTCTCCTTCCTTGTACCATGCTGGGCAGTCAGAGTTTCCTGGGGGGTCCGGTGTCGGAGAGAACGGCCACCTCTCCCCGGCTTCCACTCCAGCAGGCCGCAGTCGGCATTTCTTTTGTTTGTCTAGGGAAAATTATCGCCCAATACCGGAGTGCACCCCCAACGTGGGTGGTGCCCCCTGTGTGGTCTTTGGGCTTTGTTTTTGCCGTTTGTGCCTATTTTGTTGCCCGTCGGAACCATCTGATATATTTTTTGATTAATATTTTGAAAAAATAATTTTAATGGCAAAATGTTTGCAGCAATAGCTGATCTGTACAAATTCAAAGCTTGACTATTTTAGTCTCAGTTTTGCCATTAATGTTTTAATTCACTACCATTTAGACGTTAGTAACTAAAACACAGATTAACTATAGATATATTTACCTTTATTCCCCCAGTGCGCAGGTCTTGCTGCGTCTGACACTCCTACTTGGCTGAAATCACCATTATAGATGCTCTCAGCCAATCCATAGAGAGGCATTGGGGGGCTAGTGCACAAGAGTGGCAATAACTACATAATGTGCAAATCAGCATATCCTCATAGAAATGCATTGGCTCAATGCATCTCTTTAGGGGGTGCTTGGCACCTCCAGGCAGAGTGTGCAGATGCCGAAAGTCGGGCCTGTAAAAATTATAGGACCACAACCAGCAAGCCCCTCTAATAGCTGTCAGACTGGCAGCCACAAGGGGTTGCGTTAGGCAGCTTTGTAAACACTGACTTTTCTCCGAATTTAAAATTGAAGTAAAAAAATAAATAATTCAAACTAAATTCCTACAAATTGAAAACACAAAATCTTTAAGAAAAAACAAACAAACCCAAATCAATTTATTACTGAACTACACTAGCCTTCCTTTCTCATACAGGAATGTTTCTAATTAATGTCTATATAATAAGGTCAATAGGCACAACGCTGGTCAATAATGTAAATGCATTTAATTTACTGAATGCCTTCTAGCTAAATGGTTAAGCTAGAAATAAGAAATCACAATGGTTAATACCAGGATTAACTGAGTTTGTCTCTAGTCATTTTTGTATAATAGCACACGGAGTGTAGTTTTAGCACAACAAGCTAGAAGCGTGTCGTGATCTAACCCTGGTTTAAACACTTTTAATGCTGTCCTGAAGGACAATCAGTTAAATGTCCCCCCTCCCTCAACAATAGACTATTATGTGGTTTATCACGTTTGAGATAGGGGAGGCTTGGACTCTCTCTATTCTACAAGAACCTGTAATCCTTTCTGAGAGCCTATGGACTCTCTACATGCTGACGTCAAGCATAGAGCTTTAAATGCTGCCAGACCTGAGCAAACAATCTCAGAGCCTAAGTGTATACGAAGTTGTTTGCTTCCCAGGATCCTATTTTTTGGGGGGGGAGGGGGCGGGGGTTGTTTGTTGATAGAAAATCTATAGTGTATTACAAGGTGGCACATTTATATATATGTTAAAAGGATTAAACATATATATAAAGGAACATTGTAGAATTAATCTATGCTATTCTTTGTTTCTCTCTGCTGCCCATTTCATGACATAAAATTCTGGAGTAGAAGGAGACAACTTACTCCAGTGCTCCGCCTGCCGTGTCACACCATTGTGCAGCAGCACTGTTCTAGGTGTGCCGCTGCATGGTTGCTGAGAGTAGTGCCAGATGTGCTACCCCTCGCCATGTCTTGACCTGTTTTTTGAGGGCTTTTTAAAAGCTTTTTTTTTTTTTGTTATCTTCTCCATCATGGAACTGCACACAAACTAATTTGGAAAAGGGAGCGCAACCCTCTCCCCCTCAGCAACAGAGCGGCGGTTGTCACATGACAACACGATGCTCAGAGTTACTACAGCAAGCCGGACATCGATAGCCCCCATTTCTCAACCACGAGAGGTAAAACAAGTAGGGAGGAACAAATCTGTGTGAGTGTATATGCGTGTCTGTGAATGTGTGTTAGTGCAAGTGCAAATACCTTCCATTACATCACCACGTTAGTTATTATTTATACTGATTTATTATAACAAGTTTATATTGGTTATATAAGTAAAATGTAAGCATCTAGTTCTTATATTAAACAAATGAAGGATAAATTCAATTTCTGTGTATGCACTGTATTACTATTTTTTTACATATATTTTTGCTAGTGGTGTGCGGTGTGCCACGGAATTCTGGAAAGAACTATGATGTGCCTTAAGTGAGAAATGGTGGAGGAGCACTGATTCTAGCTGCTGAGGAAAACAACCACCACTAAGCTAAATCAGGCAAAGTCTGCTACAGCTTATATATTCATAACCAATCACCATTAAAAATTTTGATGCCTGGGTCCAAAAATGAAATCCTGCCCCCACCTCCAACAAAACCACTAGCACATGTTATGCAGTGCATGTAGTAAAAGCAGTGTCTGTGTATTGGATGCAGTGTGTGTAGTTAATGCAGTGTGTGCATGTGTATAGTGGATAGAGGAGTGTGTGTTTGTATAGCGAATGCAGTGTCTGTGTGTAGAGTTGTGGAGGCAGTGTGTCTGTGTGGTGGACACTTCATCCACAGTGGATGTGGTGTGTGTGATGTGGTGTGTGTGTGTGTGTGTGTGTGTAGTGGATGCAGTGTATGTGTAATGGAGGCCAGTGGCGGATCCAGAGCCTGATCTCGGGAGGGGCACTTGTAGATTATTTAAATAAATAATCCAGACACAATAACCACTACAGATCAGTGTAGTGGTTATGGTGTCAATAGTGCCGGGACCCCCTCCCACAGTAAGTAGTCAAACCGTTTAAGAACAGTTTGACAACTTACCTGAGATCTGCTGGGAAATGGGGCTGTAGTAGGGCATAGGAGCAGTGGTGTGTGTGAGTGGTGCAATGTGTAAGGGGTGCAGAGTGTGTGTGAAGGGTGTAGTGTGTGAGTGAGGGCGGCAGTGTATGTCAGGGATGCAGTGTGTGTGTGGGACAGTATGTGTGTGTAACAGTTGCAGTGTGTGTGTATGGGGGGCAGTGTGTGTGTATGGGGGGCAGTATGTGTGTATGGGGGAGCAGTGTGTGTATGGGGGGCAGTTGTGTGTGTGTATTGGGATCAGTTTGTGTGTATATGGGGCAGTTTGTGTATGATGGCAGTTTGTGTGTATGGCTTAAGCAGCTCTTGTGCGTGTGTGTGGGGCAGTGCGGTGTGTGTGGGGGGCAGTGCTGCTAGTGTGTGGGGGGGCAGTGTGCATGTGGGGCAGTATGTGTGTGGCTGGGGGGCAGTGTGTGTGCGGCTGGGGGGTAGCTCAGTGTATGGGGGGTTGGTGTGTGGCCGTGGGGGCAGTGTGTGTGTACGTGGGGGCAGTGTGTGTGTGTGTGGGGGGGCAGTGTGTGTGTAAGCAGTGTGTGTGTATGGGAAGGTGTGTGTGTGAAGGGAAAAGCAGTGTGTGTGTATGGGGCAATATGTGTGTATAAAGGTGCATGTGTGGAATGGGGGGCAGCTCAGGCCTATAGGGGCAGCTTCCAGGAAAGGGGGCAGCCTAGGAATGGGGCCAGCCCAGTGAATGGAGGGCAGGCCTGTGTGAACAAATGAGGGCAGCTTCCAGGTGCATAGGGGCAGCTCTTGTGTGAACGGGGGGGCAGTTTGTGTGCATAGGGGTAAGTAGCTTCCAGTGAATGGAAGCAGGCCTGTGTGCATAGGGCAGCTCAGTGAATGGGGGCAGTCTTGTGCGTGCATAGGGGCAGCCCAGTGAGCTGGGGGGGCAGTTTGTGTGAATGGGGGGGGCAGTTTGTGTGTATAGGGGGCAGTTTGTGTGAATGGGGGGGCAGTACTGGGGGCAATGTATGTGTGTGTGGCTTTTTTTTTATTATATATATTTTTTTTTTTATTTAATTAAAATAAATAAATATCCTATGTCCCCCCTCCCTTCTTACCTTTACTGGGGAGGAGGGGGGAAATATTTAGATCCTTGGTGGTCCGGTGGGGGATTCATTGGTGGTCCCAGTGTGGAGAGTGAACTCTAGCCCGCGCTCCCGGGCTAGAGTTCACTCTCGCGAGATTTGGAGCGTTGCCGTGGTAACCGCGGCAACGCTCCAAATCTCACGAGAGGAGGACCCGGAGGAGCTGCATACTGAGCTCCGGGTCCTCCCTTTCACTCCCTTCCGCCGCCGGCCGCCAGCACAGTGCCTGCGGACCGGGGAGGGAGATCTCTGATCTCCCTTCCGGTCCGCAGGCACATTGCAGGGCTAGCACCTGCATGTGCTGACAGGGGAGGGAGACTGGCGGATTTCTCGGGGGGGGCAATTGCCCCGTTGCCCCCCCCTGGATCCGCCACTGATGGAGGCAGTGTTCTGTATAGTGGTTGCGGTGTTTGTGTAGTGAATGCAGGGCTTCCATCAGGTGTGACAAACATGATGGTTGTCATGGGCCATCAGCTTAGGGCCCGTGCCTTGGCACTTAGGGCCACCTGATGGACCCTATATCTTCAGTGGCCCGGTCAGTGCTGTGGTCGTGTCATAGCATGACCAGGCCCCTTTAAAAATGACATCTGCACCGCAAGTACTGCTGGGAGGAAGTGACTACTGGTCACTTCCTCCCAGCTTACTCCGCGCGGGAGGGAAGAGGCAGAGTGGAGAGTAGAGCCAGCGGATTCCTATCAGCCCCAGCCACCCTCCTTTGTCAGTATGTATGTATGCATGTGTGTGTGTGTGTGTGTCTGTATGAATGTGTGTCATCATAATCAGGGGCATGCCCGACACGGTCCCACCAGAAGAACTGCCGCACTACCTGAGAAGCTGACAGAAAATCTATAGTGTATTAAAAGGTGGCACATTTATATATATGTTAAAAGGATTAAACATATATATATATAAAGGAACATTGTAGAATTAATCAATGCTATTCTTTGTTTCTCTCTGCTGCCCATTTCATGACATAAAATTCTGGAGTAGAAGGAGACAACTTACTCCAGTGCTCCGCCACCGGTGTGCCGTGTCACACCATTGTGCAGCAGCACTGTTCTAGGTGTGCTGCTGCATGGTTGCTGAGAGCTGTGCCAGATGTGCTACCCCTCGCCATGTCTTGACCTGTTTTTTGAGACCCTATATCTTCAGGGGCCCGGTTAGTGCTGTGGTCGTGTCATAGCATGACCGGGCCCCTTTAAAAATTACATCTGCACCGCAAGTACTGCTGGGAGGAAGTGACTACCGGTCACTTCCTCCCAGCTTACTCCGCGCGGGAGGGAAGAGGCAGAGTGGAGAGTAAAGCCAGCGGATTCCTATCAGCCCCAGCCACCCTCCTTTGTCAGTATGTATGTATGCATGTGTGTGTGTGTGTGTCTGTATGAATGTGTGTCATCATAATCAGGGGCATACCCAACACGGTCCCACCAGAAGAACTGCTGCACTACCTGAGAAGCTTAATGGCCACTATTCTACCATCACACCTCACCAGAAAACTATCTCTGGATGGAGCATACCGCTTGCCTAAGTCCCAATCGGCACCTACCAACACCACACAGGATGTCATAGTGCGCTGTTCCTCTCTCCAAGACAAGGGCCGCATCCTGGCCACAGTCTGGGACAAGACACCGTACAGGTTCGAGAACTCTGACCTCACATTCTACCATGACTTAACCAGAGCCACACTCCAGTGGCGAAGATCCCTTACATCTGTCACAAGCCAGCTTCAAGGCTCAGGAAAAGCCTATAGATGGGGAGGCCCGAGAGTTCTGTACGTTACTCACCAAGGGACTACCTGTAAACTCACCTCACTGCAGACGCACCACAGTTCCTGCACATCTTGGGACTGCTCACCTCAGTGGAGGTACAAGTCACAGTCCCCACAAAGCGAACCTGGGATCCCAGCCAGGTCATACCATTTGTCCCACGGAACACAGCATCAGCTCACAACGGAACCTGACTGCCAAGGAGATGGAAGTCAATGGGGAAAGGGTTCACAGCTGTAGCCCATGTTATCTTACTTCTTAATGCCTATGCTGTTACACCTTTTTGCTTAGTTATAATTTTTTCTTAGCTTCAATTATGTTTTACATTTTGATATACAATGTGCCCACCTGAACCTGTTCAGAACATGTACATGGTCCTAGACCGTTGTTACGCTAATCTCAGGAGAGTAGGCCTCTCCTCCCCTGTCGCCCCCTAGGCTAGGGGTCCTGAGATCGCTTCTTAACTAACTGTAAAGCATGATCACTATTCATAACCATTCTAAACCACATCTTGCTTGTTGTCCATCAATAATCCAGGTATCGGGTGCACTCACTCAATTTGACCTAGCTTGTCGCATTACTACTTCTCTTAGAATTAAAAACCGACCGAGGAAGTAATACACACCCTGAGGCTCAGCCTCTAGCTATTTGCCCAACTGAGCTTGTCTAGTTAGCTCTTCACACATGTATTCATGCAATTACCTCTCATGGAAGGTACACAAGTACTTAAAACCAATGTGGCTTAGTAGAGAAGTAAAACAAGAGATTAAAAATAAGAAAAGGGCATTTAAAGCATTTAAATCGGACAAATCAGATGCATTTTATAAAAGATATAAAGAAGCAAATAATGCATGCAAAAAGGCAATTAGATTTGCTAAACTTCAAAATGAAAAAATGATAGCTAAAGAGAGCAAAACCAACCCCAAAGCATTTTTTAAGTACATAAATTCAAAAAAAACACAAAAATGAAAGTGTAGGTAAAAACTGAAACAGGGGTGTTAGTTAATGAAGACCGGGAAAAGGCATGAATTTTAAATAACAATTTCTCCTGCGTATATATTAAGGAAGAACCCATGGCAATAGATGTGCAAATGTTTGCTACTAAAAACTTGCAGAATAATTGTAATTGGTTAACTCAAGACAAGGTGCGGCAGCAACTACAGGGAGTGCAGAATTATTAGGCAAGTTGTATTTTTGAGGATTAATTTTATTATTGAACAACAACCATGTTCTCAATGAACCCAAAAAACTCATTAATATCAAAGCTGAATATTTTTGGAAGTAGTTTTTAGTTTGTTTTTTAGTTTTAGCTATGTTAGGGGGATATCTGTGTGTGCAGGTGACTATTACTGTGCATAATTATTAGGCAACTTAACAAAAACAAATATATACCCATTTCAATTATTTATTATTACCAGTGAAACCAATATAACATCTCAACATTCACAAATATACATTTCTGACATTCAAAAACAAAACAAATCAGTGACCAATATAGCCACCTTTCTTTGCAAGGACACTCAAAAGCCTGCCATCCATGGATTCTGTCAGTGTTTTGATCTGTTCACCATCAACATTGCGTGCAGCAGCAACCACAGCCTCCCAGACACTGTTCAGAGAGGTGTACTGTTTTCCCTCCTTGTAAATCTCACATTTGATGATGGACCACAGGTTCTCAATGGGGTTCAGATCAGGTGAACAAGGAGGCCATGTCATTAGATTTTGTTCTTTTATACCCTTTCTTGCCAGCCACGCTGTGGAGTACTTGGACGCATGTGATGGAGCATTGTCCTGCATGAAAATCATGTTTTTCTTGAAGGATGCAGACTTCTTCCTGTACCACTGCTTGAAGAAGGTGTCTTCCAGGAACTGGCAGTAGGACTGGGAGTTGAGCTTGACTCCATCCTCAACCCGAAAAGGCCCCACAAGCTCATCTTTGATGATACCAGCCCAAACCAGTACTCCACCTCCACCTTGCTGGCGTCTGAGTCGGACTGGAGCTCTCTGCCCTTTACCAATCCAGCCATGGGCCCATCCATCTGGCCCATCAAGACTCACTCTCATTTCATCAGTCCATAAAACCTTAGAAAAATCAGTCTTGAGATATTTCTTGGCCCAGTCTTGACGCTTCAGCTTGTGTGTCTTGTTCAGTGGTGGTCGTCTTTCAGCCTTTCTTACCATGGCCATGTCTCTGAGTATTGCACACCTTGTGCTTTTGGGCACTCCAGTGATGTTGCAGCTCTGAAATATGGCCAAACTGGTGGCAAGTGGCATCGTGGCAGCTGCACGCTTGACTTTTCTCAGTTCATGGGCAGTTATTTTGCGCCTTTGTTTTTCCACACGCTTCTTGTGACCCTGTTGACTATTTTGAATGAAACGCTTGATTGTTCGATGATCACGCTTCAGAAGCTTTGCAATTTTAAGAGTGCTGCATCCTTCTGCAAGATATCTCACTATTTTTGACTTTTCTGAGCCTGTCAAGTCCTTCTTTTGACCCATTTTGACAAAGGAAAGGAAGTTACCTAATAATTATGCACACCTGATATAGGGTGTTGATGTCATTAGACCACACCCCTTCTCATTACAGAGATGCACATCACCTAATATGCTTAATTGGCAGTAGGCTTTCGAGCCTATACAGCTTGGAGTAAGACAACATGCATAAAGAGGATGATGTGGTCAAAATACTCATTTGCCTAATAATTCTGCACTCCCTGTAAAGAAAGTTAATATAAACAAAGCTCCAGGGCCTGACGGTATCCATCCACGAGTACTTAAGGAACTAAGTGTAGAAATAAGTGAACCTCTGTTTTTAATCTTTAAATATTCTTTGGAGGAAGGCAGATGTGGTTCCTATATTCAAAAAGGGTTCAAAATCCTTGCCTGGAAATTATAGACCTGTGAGCTTAACTTCTGTGGCTGGGAAAATATTTGAAAGGTTATCAAGGGATAATATTCAAGAATTCCTTGAGAAGAACATGGTTATCAGCAAAAATCAGCACGGTTTTATGAAGCACAGGTCATGTCAAACTAACCTGATTGCGTTCTACGCAGAAGTAAGTAGAAGTATAGATCAGGGTGTTGCAGTAGATGTGATCTATTTGGATTTTGCCAAGGCATTTGATACAGTTCCACACAATAGATTAGTGTTCAAACTCAAGGAAATCGATATAGATGTAAATGCTTGTTCTTGGGTAGAACAAAGAATTGTTATAAATGGTAAATTTTCAAGCTGGACAGAAGTGGCAAGTGGTGTCCCTCAGGGGTCTGTTCTGGGACCCCTTCTATTTAACATGTTTATAAATGATCTTGAAGACAGCATTGAAAGTCATGTTTCAGTGTTTGCAGATGACACAAAACTCTGTAAAATAATATAATGTGAGCAAGATATTACTTTGCTGCAGAGGGATTTAGATAGACTGGGGGACTGGACATTCAAATGGCAGATGAAATTTAATGTTGAAAAATGCAAAGTTATGCACTTCGGCGTAAAGAATACACAAGCAACGTATACCCTTAATGGAAGCGAATTAGGGATAACAACACATGAAAAGGACTTGGGAATTGTTATAGACAACAAACTATGCAACAATGTGCAATGTCAATCAGCAGTGGCCAAGGCCAGTAAGGTATTGTCATGCATGAAAAAGGGCATTCATTCTCGGGACGAGAATATAATTTTGCCTCTTTATAAATCACTGGTAAGACCACATATTGAATATGCTGTGCAATTTTGGGCACATGTTCTAAAGAAGGATATTATGGCACTAGAAAAAGTGCAGAGGCGGGCTACAAAATTAATAAAAGGAATGGAACATATCAGCTATGAAGAAAGGTTAACAAATTTAAACCTATTTAGTTTAGAAAAACGTCGCCTGAGAGGGATATGATAACATTATACAAATATATTCGGGGCCAATACAAACCATTGTGTGGAAATCTATTCACAAACCGGACTTTACATAGGACACGAGGTCATGCGTTTAGACTGGAAGAAAGAAGATTTTGTCTAAGGCAAAGGAAAGCTTTTTTTACTGTAAAAACAATAAGGATGTGGAATTCTCTGCCTGAAGAAGTGGTTTTATCAGAGTCCATACAGATGTTCAAACAGCTACTAGATGCATACTTGCAAAAACAATATTCAAGGATATAATCTTTCAATGTAGGGTAATAACTGCTTGATCCAAGGATAAATCTGACTGCCATTCTGGGGTCAAGAAGGAATTTTTTTCCTAGCTTGTTGCAAAATTGTGCTTCAAACTGGGGTTTTTGCCTTCTTTTGGATCAACAGCAAAAAACAAATGTGAGGAAGGCTGAACTTGATGGACGCAAGTCTCTTTTCAGCTATGTAATGATGTAACTATGTAATATAGCCTACCTGCAGCTAACCAATACCCTCTTAATGGGCCCAGATGTCCTGGCATACCTCGGGTTGGTAATATCGGCGCTGTATTCAGGTAACTGGCCGAAGGGGTTTTAACCCTTTCAGCCCCGCGGGTGAGGGGGCGAAAGGGATGGGGGACCTATTAACCCTATAGTGCCAGGAAAACAGCTTAATCGCACAATTTCACACAGCCACATGCATACACAGAAACAGAAACACAGTGCCATACACACATAAAGTCACATAGAGTTAGTAACATAAACTTACAGACATACACATAGTATCAGTGACATACAATCAGTCACATACCCACATAGTATCAGTCACACACACATAGTCACACAAGTATAAACAGAAACAGTGAGTCAAATACATAGTAAGAGTCACATACATACCGTCAGTGGCATATCTACCACGGTTGCAGGGGTCGCAGCTGTGACCGGGCCCGTCACTCCAGGCCGCAGCTGTGACCCCTTCGACTGTGGCTGCCTTCACTGCTGGTGCACTGCAGCACCGGCAGGGGCCCATGATTGTCGGGTTCATGGCAGGAGGGGAGAGCAATGCTGTGCTGCTCCCCTGTTGCCTCCTACCGCTGTTTGCACTGAACGGACCATGTCTAACAGGAAGTGCTCACTGGGAGAGCACTTCCTATCAGTCCTGGTACTGAGCTCTAGCTGAAAGGGGTAGAAGGGGGTGGGGGAGAGATTGAATAGAGACACATGTTGGAATGGGGGGGGAGAGGCAGTGGATGCACATTTTGGGGCTGGCAGAGGAAAAGGAAATGGAGACACATTGAGAGGCTGAGGGGGGGGATGAGAGGGAATGGAGAGACATGGACAGGCTGGGGGTAGGGAATGGGATGCATGGAGGGACTGGAGGGGCGAATTAAATTAGTGTTTTGAACAGTTGAAGAGACGCTGGGAGAACTGTGTGAGGTCCCAAGGTGCCTACTTTGAAGGGGACTGAGGTGTCATTGTCCAATGTACAATGTTTCTTGTATCTTCTTAAAAATGTTTCTCTATTTTTCATATTACATGGCTGAATACTTTCTGGACAGACCTCATATTTTTTAATTGATTGAGTAGGTTTTCAATTATTTAAGCAATGTTTATAAAAAAAAAATATTAAATCCACAAAGTTTTTGAAAAATTCTAAAAAAAACAAATGCAATAGCCTCTTTCCATTCATTTCTTCTGTAAACACCTTTTAAATTGCAAAAAAGTCTAATTTACATTTTAGGTAATCATTGTACGTTAAGGTATGCACTAAGTGGTGGATTGAAAATGGAATTTGTAAAAGTTATGCAAAAAAAAAGTTGGAAACATGCTGATTTTTCCAGCTTGGTTTTTTATATTGATAAAAATGCCCATTCATGTTTGAAAAAGGTCTGCTCTGCAGTGTAAATACCAAATCCCCTTCATGTCTGCAAAACTGACCTGTTTATGACCTCTTACCCAAACATTCACAAAAATGCCACGATATAATTTAGATGGATTATTTTAGAGTGATTTTAAAATGTATGGATTATGAATACCTTCCTACCTAGAAATTTAAGGGAGAGCCTTTCTCTGGCAGTCATTATTTTAACATGTACATATATTATTTTAACAAATACATATTATTTTAACATTCACATATATTTTTACACAACATAGAGATTAACTTCAAGCACATCTACTGAAGGCAGCTAAGACTTACAGGCCTATGGCATCAACGTGAATTGTTGGTTCATGGTGCATGCACAGGGCTGTCTCCTGTGTAATACTCTTCACTGTGCACGTGTATGGGGCAAATGCTTGAATTTCCTCAATATCTTGTGAAACACAGAAGGAGTATCTATAGATGGCTTCAGCTCCAAATCAGGACAAATATTACCAAAGAACATGGTAGGTGTATTTGTGAGGCATAATCTTTAACTTGATTGATATTTCAATTGTAAAATAACATCATAAAATATTTAAACATCATATTGTAAATATTGGATATAGTCCTTTTGGGTCATAATCCATACTTTAGTTAGAGGGACACTATAGTCACCAGAACAACTACAGCTTATTGTAGTTGTTTTGGTGTCTATAGCCTGGCCCTGTAGGCTTTTTGCTCTAAACATTGCCTTTTCAGAAAAAAATCAGCCTAGGAACACCTCTAGTGGCCACTCCTCAGACAGCCACTAGAGGTGCTTCCTGGTTCAATGCTGCACACATAAATGCATCTCTATGAGTAGATGCTGATTGGCCAGGGTTGCTTTTGACATTTAGCTCCACCCCTGACCTGCCTCATTGGCTGAGATCATCAGAATTGACAATCTCAGCCAATCCAATGCTTTCCTATGGGTAAGGACATCAATGCTGATAATCGGGAGTGGAGCCAGCGCCGGTGGACCAGCATGGCACTGACAATAAGGTGAGTTTTTACTATATTTAAGGGGAGCAAGTAGAGGCCAAGGTGGCATTTGGCTCTGCCCCCGACCCACCTCCCTGGCTAAGATAATCAGAATTGACAATCTTAGCCAATCCAATGCTTTCCTATGGGGTAAAAGCGTCATGCTGATAATCGGGGGCAGAGCCAGCACCGGTGGTCCCATGTGGCACCTGCAATAAGGTGAGTTTTTACTATATTTAAGGGGCACAAGTAGGAGCCAGTGGGGCTAAATTGTGTTTTTATCACTTGAGGGTCAGGAATACACATTTGTGTTCCTAACTCTATAGTGTTCCTTTAAAGAAAAAAAAAAGATGGATCTAAAACAGCATCCATCTCTAAGGGTACTTGTAGAAATGCAAGGTGAAGTCTAAAAACATGATGCCTGTCTGTGCTCATCTGCATAAGTAGCTGGGAATGCTATGACAGTTATGGAAACATGATTTCTCATTTTGTGCACAAGCTTGGTGTCCAAATTGAGAACAGTAAAGGAGTTTTATTGTGTTTGTTGTAACCACAAATTATTTAACTAATTTTAATTTTCCACACCAGACACGGTACCACGCTGAAGAGACCCAGAAGGATGAATCTGTACAGTCCATGGCTTGTTTCTTGTTACTGGTTCTTTTGAAACAGGACACATGCTTTGGTTTAAAAAAAAAAAAAGTCTTTGTTTAAAACAGCGTCCATTGCTGAGGGTGCATGCCGAAATGCCAGATGAAATCTGAAACACAAACTGGGAATTCTGTGATATTTGCAGATACATTATTTATCAGCGTTTCTGTGCACCAGACTTGCAAAATGTCAAACTTGAGATATGCAAGTGATGCACAAAAGTAATTTTCTACATACACAAATACCTGGTAAAATTAGTGGATCAATGGCCCAGATATCTCTCACTTACTAATTCAAGGAGAAGTATCCTGGTATAAAGACACCTCCAATGAAGCAGAAACATGTGAGTGGCCCAACAGTGTAACTAAACAATGTCATGCGCTGACCAAAGACAGAGAAACCAGAAGAAGGCCCTTTTCCAGGGACAGTCACATGAAGCAGCTGCACAGGACACAGCTACCAAAGGCATTCATACCAGTCAAGTCACAAATCTTGTGACACACAGTATGTTTTATTATTACCAAATATTATTTATAGTCTTATTTCTTTTATAAATTTGATATTTCACTAACTTGTTGAAAAATACTTAATTGATTCTATCACTGAAGTAATACATAGCTCCCAACATTTTAAATGGACAAAGAGGTACAATTTCATTTTAGACATGTGAGTGGTAGTGTGGCCAGGGGCAGGGTTGTTCTAAGAATTGTTAGGAGACTTATTAAAAAAAATGTATGCTGCTAAAATGGAATTTAGAACAAGAACAATATATCTTATTTACACAGACTGATGCACATTTATTGTACAGACACTCCTCACTTACCGACCGGGTTCCATTTCTACGACATATGTTCCCCGAACATAGATGAACGCACCAGAGCAGGGAATCCCTCTAATCTATGTTCGGCCAAATTTCCCTAAACATAGATTTAAGGGATTCCCTGCTCTGTTCCGCATGTCTGTGTTTAGGGACATTTCCCCCGAACATAGATATCCCAGAACATAGAAGAACGCAGCAGAGCAGGGAAGCCCTCTAATTCCCACAAAGGCTCGCACTCACCATCCCGTGAGAGAGTTGGTCATAAGTGCGAGCCGTCGTAAAACAGGTAGGTCGCAAAACGAGGATTTCGAAGACACATTACTGGGAGTACTATTGCTGTGGACACACACACAGTGGTGTACATACAGGGGTCGCAGCTGCGACGGGACCCGTCACTCCAGGGCCGCCCTGCAGATCCTTTCAACCGGGTGCCTGCCGCCATGTGTTGTGGCCTCAGCCCGCCGGGCCGCATGTGAAGGGTGGCCCATGCTGTTAGGGACATCCGATGGCTATGGATTTCCAGGGGGCCTGGTCTGCGCTGCGGCACTTTAGCAGCGCGACCGGGCCCCCTGAGATTACATCAGACGATGGGATGAAATGACTGCCCCGGTCACTCCTCCCAGGTATCAGACAGAGCCGTGCGGGAGGAAGAAAGGAGGGAGTCAGAGTGGGCACTCTGACTCCTATCAGGCAGAGTCACCACTGGACCCCAGGGAAATCATCCTCCTGCATCTAAAAGGTAGGAAACAGGAGGTTGACTAAAATATTTTGTATATATGTGTGTTTGTTTATATGAATGTTTGTGTGTCTGTATGAATGTTTCTGTGTGTGTGTGTGTGTGTGTCTGTGCATATGTGTTTGTATGTATGTGTGTGTTTGTATATATATATGTGTGTGTGTGTGTATCTGTATGTGTGTGTGTGTCTGTGTGTGTTTGTATGTATGTGTGTTTGTATGTATGTGTGTTTCTGTATATCTGTGTCTCTTTGTGTGTGTTTGTATGTATGTGTGTGTGTGTACAGTGGCGTACATACAGAGGTTGCAGCTGCGATCAGGCCCGTCGCTCCAGGGGGCCCGGCCTCCCTGCGGACCCCTGTGACTTGGTGCCCGCCGCCATGTGTTGCGGCCTGGCCCGCACGGTCTGACCACCGGGGAGGGGGGTCCCACGGATCAGTTTTCGTATCAGGGCCCCATGGATCGTGTGTATGCCACTGCACACACACTCTCTCTCTCTCACACACTCTCTCATTCTCTTTCTTCCCCTCCTCCCCCCAAAAACATTTCAATTACAGTTTGTAATGAAGGCAAGATCTACCTATCTTATAAAAATAATATTATAATAATAAATAATTAAAATATTAAATGAAGTACAACTTCGTTGTATACAGTATTTTCAGAAAATAAAGTTATTTTGGCTGAGAAAAGAAAGAGGCAAATGAGACTAAAAACTAATCTCCTGACTAGCTGCTGGTTAGGGCTGGGCTGCAAATTCCTGTGTACGCCTAATGTAAAATAAAAAGGTTTATGTTAATAAGTTGTGTTAAATAAAAGGCGTGCTCTTTTTCACCTTAATGGCATTGTTGTGTAAATGTGCTGAGGTCTATTAGTTACTTACTTTATTTTAAAAAGGCTCTGAGCTGGGAGCGGGGGAAGGTATAGTAAATCTGTGGGGAAAAAGTCGTACAGACAGAATCTTTAGCAGGATGAAAGGCAACATTATATTGAAATTGTTGCATCAACAAGTAACAAAGATTCCTTAGTGGTTCTTGGTAACTTGATTGGTTTCTTTGTCCTTTCTTTTTAGAACACTTTCCCTGGTCTGTGCCGTGGGCTGCTCCCCACCTCCACTAGAACTCAGTGTTTTGCTGTACTTTTTGTACAACAGGTGTAATTTTTGCACAGGATTGATCTTAGACAGACCAATTCACAGCTCCGGGCTACCTAAGCTAACTTACTTATGGCGCTAAAGTGCCAATATCTCTACAGAGGTGGTCATGGTTGTTAGAGTAACCCTTGAAAGAAGATGGAGGACACTGGGCAACAGAATTTATTGTATGCAAAGTGCAGTAGGAGTTATTAAAACTATTAGTCACAAGCAGCACAGTGCTGTCTGTCAGAAATGTCTGCCATTTTCTCTCCCTTCTCGTCTTTTATGGGCTTCTCTAGAAATATAATAACGTTATATATGTATTAATAATAATAATATTATATACTTTTATTTGTCAGGGTCAGAGGTTGTTGCTAGGCTGTCTGTCTCTGCTATTTCCAAGATTGCTTTGTGCTTCTCTCTCCTGTGAGTACTGTAATCTGTGGTGATGTGAGCCAATGATGACCTGAATACAAAGACCAATAGCATGCCTCCACTCATGGGCATCTGGCTCTGCTGCCCAAATGGACTCTCAACTAGAGGCCCAAGAATTATCTTCTTAAAAAGACTAAACATCTTTTAGATCTGCTGAAACAAGACACATTTCAAATCTTTCATATTTTTTTGACATGCACAGTTGCTCTCAAGTAAGCTTCTCCAGTGTAAGGCTATTCAGAGAAAATGATGCACCAGTGTCAATCCAGCCAAGGTCGTGAGTGACAAGATACAAAATTGATGTCTGTCCAACACCAATAACAGTACGTTCGACACAGCAACATCACTACTAGGCCGCAGTCTCATCATTCTAAACCGAACCTAATGGACGCAAGCACCGACCTTCACGCCTCTTATTAGTTTATCTAGGTGTCTCTATAAACGCAGTGCACATGTATTATTTTTTTTAATGCAAATGTGATGCAAGGGCCTAGGCCTATATAAACGCTTAAAATCATTAGATCAGTACCCTTTTGTGGTTTCATTACCCTTAAGCACATTCCTGCACGTTTTGACTCTGGGTTGTTCTGTTTATCGTACCATTTACCAACCTGGCTAGTCCTGACACAAGCTAAATTTTTACCATTCTTACCATTACCACACCCAGCTTTGTTCCTTGACCCTGACTCGTTTCTGACAGTATCCTGTGTACCACTTTTGGCTGTTGCTGACTTTGGCTTTAGATTATCCTTTTGTTATTTTTGACCTTTAGTCATTATAGTTTATCTGGCCCATGTAGTTTGGTTAGTTCTACTACTTCCTATTTCCACTATAAGGTTCTGTAATCTGCCTTTCTTGTATACCTGACCCAACTAGCTTTCTTACTATTTATTTGGGTAGGTTGCTACCTCATATTTTCTGAGGATCCTTTAGCACTACTGACATCTGAAGAGCAACCATTCTGGGAAGAGGTGCCCTGCAGTACTGAAACCTCTCACAGAATTACAGAAACATTTGTGTGCCCCCTCTTGTCCTGGCCTTATACTTGCCAAAGATAGCATACATGCAGAACACAATCTATGTAGGAGGAAGGAGGTAGTAAAAGACTACACAAAGGGAATGGAGACAGCAAAAATATCTGCAGGGGGAAATTTGAAAGGTCACGGCAGGAAAGGAGACAGATTATGTTTCTGCAGGAGGGAACTAGGCAGATATGATGAATATAGACACTTTCTATACAAACGAAGTGCTACAAGGATGAAACTGGTCAGATCTGAGGATAGCTATTGGTTAACCAGCTGTAACAATGCCCCAATTTTGGAAGCAAAGAGGAACTGGATCACAGACTGAACTCTTGGCTTCTGTTTTAGCCTGGGGGACAGAAGATGCCCACATGTTCTTGTAGCATATATTCTATGCACAAATGTGTTTGTTAGTCCAAATTGTATGTTGTTTTACTGTTTTAATTGTGACATACTTCACTATGATATATTTTTGTATGCATAATAAAACACAGTTGATGGAGAACCTTATCTGATGTTTCTCTTTTTCTCAATATGAGAATATATGATCATGGATTTCTGTACAGATTGTGTGACTCTGCACCAATATTTTAGGAAGTTTTGTTGATTTTTAGGATCCTGAAGTACGTCCCCAGGTGGCAGCAGGACCAGTGGTGGTTCTACAGGGAAACTGAGGGGTGCTCTTATATAGCACGCTCATAAACTTTCCAAAACTAATAACACTAGTGGGGCCATCATACTAATTTGTTGCTTTCACATATGTAACCCCTGCTGCAAATTTCTACATTCTGGCAAAAGTGCCAGGATGTGTTGACTGCTGCCTATTTAATATGACATACCAAGGAGTTGTAAGGCTGTGCTGCCTGCTGTGCAACTCTTCTACCCCACCTCTAAATTCCAGAGATGGAAGTCTAAAGCTCATCTGTTTCTATCCTCATATTTTGGCAAAGACAAGCTAAAAGGGAGGAGAGGGTGGATATTTAATTAGTGAATGTTTTAGACACCCCTAGCAATTATTGAGTTCAGGTGTTTCAGCCAAATCCATTGCTGAAAGGTGCATGGAATCCAGTACACATCCATGAAATCTCCATAGACAAACAGTGGCAGAGCTCAATTACTTTAAACATGGCACTATCATAGGATCCCACAAATCAGTGTGTGAAAATTCTGGAAACAACATAAGCAGAAGAACTGTGGGTCAGGAGCTTCATGAAATGGGTTTCCATGACCGAGCAACTGTACACAAACAACATGCTCAAGCCTATGGACTCTGGATCAGTGGAAACTGCACAAGGCCCTGACCTCAAACCCATTGAATACCTTTTGAATGAATTAAAATGCCAACCTTCTCATCCAACATCAAGCCTTCCTAGAAGAGTGTTGGCTATCATAGCTGCAAAACGGGCCAAGTCCATGTTAATGCACATGTTTTTGGAATGGGACATTCAACCTGCTCATATAGGTGTGACAGTCAGGTGTCCACATACGGTTATCCATATATATATATGTATGTACTTAGTGTATGTATGAGTCAGTGGCGGATCCGGGGGGGGGAACGGAGCAATTGCCCCCTCCCAAGAAAACCGACGGTCTCCCTCTCACCTGCCAGCACATGTAGGCGCTAGCCCTGCAATGTGCCTTCACGGACCGGGGAGGGAGATCTCTGACACTGGGCAGGCACTGGGCAGCCGGCAGGGAGGGAGGGAGAGAGGACCCGGAAGCTCAGCCTGCAGCTCCTTCTCTCATGAGCACGGAGCGTTGCCGCGGTTACCACGGCAACGCTCCAAATCTCGCGAGAGTGAACTCTAGCCCTGGAGCTGGGGGCTAGAGTTCACTCTCCCCACTGGAACCACTAGGGATTCTCCACCGGACCACCAGGGATAGAGATATGTCCCCCCTCCACCCAGTAAAGGTAAGAATGAATATTTATTTTAATTAAATTAAAAAATATATTATAAAAAGAGCCCCACCCAGCCTTATCACACACACTCACATTGCCCCTCCCCCCTCACACACATATACTGCCCCACATATACACATTTCCCCCCTCATACACATACACTGCCCCCTACACACATACACTGCCCCACATACACACACTGCCCCCCACACACATACACACACTGCCCCACATACACACACTGCTCCCATACACACATTGCCCCCATACACACACTGCCCCCATACACACACACTGCCCCCATACACACATTGCCCCCATACACACATACACTGCAATCCACACACTGCAACTGTCACACACACATACTGACCCACACATACACTGCCCCCCTAACACACACTGCTGCCCTCACTCACACATTGTCCCCCTCACACACACATACACTGCACCCCTCACACATTGCACCACTCACACACACCACTGCTCCTATGCCCTATGATAGCCCCATTTCCCAGCAGACCTCAGGTAAATTGTCAAACAGTTCTTAAACAGTAGTGGTTATTGTGTCTGGATTATTTATTTAAATAATCTCCCTCCCGCGATCAGGCTCTGGATCTGCCACTGGTATGAGTGTGGATTTCTGAGTGTTTGTGTATATCTATGTTTGTGCAAGAAACTATGTTAATCTTATGGGGCAAGTAGGCCAAACATGTTTCTGCATGGAGAAAGGAGGTCAAAATATGATTCTGCAGGGAGAACTGAGGCCAAGCATGAAAAAGAATGCTATTTGGCAAGTATCTTCAAGAAATGTCAGTGCATGGGTCTATCTGAGGCTCTGGGTGGGTACCAATCGACAGAATGATGTAATAATGATGGAAGATTATTATCCTGAAATAATCCTGAAATCCCATTTTTTATATCAGTATTATTGTTCTATTTTCATAAATTTAAATATATGTGCTTCAGAGAAATTTATTTTGTCTGTGTATATATATCATGTATTTTCCATGAAAAATCATGACTGTATTACGTGATTTCCATGTGTGTTTTAAATGTGCAGACATTCACTTTGCATAGGTTGCCATAGCTGTCATCATTCCTTTCACCAGATTCCTTTATGTAATCTTGATTCTTGCCTGCTAGAAGCCATGGTTCTTGTTATCCATTATGCCATTTGACTTCTGTGGCTTGTTTATGTTTCTGACTTGTTTGTTTGGTCCTCTTTATCTGTTTTTCTCTTTTTTTATCCTGTACTATTTTAAAATCAATTACCAGACGTGTATTGTAGTAACCATGTAGAGCTGGGGCTCACATGTGCATCACTTAAACCAAATATTTATTAACATTTTATTACAAACAAATATGTCCGAAGTTGAATCAAGATTTAAACGACTGCACAGCCATGCACAAAAATATACAATATTCTTCAACAAATAGTAAACTGATCTATGCTGAAAACAGAACGTGCAACCTTCAGGACTAAATAAGGATTTTGAGAATATAGTAAGTTGGAGACTTTTGCAAATTTCTTCTCAACCGGCCCATAGTTTACTGTTCAGTAAACAAATCCCCTTTGAGCAAGGCACCAAACTAGATGGTACAGTGGTAAAAGAATGAATACCTTTTGCAAACAGTTATTTCGGGCAACCCTCTGCTGTAGCAATAACCCCTACCCTCCCTGTTGTTGACATTTAGGATGGAGACAGCAGAGGTCTTTTGGTTTAGTACACAGCAGTAGAGTAAAGATCACAGACTAAGCTTTCTGTTGTTCTTGCACGTCGTCACTTACTGCTCCATTGTATTAGTGATATGATGCCATAGCATTACCATCTGTACATCTGTATCCTACAAAGGTTAGACCTTCTTTATACCTACACACTGGCTATATGCCGCCACAATAATGCCCCTGGCCCTATTTTCACAAAAAAATATGATTTTTTACTGCTTTCTGTACATTTCCTGTTGGTTTCACTGGAGTATGCCTGATGCCGTAATACATCCCCTACTGCTAACCTTCTACCTCTGTACCACCTATACATGACAGCAGTTATTTCCTTAGATCTATGAGGAATGCAGGGCAAGGTCCTTCAAAAAATGTATCTTCTGTATGTACCAAAATGTAGCATTTGCTTTACTGCATAAGGGTTTGGTCAGAATACAGTTTGCTATTAGAGTTACCGTTTGTTATTAACTCTACTAGAATTTTAGCATTGTATTCATTGCACCAAATTGCCTACCAGAAAGTAGAAATGCCACCATATCTTCCTTCTCTGAGTTACCTATTTTAATGAATGGCAGCAGAGGGGTTAAACAAGGGGACGCTGCATCACTGACATTTTGCATTGAGGACATACAATGTTCTGTTCTCTATGTACGACCCTGCTCCCTCCCCCATGCAATCTGTTATTATGGAAACAGACTGCAGGCAGAGGATTAAACAGGTGCTCTACATTTTAAAAAAAGCACACAATGGGTGGGGGCATCTAGGTGTTAAAACATCCTGCAAATATTTTATTTGGATTACCTAGGTTTAATTGTTGTATTTGGCTTTGATGGAAGCTGCACCACCCACAAAGCAAGCTAATGTTCACTGCTCATTTCAGTTGAGTGTGTTTGCAGTGATATATGTAAAAATCTATATAAATATACTTATATTATGACCTGTTGTGAATGTGAATCGGTGGGTTATGCATCCTATACTAATAGATAAAGAATAAACATAGTGCAGTGTGACTGTGCATTGGATGTCCCCTAATCTCAGAGCAACATTCAGAACACACAGTTATTATTTGTTTATTTAATTATAAATATTTTTACCAAGGAGGATACTTTGAGATTTCTCTCATTTTCAAGCATGCCCTGGGTCCATTGCATTGATACAATAGGGTACAATAAAATACAAAAACAATATTAATACACAATATATACAAAACTTAACATAGAACAAGTAAGAAACATATAATCAACCATGGCAGGTGCATTCTGTTTTGAGATATGTAGAAAGGGATCTCTTAAAGTATTTTAGGCTTGGGGAAGATTTGAATGTGTGCGGGAGGTTGTTTCAGAATTGCGGTGCTCTGTAGGAAAAGTAGGATTGAGCCACTTTCTTTTTGTATTGAGGTAGACTAAATAAAGTGCTGGTACTAGATCGGAGGTTATAGGAGGTGGGAACAGTCGGGGAGAGCATTCTGCTCAGGTAGGGTGGGAGCTTCCCAGAAATGCTCTTAAACACAAGGCTGGAAAAATGAAGGATGCGTCTGGATTCCAGCGACAGCCAGTTTAGTTCTTTTAGCATGTCACAACGGTGGGTCCTGTAATTACATTGTAGAACAAATCGGCAGAACGAGTTATACAATGCAGAGGCGGCTCTCTAATTAGGCGATTTAGGCGGCCGCCTAAGGCCTCGCGCTGTGTGGGGCCTCGCGGCCGCCTAAATCGCCTTGGGGCAGACTGAACTGTCGGGTCCTCGGTCAATGACCGAGGACCCGACACAGGAGGGGGCCCGGCGGCTTGCCCTTTGTGCCGCCGGGTGCGAGGCCCCTCCTGTCAGTCCGCCCGGGGAGAGAGCCGGCCTCAGTCTGCAGCTCCGCCGGGTGTGAGCTGCAGACTGAGGTATCTCGCGCTCTCCAGCCAATCAGAGCGTTGCCGCGGGTTACCACGGCAACGCTCTGACTGGAGATCGCGAGACATTCTCCATGTGGTCTGCAGCTCTGCATCCGGCGGAGCTGCAGACCGGAAAGCCCACTGGACCACCAGGGAGCCATCCAGACTGACCCCACTGGACCACCAGGGAAAAAGGTACATTTTGATTCCCCCCCACCCTGCACCCCACCTGTCACCCCCCCTCACCCTGCCACTTCACCCTGTCACCCCCCCTCACCCTGTCACCCCCCTCACCCTGCCACCTCACCCTGTCACCCCCCTCACCCTGCCACCTCACCCTGTCACCCCCCCCCCCCCCCCCCCCCCCCCCCCCCCCCCCCCCCCCCCCCCCCCCCCCCCCCCCCCCCCCCCCCCCCCCCCCCCCCCCCCCCCCCCCCCCCCCCCCCCCCCCCCCTCTCACCCTGCCACCCCACCTGTCACCCCCTCACCCTGCCTCCTCTTCTCACCCAGTCACCCCCACCCCACATCTCTCACATTTCCACCCCACCTGTCACCCGATCTCGCCCTGCCACCCCACCTAACACCCCCATCTCACCCTTCCACCCCACCTGTCACCCTGCCACCCCACCTGTCACCCCCCTCTCATGCTGCCACCCCATCTGTCACTCCCTGTTACCCTGTCACCCCATCTCCCCACCTCACCCTGCCACCCCACCTGTCACCTCCCTCACCCTGCCACTTCACCTTGTCACCCCCC
>OW240914.1:223959851-223991764 GCA_933207985.1 Pelobates cultripes
TTCCACCCCACCTCTCACCCTGCCACCTTGCCCTGTCATTCCCCTCTCACTCTGCCACCCTACCTGTCACACCCTGTCACCTCCCTCTCACCCTGTCACCCCACCTCTCATTCTGTCATCCCCCTTCCACCCCACATGTCATCCCTCACTCCCTTTCACTCTGCCACCCCCTCACCCTGTCACCCCCTCTCACCCTGCCACCCCACCTGTCACCCCCTCACCCTGCCTCCTCTTCTCACCCAGTCACCCCCACCTCTCACATTTCCACCCCACCTGTCACCCCCCCCTCTCATGCTGCCACCCCATCTGTCACTCCCTGTTACCCTGTCACCCCATCTCACCACCTTACCCTACCACCCCACCTGTCACCCCATCTCACCCTGCCACCCCACGTGTCACCCCCATCTCACCCTTCCACCCCACCTATCGCCTCTCCTTGATCACCCTGCCACCCCACCTGTCACCCCCCTTTCCTGTCACCCTGCCACCCTACCATCCCACCTCTCAATCCATCTTACCCTGCCACCCCATCTCACCCTGCCACCTCACCCTGTCACCCCATCTCATCCTATCACCCCTCTCTCACACTGCCACCCCACCTGTCACCCCTGTCACCCTGCCACCCCACCTCTCATCCTGTCATCCCCCTTCCAGCCCACCTCTCACCCTACCATCTTGCCCTGTCATTCCCCTCTCACTCTGTCACCTCACCCTGTCACCCCCCTGCAACCCAACCTGTCACCTCCCTCTCACCCTGTCACCCCACCTCTCATTCTGTCATCCCCCTTCCACCCCACCTGTCATCCCTCACTCCCCCTCACTCTGCCACGCCCTCACCCTGTCACCCCCTCTCACCCTGCCACCCCACCTGTCACCCCCTCACCCTTCCTTCTCTTCTCACCCAGTCACCCCCCTCACCCCACCTCTCACCCTGTCACCTTGCCCTGTCATTCCCTTCTCACTCTGTCACCTCACCCTGTCACCTCCCTCTCACCTTGTCACCCTGTCACCCCACCTCTCATTCTGTCATCCCCCTTCCACCCCACCTGCCATCCCTCACTCCCTCTCACTCTGTCACCCCCTCTCAGCCTGTCACCCCCTCAGCCTGCCACCCCTTCTAACCCATTCACCCCACATCTCACCCTGCCACCCCACCTCTCACACTGTCACCCCCTCACCCTGTCACCCCACCTCTTACTGTCACCCATCCTGTGACTCCCACACTGTCACCCCCTTACTCTCACCTCACCCTGTCACTCCCCACACACTGTCACCCCACGTCACACTGTCACCCAACCTGTCACCCCCTCACCCTGCCTCCCCTCTCACCCCACATTTGACCCTGTCACTCACCCTGCCACCCCACCTGTCACCCCCTCTCACCCTGCTACCTCACCTGTCACCCCCTCACTCTATCACCCCACCTCTTACTGTGTCACCCACCCTTTGACCCCCCACCCTGTCACTCCCCACACACCATCACCCCACCTCACACTGTCACCCACTAATACTGTCACCTCCTCTCACTCTGTCACCCCCCCTACACTATGTCACCCTCCCTCACACTAGGTCTCCCCCCTCTGTCTCTTCCCTTTTACTCTGTCACCCCCTCTTACTCTGTCACCCCCCTAACACTAATGTAACCCTCTCACACTGTCACCCCTTCTTACTATGCCACCCCCTCACACTATGCCACCCCCTCACACTATGTCACCCCCACACACTCTGTCACCTCTCTCCGCACACACTGTCACCCCCCCTCCATACACACTATCTCTCCCTCTAAACACACGGGCACCACTCTCCGCACTCTGGCACCCTCCTGCTCTTTTTACAATCACCCTGCCACAGTTACTCCTTTACTCACCCTGTCACCCCCTGAAGGCAATCATTCTACACACGGTCATAAAGCATAGCTTCGCCATGAACTTAAAGGACCACTCTAGGCACCCAGACCACTTCAGCTTAATGAAGTGGTCTGGGTGCCAGGTCCCTCTAGGGTTAACCCATTTTTTTATAAACATAACAGTTTCAGAGAAACTGCTATGTTTATGAATGGGTTAAGCCTTCCCCTATTTCCTCTAGTGGCCGTCTCATTGACAGCCGCTAGAGGCGCTTGCGTGCTTCTCACTGTGATTTCACAGTGAGAGCACGCAAGCGTCCATAGGAAAGCATTATGAATGCTTTCCTATGTGACCGGCTGAATGCGTGCGCAGCTCTTGCCGCGCGTGCGCATTCAGCCGACGGGAGGAGAGAAGGAGGATCGGAGGAGGAGAGCTCCCCGCCCAGCGCTGGAAAAAGGTAAGTTTTAACCCCTTTCCCCCTTCCAGAGCCGGGCGGGAGGGGGACCCTGAGGGTGGGGGCACCCTCAGGGCACTATAGTGCCAGGAAAACGAGTGTGTTTTCCTGGCACTATAGTGGTCCTTTAATGCCAAAGGCCACAGGCAGTAACACAAACATACACATGCTCAGAGAAACATGCATACATATACAAAGATACTCACTGCCAGACACACACTCTCAGGCACACACAGGTAGACAATGCAACGACGTATACAAAGACTAATTCTCTATATCCAGTACTGCAAGCCCGCCCTTCAATATATCTACAGCTTCTTATACACACACGTGTCAACTGCTGTTTTTTTCCAATAATGGTGTTAGTGGGGGCCTCATGTATGAGTTTCGCCTAAGGCCTCGCCAAGTCTAGAGCCGCCACTGATACAATGTGATCCCATAATCAGTGATTGGCATCAGCATTTGCTGTACAATCTTTTCCTTTACTGTAGGGCATAGGCAGGATTTGTTTCTGTACAGGGTACCTAGTTTTGGATAAAGTTTAGATGCAAGTTTTTCTACGTGGAGGCCAAAAGATAGATTGGGATATAACAACATACCCAGGTATTTGAAAGAGTGGGCTGCGGTCAGTGTGCTATTTGATTTTGTTTTGATGCATAGATGGGAATTTTGTAATTTGTGTAATTTAGGTACTGTTCCAAAGATCCAAAGATCATTGTGACATTTTTTCAGGAAGAGTTTGTTTTTTACTCTTCTGCCTCTGTGAACTGGTCTTGGAGCACAGCCTCAAGCTGCGGTAAATCAGATTTGCTTGCATAGATTACTGTGTCGTCTCAGTACATGTGTACATTTGAGGATTTGCAGACATTGTGCAGATCATTTATAAATAATGTGAATAGTAGGAGGCCGAAAATGGAATCTTGGGGAACACCACACGTGACTCGTCGTCTTGGGCCCCATATTGCCTATGTGCACATATCTATAGGTATTTTGTGCAGCAGGGGGCCTACCTGTTACCGCAAAGGGGGACTAGCACACTCTGCTTTCATTACAATAACACACACTCTGCTTTCATTACAATAACACACAATCTGCATTCACTACACTAACACACACTCTGCTTTCAGTACACTAACACACACTCTCCTTTCACTACACTAACACACACTCTGTATCCTCTACCTCATACTCTGCGTTCACTGCACTAACACACACTCTGCATTCACCACACTAACACACACAATATCCACTACACACACACAGACACAGACTCTGCATTCACTATACACACACTAGATACACTACACATGCACACACTCTGCATGCACTACACTGGCACACACTCTGCATTTACTGTACACTCACTACATCCACTACACACGCACACACACTCTGCATTCACTGTACACACACTACATCCAGTACACATTCAAACACTCTGCATTCACTATACACAGACATACATACAGACAGACAGGCACACATACATACAGACACACAGACACATAAACACACACACACACAGAAACACAAACAAACACATACATACAAACAAAAACACACATATACAAAATGTTTAAGTCACCCTCCTGTTCCCTACCTTATAGGGGCAGGAGGGTGACTTTCACTGGGGTCCAGTGGTGGCTCAGGCTGGTGGGAGTCAGAGTATGTATGTGTATATGTGTCTGCATGTATGTGTGTGTGTTTGTCTCTGTTCCTACTCTGACTCTCTCCGATAGCTGGGAGGAGTGACGGGCAGTCACTTCCTCCCAGCTGTGAAATTCCCCCTGGAAATTCATCTCTGTCGGGTGGCCCTAACAGATTGCCACGCACGCCAGGGCCGCAACACATGGCGGCAGGCACCCAGTCCGCCGGGCCCCCTGGAGTGATGGGCCCGGTCGCAGCTGCGACCTCTGCGACCAGATATTAATTTACCAATACCATGCTAGGAGAGGATCCTGAATGACAGAAACAGTGTTCTCTCTGTATCGAGACCAATCTGGGGTATCACTAACGGAACTGGGACTGCATTAATGACATCAACCACAATAAGCAGTTGCTTTCCAGAAGCGTACCTCGTCAATCTCAAGTTATTGAGTTATTTTCCTTATAATACATGCTTTATTCTTTATTAAATATATCTGCTTGTTATTTCAACAGGTAGATCATCCTTTTAAACTCTAAACTGCATGATGGGCTTCATCACTCTCTTAAGTGATTTACTGTGTGACTGGCACGGTGCAGTGACGGACGCCTTTAATAAGGGCAGCATGGGGGACATGTATGGGGTTGGCAGTTGTCCAGTTTTTTTTCAGGCACTCTGGTAAAAAGTCCTTGTAAAAACACACCTTGTATTTTCTTTTTGGTCTACTGAATGTGTCAGGGGCAGAACTACTAGAGGGCTATGGGGGGCTATCAGGTTATGGCTGCCATACTTTTGGCCTAGCCCTGCTAATATTAATCATGGCGGTTACACCACAAATGTACCTTTGCAATATATCGCTCAGGTTGGTATGTTGGGTGGGAGTAGCAATGATCCAGCGCATAGGATACCATATCCTGCATATCTAACAAGTTGAAATTTGCCTATCAATGCAGCAGAGAAACAGAGGAGTATGTGTCATTCATAAAATGGAGGGATATGAGATGAGAGGAAGAGGCAATAAAACTGATTAATATGGATAGGGTTGCTTGCATACCTCCCCAGTTATTCTCACATGGGTATCTTTTGGAACAGTAAGCTACACTAAACATGCATTTCATGGCCTGCCTGAAATATGTGGGAATAACACTCCAAAAACAGCAGCAACTATACACTGATCAGTCACAACATTAAAGCCATCTGCCTAATAACGTGTAGGTCCCTCTTTTGCTGCCAAAAACTTGTGAGGCATGGACTCCACAAAACCTCTGAACATGTCCTGTGGTATCTGCAGGGATGGCACTTCCTATAGGCAAATTGGGCGTCCTCGTGGGGCGCTGCTTAAGGGGGGTGCCGGCCCTGGCTTTATGATAGTTTGTGCTGCGGCCACCCCTCCATCAAGTTAGATTATTTTGAGCATGCCACCGGCTATGTTACCGGGCGCTCGAAAGCACTTACATTGTTGCTCAGTAGCACCCGGTAGAATACACATCAGCCCTCAGAGCCAGGCCCCCCCTCCCAGTCATCCACTGCGGCAGCGGTGGCCGCAGCGCAAGGGCGCTTTAATTCCTGGCTCCTGCCCTTCCCCTGTACGTGGGGACAAGTGGGGGGGAGCATAACAGGAAATATGCTGAGAAAGGACGTGATGGGCCGCCAGCTGCAGGCAAGGCACAGCAATGAAGGTAAGATGTGTGTCAGATAATGTGTGTTAGTCTGCTTCAGTCAGTATGTTTGTTTATGTCAGTTTGTATGGGTCAGTCTGTGTCTGCACGGGTCATTGCGTGTCTGCAAGGGTCATTGCATGTCTGTATGGGTCATTGTGTGTGTGTGTATGGGTCAGTGTGCGTCTGTATGCGTCAGTGTGTGTGTCTGCATGGGTCAGTGTGTGTGTCTGCATGGGTCAGCGTGTCTGTGTGTTTGTGTCTGCATGGATCAGTATGTGCATATGGTTCAATGTGTGTCAGTCTACATGGGCGTGTGTGTCAGTTTGCATGAGTCAATGTGTGTTTGCATGGGTCAGTGTGTCTATATGTGTGTGTCTGCATGGGACGGTGTGTCTCTATATGTGTGTGTCTGCATGGCTCAGTATGTCTGTATGTGTGTGTCTGCAAGCAACCCTATGTGCTACATGGGTTAGTGTGTGTGTGTCAGTTTGCATGGATCAGTGTGTGTCTACTTGAGTCAGCGTGTGTGTTAGTTAGTTAGCATGATTGTTTGGAGCAAATGGCGCTGCAATTTTGTTTTTTCCCAGGGCGGCAAAA
Organism: Pelobates cultripes; assembly: GCA_933207985.1. Lineage (NCBI taxonomy): Eukaryota > Metazoa > Chordata > Amphibia > Anura > Pelobatidae > Pelobates > Pelobates cultripes. Next base: position 223,966,053 of record OW240914.1, read on the forward strand.
ATGCACCAATACATTAGCAGCAGATCCTTTATGTCCTGCATGTTACTTGATGAGGCCTCCATGGATTGGATTTGTTGTTCAAGCACATCCTACAGATGCTCAATTGAATTTAGATCTGGGGAAATTGGAGACCAAGGCAACACCTTAAAATCTTTGTCATGCTCCTTAAACTATTCCTGAACAAGTTTTGCAGTGTGGTAGGCAGTGGTGTATCCTGGTTTTGTGCTGCCCTAGGCAGGACAAAACTCAGACACCCCCCAACCCCCCTCCCCCCTCCCCGCGTACCCATCCCTTCCTCCCGCCCCGCCTTCTAAATACACACACACACATTCACTGACAGATACGCATACACTAGCTAACAGAAACACACACTCACTGACACACACACATTCACCCACTAGCAGACACACACTAGCAGACACACACTCACTGGCAAACATACACACACAGTCAGACACACAGACACAAACAAACTCACTCACTCACAGACACACACACTCACTGAATCACAGACTCACTAGCAGACACACACACACACACACTCACTGACACACACACTCACAGGTAAACACACTCACACTAACAGTCAGACACACACACACTCACTAACAGACACACACACACTCACTAACAGACACACACACACACTAACAGACACACACACACACACACTAACAGACACACACACACACACACACTAACAGACATACACACACACTCACATTAACACTTTTTTTTTTAACCGCCCCCCTCCTTACCTTTGGGAATGCTGGGGGGGGTGTTCCCCTCTCTCCCTGGTGTCCAGTGGCTGCTGGGCGGTCGGGGGGGCGCTGGGCGGGCGGCTGGCGAGGGAGCTCTTCCTCTGAGTGGTCTGCTCAGCTCCCTCGCGGCTGCAGAGTGATGCCGGGAGCTGGAAGATGACGTCATCTTCCGGCTCCCAGCCTCACTCTGCGGCGCGCGAGGGAGCTGAGCAGACCGCTCAGAGGAAGAGCTCCCTCGCCAGCCGCCCGCCCAGCCCAGCAGCCCGCACGGCATGTCTGTTAGTCGCAAGGCTAACAAGGCATTTGCCCTGGGCATTTGGGGGGTGGCTTTTTTTGCCGCCCCCTGGAAAATGCTGCCCAAGACAAATGCCTTGTTTGCCTCGCGGCTAAAACGCCCCTGGTGGTAGGGTGCATTATTCTGCTGAAAGAGGCCACAGCCATCAGGTAACATCATTGTCATGAATGGTTGTGTGTTCTGCCACATTCCCTAGGTAGGTGGTACGTGTCAAAGTAACATCCACTTGAATGCCAGAACAACAGAAGGTTTGCCAGCAGAACATTGCCTAGAACATAACACTGCCTCTGCCGACCTGCCTTCTTCCCATAGTGTATCCAGATGCCATCTCGTCCTCAGGTAAACAATGCACTTTCAACCGACCCAGTTATAAAAGAAAACGTGATTCATCAGACAGGCAACCTTCTTCCATGGTCCAGTTCTGACGCTCATTGAAGGCACTTTTCAGGGGTCATTATGGGGACTCTGACCAATCTGTTGCTACATAGCCCCTTCCGTGTGATCGGATCAGACAGGATAGCCATCCCTTCCCATGTGCATCAATGAGTTTTTGATGCCCATGACCCTGATGTCTGTTTGTTGTTTTTTTTTTTTTGCAACACTTTTGGTGGATGCTAACCACTGAATACCAGGAACACTCCACAAGACTCTCAATTTTGGATATGCTCTGAGCCAGTCGTCTAACCATTACAGTTTTGCCCTTGTCAAAGTCACTCAGATCTTTTCGCTTGTACATATTTCCTGCTTTTAACACAATAATTTCAAGAACTGACTGTTCATTTGCTGTCTAATATATCCCCCACCCCATTGACACGTAAATATGTTATTCACTTCACCTGTCAGTGGTTTTATTGTTGTGCCTGATCAGTCTATAGATACCTAAATTAAAGGGAAACAATCCGTTTTCCTGGCACTGCAGGTCCCCTCTCCCACCTCCCAATCCCCGGTTGCTGAAGGGGTGAAAACCCCTTCAGTCACTTACCAGAGGCAACAACATGTCCCACGTCGCTGCTTCTTCCTCCGCCGCCGCACCTCCTCTGCATTACGTCGGCCGGTGGGCGAGACTGATCCCCCCCACCGGCTGGGGAGACCTAATGCGCATGCACGGCAATGCGCATTAGAGCTCCCCATAGGAAAGCATTGAAAATGCTTTTCAATGCTTTCCTATGGGGAATTGAGCAACGCTGGAGGTCCTCACACAGCGTGAGGACGTCCACCGACGCTCTAGCACAGGTTTTCTGTGCTATGATGCAGGAAGTGCCCTCTAGTGGCTGTCTGGTAGACAGCCACTAGAGGTGGAGTTAACCCTGCAAGGTAATTATTGCAGTTTGTAAAAAACTGCAATAATTATACTTGCAGGGTTAAAGGTAGTGGGAGTTGGCACACAGACCACTCCAATGGGCATAAGTGGTCTGGGTGCCTGGAGTGTCCCTTTAAAGCCACAGTCTAAGAAACAAAACACCTTTAGCCTAATGAAGCAGTTTTGGTTTATAAACCATGCTCGAGTATTGTCTCACTGCTCAATTCTCTGCCATTTAGGAATTATAGAGATACTATGAACAATCATCTCACTTAAGTGATCTGGGTGCCATGTTCCTGACATTTTAACCCTGCAACTGAAAGCATTGACATTCTGTAACGCAATGGCAATGTTTATATTACAAAATTAACATGCCTCTAGCAGCTGTTACACTGATAGCCACTAGAGGTGCTCCCACTGAGTTAAACTTGGCTACTTCTATCAGAAGCTCTCATAGAGACCATTTGATTGGCAAAAGCATGGATTTTTGCCACACATGCACAGAAGTCTCCTAATACTTTTTTATAGGAAAGCATTGGATTGGCTGAGATCATTAAGATTGATTTTGCCGGCTCAGAGTGCGTGCACACAGTCTGAGCCATCAAGGGGAGGGGGAGTGAGATCTGGAGGAAGAGAGGGTGGGAAATTGAATTTAAAACAAACAAACAAAAAAAAACAATATTGAGGGGTTAGAGAGGTGGGAGGACTCACTCAGGGAGGGAAGGTGGCGGGGAGAAAAATGCAGTGTGTGCTGACAAGGAAAATATTTTATACACAGAATTGACATTAGCCAGCCTGGAACAGAGTTCCGAGGCTGCCAAAGTCACTTGTGCCAGGGGTGTAACTTGCCCTTGGCACACACAGGTGTAGATTACTCTATATGAGCGGTGTTTTAAGTAGAAATGCTGCGTAACTCACATGCAGGGAAATTGTGAGTAGGACTACATAAACCTTAACTCTTAAATAGCAGAGAATCAAACATTTAGACTGCAGTGGCATGATCTATACACCAAAACTACTTCATTAAGAAAAGTTATTATGGTGTTTATATTGTCCCTTTAATTCTGTCCCACTCCTGAAATTATATGCCAGGAGAAGGGCTGCAGAGACACATGCAATTCTATCTCTCAAACGTATTTCTCAGTTTATAACTACAAGGAGAGGGGCTGCAAAAAAAAAAAGAAAAAAGACAATGGCTCCAAATAGCAGTTGTAATCTGGTTCTTTGACCCCATCCAGTCCTGGATACACCGGGGACAAATATGTCCAGGTAGTACTCTAGAAACTTTATCTCTAAATGTATTATTAATCAAAATCAATGCGATAAAAACCATGTAATATAAAAGATGTCATTCGTGCAAGAGGTCAGCAATGTTTTGATTTTTTCTAGAAAGGATTAGGAAAGGGAAAGACCTCAGATGTATCATTGGTGAAGAGCAACACATTTTTTTAAATTACTCTCCACAGACATTCTAACTAGGCTCAAAACCTGTCAAACCTCCTTACCATATATGTTATAATCTTTTAAAGTGGCACTATCACCCCCCGAAAAATTAGTATTCATAAAGACAGAATCTTTATGAAATACCAATATTGACTGTGTTGTAATTTCACTGAAATTACAACCCGGTCAACAGAAACAAACTAGGAAACTAGGAACTACTTTGTCTCTGAATATTTTCTATGCCTGACACTTCTAGACACTGGGCGGAGCTATTACTGTCTAGATGTGTCACCACCCTCAGCCACCACAAGTGACGGCTGCAGGGAATTAGCTTTATCTATGTAGGATCCTGCGGCAGGGGCCGCCTGTTTAGCCATGGCTCCAGGCGGTACTTTAACAGGGGCAGCATTCTGCTGCCTCTGTGTCTCCTGTTAGAGGCCCGGGCCGGCTATCTGTATATATATATATATATATATATATATATATGCAGCCGGTGCTCTCTACATTCCTGGGGTCCAGTGGGGTTGTGGTGAGGCAGGCAGCTTTAAGTGTATTAGAGGAGGCGAGGCAGCTGTAATCGCTCTGCTCCCTCACGCACCGTCTACTGATGCCGGGTAGATGGCCTGCGACAGAGCTAAGCAGAAGGTTTACAGCTCCCTCACTACATCTAATGCACTTACAGGTGCCAGCCCACCGCAACCCAACTGGACCCCAGGGACTGATCCACTCCAGCTCTACAGCTAGGGAGGCTAGTTGGGAAAATTAAAATTATAAGTGAATATCTGTCTTTGAGTGTGTGAGTGAGTGTCAGTGAATGTATGTGTGTATCTGTTTGTATGTGTGTATTTGTGTGTATCTGTAGTGTGTGTATCTGTGTGTGTTTGTATGTATGTAGTGTGTGTATCTCTGTATGTTTAGTGTGTGTATCTGTTTGCATGTGTGTATGTGTGTGTGTTTGTATGTAGTGTGTGTATCTGTATGTGTGTAATATGTGTATCTGTATGTAATGTGGGTATATGTGTGTTTGTATGTGTGTAGTGTGTGTATCTGTTTGCATGTGTGTGTTTGTATGTAGTGTGTGTATCTGTGTATGTCTAGTGTGTATATCTGTATGTAGTGTGGGTATCTGTCTGTTTGTATGTGTGTCTGTGTAGTGTGTGTATCTGTGTAGTGTGTGTGTGTCTGTATGTATGTGTGTAATGTGTATCGGTGTGTTTAGTGTGTGTGTGTGTATGTCTGTATGTTTAGTGTGTGTATCTGTATGTCTGTGTATCTGCATGTGTGGCAGTGTGTGTATCTGCAGGCATATCAGTGTGTCTGTACATATGTATGTGTGTCAGTTTTCTTATACATATACTGACACACATACAGTTGCCCAGACACACTGATACACATGCAGATATACAGACACTCAAACACTGCCACACATGCAGATACATAGACAAACAGATAAAATCACTGACACACATACAGATACAAACACTGACACACATGCATATACACAGACACAGTGTATAGGTAAGTGTATTGGCTGCAGTGCACACACAGACACAAGCTACATCACCAGAATATACACAGACACACGCTACATCCCCAGCACACACAGACACACTTCATCCCCAGCACACCTACATAGAGACACTACCATTGTAGAAGCATATATGTTTTTTGTTTTGTTTTTTGGGGGGGAGGAGGGGCGGGGGAGGAGCATTTCATACTTGGATCTAGGCAGCACAATGTCATAGGCCGGCCCTGTCCTGTGGCCTCCTCCATAGATCTCAATGCTTTCCTCTCGCACATGCACGAAAGATCAGCAGTGACGTTGGCTCCTTGCGCTAAAGCATCAGGAGCTAAAGAGGACACACTGGGATAAAATGGTCGTCCTACGAGGGACAGGTTCAGGTATGTAGAACTCCATCCTGGCTACAGTTCTGCTTTAATATGAATCATATATGTATGCACTAATGTGAATGGTCAAGTAGAGCTTATACGTCTATAAGTATAGCAGCTTTTAAAGTACTCTAAACATGTAAGGACAGTTTTAATTGTCAGATGCCTCTAGGCACATCATTTTTAGACGCCCTCTTCTCTTTTACATCCCCTAACTCCTAAATAGTTAACTCGACTACCCCAAGCCAAAAGAAGGAATGCAATACCCATTTTTATTTAAGCACCCCCGCCTGACACCAACATCACAGGGATGGTTAATCTGTGTCATTGCTACCTGCAGAGTTAGAAGAATGCTTATAGATATTCTTGTGTCCCCACATTCTTAGAGGGCTTAACACGTCCACTCCCCAAGACCTCTACTTGTTATTGATGTAGTAGGTGAAATTAATGAAGCAGTAAATGTAAAGAAAATGAAATTTAAGGTGCTATGAGGTGTTCCATCCCATCTATGTGACATTTGGCATTGGTGTACTCTGCCTTCTAGCAAATTCTGCTGTGTGAGACCGCGCAAAACTGACTAATTGGTTGGCAAAGTTTTGCCAACACCACCATGATAATTTGTTGTAAACACCCTCAATCCATAAATTGCATTCTTCTTTACCTATTTTCCTGACCCCTGAGATTATTCTCTCCCTTTCTCTGGCCCTCATTTAAATTTATATATGTTCAAATACTAATAGTCTAAATTGATATTAGCTTTTTCTGTACCCTTGAATTAGATTCCCATTCCATAGAACTAATTGATACCCCAGTTCCTCTGCTTACTTTTCAATTGTTCTTTGCTATTCCACATTTCCCATTTACTCCGATACTTTTTTCTTTGCTACCCTTTGCATTTAGTACCCAAAGAACAAAATATTGTGTACAATGGAGCTGGTGCCTAAATTTGCAAGTTGGAGACCTATTCCTTCTTTCTTAAGCTCATGTTAAAGAATCATTAAAGGTAAACTATAGCACTAGGAAAACAAATTTGTTTTCCTAGCACTATAGCTTCCCCATCCCTTGACCCCCCTTCCCTACATGTGGTGCACTTACCTAAGTCCAGTGCCGGCTCGGGTCCGACTCCCCCACCAATGTCAGCTGGCCGGGGAGACCTAGTGCACGTCTGCCAATGGCCGTGCTCGCATTAGGATTTCCCCATAGGAAAACATCATACAATGCATAGCGTGAGGACATCCAGCATCAGTTAGGAAGTCCCTCTACTGGCTATCTGGTAGACAGCCACTAAAGGTGGAGTTAACTCATCAAGCTAATTATTGCAGTTTCTTAAAAACCGGTGTCCATAGTCTGTCAATGCGAGCTTTTCAGTGTAATGCTGCCTTTTCAGAGATAATTAAACCAAATCATTCTTACTTATAAATACAGGAAGTTAAAGGAACACTAAAGTGTCATGGATACAAACATGTATTCCTGACACATAGTACTGGTGTGGGCTGGTGTGGCTGTTTAGGTGACCGATCCCGCTCCGATCGCAATGAAAAGGTGAATTTACTCACCTTTTCTCCCATGCCGCGCCGGTCTTGCCACAACTGGCCCTGCCTATATGTTGATGATCTCAGCCAAGTCAATGCTTTCCTACAGGTAAGCATTGGAAGGCTATTTTGCAGCATCTCCTCATATAAATGCACTATAGGGAATATTCAGCGCCTTGGTGCAGAGCACAGAGACACTGAACGCCAGCAGGAAATAGGAAGCACCTGTAGTGGCCGTCTGAGTGACTGTCACTAGAGGTCTTACTATACAGCAACACCAAAAAAAGGCAGCAGAGACAGGCTGTAGACTACATTAAGCTGTACTTGTTCTTGTGACTATAGTGTTCCTTTAGCTCAGACAGTCAGGAAGTCTGAAGGTGCCAAACTTAATTAACAGGAATTTCTTGTTCACTCAGGTTGATGAAGCATACATTCATGAGGGAGCTTAATTAGAATTCCTTGTATTTAACATACTGATACTAAAAAGCTTCCTCACAGCTTGCTGCCCTGGACAGCCATTGTTTTACCCTGAGAGCTTGCAATCTCTGTGATCAAATGCCCTTAAAGAACAACTATCATCAAATTGTGCTCATACCCTCTGAACTAGCAGCTGGTCCAAACACAGGCTTTTTTATAAGAAGCATATGATTGGACCGCTTGCTGCCCTGGTTAAGTCAGGTGGGGGCACGGAAGTCAGCGCCTGGAGTTTCATCCAGTGCTGGATTTTAGGTACGTAAAATTTTTATTTTTTATTGCAATTGGAGCGGGGGAACCTCTTCCATAGTGCCCAGTAGGGCATTTTACACAGAAAAGGTCCCCCACACCAGAGGGTTAAAGTAACCCTTTTTAGTTTAATTAATGTGCATATATGTGATTCAATAAGGAAACTCCTTACTACCAGCAGATCATTCTCAGCCAACTAAAGTGCTTAGCTCAGGCAGAAATTTGCTGGCTCTCACTGAGCTGTAGTGGATGTGGGAGAAATTATGTGGTGGTTATTGTGCATGGAATGCCTTGGCTCCCTCATCCCCGATTGTATGGAGTCAAACCGTTTGATATCAGTTTCACATCTTACCTTGGGTCTAATGGGCACTGCCTCTCGCCTCCACCATCTAGGATAGAGAGTCGAACACTCTCTTTGACTTACAGTGCAAGGCTTAGCTCATTGGCTAAGAATGATCTGCTGGTAATAATAATTTGCACGGATTTATTCACTAAACTCTAACAAGGTTTTACACTGAACACTGAATTGTGGCATATTACATCCGAATGGCAAAACTGATGGTAAAATAGCAGATTTGGAAATATTCTCAAAACCAGCGTAGTCAAAGCTAGGCTATTTTTGCCCTAATTTTGCGGTTCGGATTAAATTTGCCAAAATACAGAGTTGAAAAGGCAATATTTTGGCTAAAAAAGGGCAAGCAGTGATTATAACGTAAATCATTTTTCTACATTAGTTATTTTGCCCTACATTTTGCCATTTGGGTTTCAATTTGCTACAATTTCCAGTTCAGTGAATATACCCCTTGTCATTCCCAATACTTCACACTTTAGTAAATAATCAGGACTGTAATATAGAGTAGGGAAAAACGACGTATGATAATGGTCTGCAGTCACGAAGATAAAAAACAAACAAACAAACAAACAAACAGATTAGCTCTGTTACTGTACAGCCTTCCTCATTGCAACATTAATAGAGCAGAATGCGATATATAAATATTCTATTCAGCACTCAAGTGGTTAGGGCCCCCTATCTGATTAAAATGTGTTGGTTAAACAGAAACCCCACACAGTCTCTCCACCAGAAGGGGGTTTTGTGGAGTTTTATTTTTTTTCCCTTCTCTGACAGCCATGAGCACTACCCCCTCCTGTTTGTCATCCATGAGATGGGCGTTTGATTGCTTTGCAAAAGCAGGAGAAAGAAAGAGACATAGAGAGAGCTCTCTCTCCCCTCCTCCCTCCCTCTGCCTTTTCTCTTTTCCTAAATTCAACTTTTTGCAGCTTGCAGGAAGGCTGATTGCCGGGGGGGTCCTGCATGGGGACGATCAAGGGAGGTCTTAGAGGGGGCTGTAAGGCTGCCTTCGGGTGGTTTTTCCTCCTTGCTGCTTGATTGTCAAGGATTCCGGGTCACCCTAGAAAATATCTCTTACATTACCCCAGGGCAGGCCCTGGCACCCACCCTCTGTCTGCACTGGATTCTCTCGGTTAAGGGGTGCACAGGCAGGATGTACCATCTCAGAGGCTCCTGTTGGAAGTGGATGGTGTCTGACTGATTTCTCAATGCAGGAGGCTGATAGGCTACCCCAGGATCCAGGGCTAATCCCTTCCCTTCTCCCTGAACCTACGAGGCATCTGGAGTCTCCCCCAAAACACAGGCTGTCTCCCCAACATGGCAGCATTGAGGCACTTGTGATCACAAGGCTGCAGTAAGGATCTCTCCCAGCTTCCTCTGTCTGCTGTCCTGCCATGAAGCTACAAACTGATTGCAACTGGGGCCCCTGTCTGTGGAGGTAAGAGGAAGGTTCCTATTTCATACCCTACCCCCATCCTCAATTTGCCAGACCCCCCATTAACCTTAGCAATCTCACATGTCCAGCTTGCTGATTTACAGTCACCAGGATCTCTTGTATATGGAAGATGGAAAATAATCTATACGTATACAATGTAACACGGTGTGTATACATATATTCATGTTATCCATGTAGTGTCGGTGAATTATCCTTAAACAGCTCGACAAACTGGAATCGTGAACTCTATTACTAGAATTCTATCCTGTCGTGTAATTTAGAAATAAAAAAATCTACTGAGCTATCGTTTTAATATAGTCCTATAAATGTATCACACATGCATTAATTATGTGTATATATATAAATCTTAGTAAAATAATCATGCGCTTTTGTTTACGATCCTCTACCTCTCTCCTTTATGGAAATGGTAGGGTTAATCTGAACTGTGGCTGACTTTACTTTGGTTTAAGGAGGAAGGATGGGGTGGAGAGTTTGGTATTGTATGTTTTATTATCTATGAGTAAGAAATATCCAATTCGCTGGATAATTTCTCCCCCCCCCAAAACTCCGATTAACTCATGAACTGCTGGACAGCATTGCAGTGCAAATCTGCATCTAGATCAGGGCCCTCTGGTTGCAAACAGTTAACTACATTGGCAGACAATTTACATATCTTGTTTTCATAGTGCCGTTTTATATTTTCTTTTGTAGAATCTAATGTAACGTTAGGTTACATATTTCCTATCCACCACAAAAAAAAAATTAAAAAAATATATTCCTCCCATAAATAAGGCCAGGGTCATCTGATCCATTAGGATTACACATTAACTGATTGGATTGTGTTATTATAGGGCAATAAAGCAGTTCCATCTGCATTCTATGTGGATATTGTTTATTGTCAGGATGTTAAATAAACAAAGTGTTTTTATTATAATGAATTAAGTCAAGATAAACCCTTTAATGATTTCACTGCCTGCAAGTCATGATTGTTATATATTGCAACGTTCTTTCTTAAAAGCCATAATGTATTATGATAGTTAACCTCTCTTTCTCCCCTTCCCCTCCCCCTCTTACCATTTTCAGCTCAGTTTGGGTTACTGTGATCTCTCTATACTGCAGCAAGTTTACCACTGCAGGAACCATAGACAAAAGCTTTTTTTTTTTTTTTGTTAAAATTGCACCAAGAATTCTCAGGGCCCTCGTCCTCTGTCTGGGTGGCTACAGAGAGAAATCTTGTGATTCTCCGACTACAGCACCCTCTACCGGCAGCACTAATTTTCTATCTGTAGTTAAAACATTTTTGCCTAGGACATTAAAAAAATGTATGAGTCTAAATGTTGTATAGGTAACTATTCATTTTAATGATGCACAGTGTCACTGAGCCCTGTATTGAAGTGCAGATAGGGGTGGAATAATGTATTCCTAACTGTGATTTTTCACAGGTCTATATAAATGTTATTTCATGTTAATGATGTTAATAAAAGCACAAAAGTGTGTCATTGGGTGCATTGAGAATATTAAGTTGCTATCTGAGTGATTTCTACAGTGACCACTGCAAGTAATGGAGAGCAGTGTATAATTGGCATACATTGGGGGAGGGTAATCGGTTACCCTACTTAGATTCTTATAGAATTTTGATAAAGTTTTACTTATTGCGCTTCATCCAATTCTGCATATTACTTTGTTTTTGCTTATTACACTTGAACTGTGGGCTGGTAGATTTTCTAATTCTGATACGCTTAATATTTAGGAACACAGTCCCCTTTTATATTACTTTTAACCCCTTAAGGACACATGACATGTGTGACATGTCATGATTCCCTTTTATTCCAGAAGTTTGGTCCTTAAGGGGTTAAAGAAGCTTGGATGTAGAAACCAGAGCTTTTTAGTTTATGATCAGATGAGCTAAAATGGATATTACATTGTCACAAGCTGATGTACAGTGACATTTTAAAGAGCAATACACCATCTTCGTTTTAAAATAATATTGCAATAATACAAATTTTGATTTGCCTCATCTCTATGAGAATCGTTGGACTGCACTGTTCGGAATTTTATTCACTTAACTGGAAAATATGGAGAATTGACCGGGGAACTTCAAATTTCAGGGGGTGGGGGGGAATTAAAAGATATGGAAAAATAACTACATTGAAGATAGATTTCAGTAAGCTTTTATGGCCTAAATTTTCCAATTCACTTGTTTTACTCAATTCATGGGTTTTATGAATAACATCACATGTTCCTGGTTTTCATGTAACGGGGTAATATTTTTAAAGCAAAGTGATACAGTGCATTATTCTAATTTTCTAATTTTCACATTTAGTCAAATAAAGGAAGCAAACAGTATAGAATTTGTTTTAAACAGTTCTGTCCTTTGTGACATTCTCATACTAAAAGCCTTTGTGATCTCAGATTAGGAATTAATCCTTGTTAGGATGTTTTCATAATAATGCATGCCCTGCATTTTAAATCTCTTCATATATGGACTGTTTGTTCAGCATTTTCAACATGTGACCTTGAGGAAAGTCAAAGGCCTGGGCAATAGAGTGCCAGTTCTTTCGAATATTGAGCTAGATGCTGGTAGCAATAGAGAAACAAACAAGCATAATGCAACAGCAGATTATAGCATTAGCTCTGTAAATACATTCTCATTTTCTGTAAATATTTGCATGTAAATGTATTATTTACTGTAGCCTTCTTTTTATTGTACAGTTTACTTAACATAAAAAAAAGCAGGTGATGACTTGGGGGAGGGAAGGAGGGGGTTAGGATTTGGGTACCGGATCTTTGGTAAGTCCTGGCAACAGTAGCTGTCTGACTTGCTTGACTGCGTGGATGATGAGAATTAAGGGGGCTGGTCTTTTGCAGTCTAATGCAAGATCTCTTTATGGATTGTTGGTGTTCAACTTTGGCTTCCGGCACAGGATTATGAGATTTATAAAACTGGACAATTCACCATTTTTAAAAACAAAATACAAAAAACCTTTGTTAGGTACCATTTAAATGATGGACTTGTAGAAGCAAAAATGCTTTTTGAATTTTTTTTGTGTGGTACCATACACATAATGATAAAATAATTGCAAATCTAAGGAAGATTTTTTTTTTTCGCTTTTTTCTTTTGGTCTTTAATTCCTAAAGAGTAATCTGACTTTACCCATGTTGAGCTACAAAATGGAATACTGCTGTTCTTTTTTACATATTAATGTAACTGTTGGTCTACTGGCTTGCTTTGGCCAAGTATCCTGGTTGAAACTGTTTGTTGATAAAGTAGTGGTGATTACTGGGTTTAGATAAGTTCACCATATCCATTGTACAGCGCTATGGAATTTGCTGGCGCTTTATAAATAATATAAAATATGCAACTCTGATTCATATGGAATAAAATAGATTCACAAACAAGTCAAAATTCCTTAACTCAACCTAAGTCTTCCATCTACCTAAGTAGGGTTGAATGGTGGCTAACCTTTTGCTAAATCATGTGAAATGTATTTAATGTCAAGACATTTCAGTATCACTATTTATAGGGAGCAGCTCCCAACATATTGATGTAATGGAAATAAACCATGTAAGTAATGTAGCGGATGGCACTGGACTGTCCTCCAGGATTGTGCTTAAAAGGCTGTTCATGTGTTTATTTTCCTGTGTAATTGTATGTGGAATTCGTATAGACTATGACAGGCTCACCATACACACACACACACACACACACACACACACACACTCACTGACGATGACAGGCTCACCATACACAAACACACACTCACTCACTATGACAGGTTCGCATACACAAACGCACACACTCACTATGACAGGCTCGCATACACAAACACACACTATGACAGGCTCTGATACACAAACACACACAAACACACACACTCACTCACTATGACAGGCTCGCATACACAAACACACACTCACTCACTGACAGGCTCGCATACACAAACACACACTCACTCACTATGACAGGCTCGCATACACAAAAACACACACATTCACTCACTATGACAGGCTCGCATACACAAACGCACACACTCACTATGACAGGCTCGCATACACAAACACACACTATGACAGGCTCTGATACACAAACACACACACTCACTCACTATGACAGGCTCGCATACACAAACACACACTCACTCACTGACAGGCTCGCATACACAAACACACACTCACTCACTATGACAGGCTCGCATACACAAAAACACACACATTCACTCACTATGACAGGCTCGCATACACAAACACACACACACTTACTATGACAGGCTCGCATACACAAACACACACACACTTACTATGACAGGCTCGCATACACAAACACACACACACTCATTCACTATGACATACACAACACACACTCATTCACTATGACAGGCTGCATACACAAACACACACTCACTCACTATGACAGGCTCGCATACACAAACACACTCACTCACTATGATAGGCTGCATACACAAACACACACACACACACACTCACTGACAGGCTCACACACACAAACACACACACACTATGACAGGCTCTGATACACACAAACACACACACACACACACACTATGACAGGCTCTGATACACAAACACACACACACACACTCACTATGACAGGCTCGCATACACAAACACACACACACACACTCACTATGACAGGCTCCCATACACAAACACACACACACTCATTCACTATGACAGGCTCGCATACACAAACACACACACACACACACACTCATTCACTATGACAGGCTCGCATACACACACACACTCATTCACTATGACAGGCTCGCATACACAAACACACACACTCACTATGACAGGCTTGCATACACAAACACAGACACTCACTCACTATGACAGGCTCGCATACACAAACACACACACTCACTGACAGGCTCGCATACACACACACACACACACACACTCACTATGACAGGCTCGCATACACAAACACACACACACACTCACTATGACAGGCTCGCATACACAAAAATACAATCACTCACTATGAAAGGCTCGCATACACAAACACACACACTCATTCACTGACAGGCTCGCATACACACACACACACACACACACACACACTCATTCACTATGACAGGCTCGCATACACAAACACACACACTCATTCACTATGACAGGCTCGCATACACAAACACACACACTCATTCACTATGACAGGCTCGCATACACAAACACACACACTCACTATGACAGGCTTGCATACACAAACACACACACTCACTCACTATGACAGGCTTGCATACACAAACACACACACACTCACTATGACAGGCTTGCATACACAAACACACACACACACACACTCACTATGACAGGCTCGCATACACAAACACACACACACACACACACTCACTATGACAGGCTCGCATACACAAACACACACACGCTCACTCTTACAGGCACACACACACAGACAGGCTTACACTCACATTTTTTTAATTAATTGAAACCCACTCAGCCTCCCTACCTTTAGGAGAGCTGAGTGGGTCTTTCCCTGGGGTCAAGTGGGGCTGCTCTCTTTCTGCAGTACTCTTACTGCATGTTCTCTCTTCTCCCTGCTCGTTCTCTCTAATAATGCCGGAGCCAGAGTGACGTCATATTCTGGCTCCCAGCATCATTAAACAGTGCGAGGAAGCAGAGAGGAGCTGCAGTAAGAGTGCTCCCGTGGGCGGCCGCCCGCCTTCATGCTCCCTACCTTTTCCTGGGAGGGGGAACATTTCCTACAGCGTTGCTGTGGTAACTGCAGCAACACTTCAAGCTTGCGAGAGAAGAACCTGGTGGAGCTGCAGGTTAGAGCTCCCTGGGTCCTCCCTCTCTCCCTTCCCTGCCGACTGCCAGCATTACACTGCTAGCGGGCTGGGAGGGAGATCTCTGATCTCCCCTCCGGTCCTGCAGAGCCGACAGGGGAGAGGTAGGCAAGGT
Source organism: Pelobates cultripes (assembly GCA_933207985.1). Taxonomy (NCBI): domain Eukaryota; kingdom Metazoa; phylum Chordata; class Amphibia; order Anura; family Pelobatidae; genus Pelobates; species Pelobates cultripes. Next base: position 223,981,727 of record OW240914.1, read on the forward strand.
TTCCGGTGCTATGACCACGGGCACACTGTTTGGGAACCGCTGGTCTAGACAATAGTGACATTGGATTGCCAAATATATTTGAGCTCCCTCTGAACCAGGCTGCAGACCTCCCAACCTTCCTGATTTTGGCATAACGTCCCAATTTTCAGGCCCTGTTTTGCCTTTTCTCCAGCTTCGTTCCCTGGTGTCCTGCTTTTGGGGATACCTGGGAACTGTTTCCATCAAGCATAGTATGAGCCCATTATTAGATGTGAAAGCCTTCACCCAGGGCACTGAAATAGTGCATCTTGCATGATCTGGCCTACTTGATTGGTATGCAATCTGGTGTGCATTTCTTGTTATTTTATTTTGTGTTATCTATGTAATGCAATAAAATAGGTGGTCTCCACCCTGCATGCCTCCAATTTTTTCTTTTAATTATTTGAAATCACAGGGTTGTTACTTTGTTTTTGTTTTCTGGAGTAAGACATTTACACTTGCACACACCCTGGGGCACTTCTGAGCTTCATCTCAGCAGGTCACTTTCTGATTACATATACTAGGGATTCACAAGGCGTGCCAATAGGACTTTTCTCCAGCCCCATGCAGTGTCGTGTTTAATACCTTAAATTGTGTTAAGGAGTGACTACTTTCATGTGTAAATGTGATTGATTTTTGTACAGGGACAATTAGCACATTATGTATAATTTTCCTTTAAACAGTCTAAGCTGACTGACAGTGGAAATATTTCACTTATGAAATAACTATTTAAATGTGTTGCTAAACGTTATGACTCGTGAGGAATTTGTTTTTCCTCAGCCTGCTCCTTTTGCTGATTATCAATGTGTGTAAAACTTGTTTCAGTACATTCTGATCTTCTGTCTGCTCCATGACTTGTAAATAAGTGTTTTTATATTTGATATAAAACAATTGTTTTTATTGTTTGTTGTTTCTAACAAAGAATATGAACCGATACTCCCATCTAGTTTGCCCTTTCATCAATGCACTTTTCAAAGTTCAGATTAGATGTTCTTTGGAATAGTCTAGAACATGGATCCTCTCCGGCCCCCCCCAGATGTTGCAGAACTAAAACTCCCGTGATTCTCTTGCTATCTATGTAATTTAAAGAATCATGGGAGTTGTAGTTCAGCAACATCTGGGGGGGCGGAGTTTGAGGACCCATGGTCTAGAACGTGCTTTGTTCATTTTGTTGAAATGTGTAATATCTCAGACAAGCCATCCCTTAGGCCATGATGAAGCGTGAGAGAGAGAATGAGTGTATGTGTGAATGTGTATTAAAAGCAACCAGACCACCACCCAATACTCCTAGATCAGTGAAGTTCAATCCATACGAGAGTGCATCAGCAGTGCTCTGTGACTGCAAAGCCCTGGTTAGCAGGTTAGCAAGATGCCATACAAGTACAGTGAACTTATAACTTAACCACCATTTTTTTTATCACATCCATTCTTCATTATGTTTTGAAATGTCTAGACCAGTGATGGTGAACATTTTTGAGCCTGAGTGCCAAAACCGCAATACAAACCAATTTTTTTTTTCCTCAAAGTGCCAACACGGCAAATAAACCTGAATACTGAGGTTTTAAGTTTAGAAAAAAACAACTCATAGAGTTGTTTGAACTAATTAACATCTTTTGTTTTAAAATAAGAACACAACAACAGAGAGTTCAATGATATAAACAGGTTTTTACTGAAAAAAACATCAATTCTAGTAATTGAAAACACACTGGTGTTTAGTGGTGCTTCACCTAACTAAGGACCTATTCCCACCTATCCACCTGCAGTTTGCACGCATCTTACATGCTGCTTTCAGTTTACATCATAATTACATCCGTTTTTGATGCAGCTTTGTATGAAATTGTATGAGGAAGCTTTACTCTGGGTCCTTTCTCAGCTTCTACAGGCGCTATAGGGCAGTATTGAGGGGAATTGGTACTTTAGTGGGGGCATAGGGGCCATGGCGTGGTGGGTAGGGAAAGTATTATGTGGGTTTGGGGCTTTAGAGAAGGATAGAGTAGTGTTGTGGGGATTGGGGCTTTAGTTTAATAAGTGCAGTATTCTGTGGGGCTTTAGGTTGGGGAGGATATAAACCAGGGATCGACCGATTATTGGTCTGGCTGATATTATCTGGCGATATTCTGTATTTTCAGCAATATCGGTATCTACCAATAAAGATACCGATATTGCCGATAATGCAGGCCAGGGCCACCATCAGGGTTCTGGGGAGCCCAGCACACCCTCCCAGCAGCTCCCTTCAGCTCCCCGTCTAACTCTTGCGAGTGCCGCGGCCTTCAGAGCATTGCCACAGTTTACTACAGCAATGCTCCACGCGGCACACAGGCCGTGAGAGTTGGACAGGTGAGCTAAAGGGAGCTGCTGGGAAGGTAAGCAAGAGGTGTGCTGGGCCCCACAGAGAATGCCATATCCACCCTCCCTGGCCAAGTAAAAAGTAGTGAGGGAGGACTAAAACAAAATGTAAAACTTTTTAATATTAAAAAAAAGTTATAAAAATCCCCCCCCACCCATTTTACATACATACACAAACACTCACTGCACAAAAACACACTACACAAACACATACACTCTGCATTCATTATATATACACGACACACACACTGCATCCACTACACACACACATATATACGCTTGAAAACATAAAAAATTCGGACTGCCATGTATGTTTTGTGCATTTACCTTAATAAAAAAAAAAAATTTGAAAAAAATAAAATAAACATGTTCAGTCAACAGTAGAGTTGTGTATAAATAGTTTATTTTTTATTTTTTTAAATGGTAAATGTAAAGAATATCGGTATCTGTAAATTATCGGCCTGAAAAGTTCACAGATTATCTGTATCGGCTCTAAAAAATCAATATCGGTCAATCCCTTATATGAACAGTATTGTTGGAGATTAAAGCTTTAGTGGGGAGACTGGGCTCTGGGGACAGGGGACACTCAAAAACACTGAGCCACACAAACAACCACAGGCAAAATCTCACACACGAACAGACATTCCCAAACACACTCAGCACATTTTTTTTTTTTTTATTTTTTTTTAGTTCGTTGTTATTTTGTTTTTGTTTTTCCTTACCTTTAGGAGCACTAGGGTGGATCCACAGTCCCCTGGTGTCCAGTGTGGGCTGCTGCTGTGCATCTCTGAGGGAGCTCTGATCGATATGAGCATTCCCTGTATAGCTCCCTTGCGCGTCCTGGGCCAGAATGATGTCACATTCCGGCTCCCTGGACCTCTACAGGGCGCCGCGAGGGAGCTATACAGGGAGTGCTCATATCGATCAGAGCTCCCTCAGAGATGCACAGCAGCATGAAAAAGCACACACAGTACAGCGCTAGGGAGAGGCTGAGGAGATCCTCACCTAGCACAGGACTCTGGATGGCATCATATTTGGAGAGGTTATTGGCTCCCTCTGCCCCCATGGGCGGAGCCTGACCCAGCGCCGAGGGACATCAGCGATGGATTCAGGTAAGTGGTTGAAGGGGTTTTATCCCCTTGAGCACCGTGGGAGGGGTGACGTGATGGGGGGGGGTACCTATTAAACCTATAGTGCCCTGAAAACTACTTTGTTTTCTTGGCTCTTTAGGATCCCTTTAATTACATACAGGAAGATCCTGCAAGGTCTAGCAATCTATTAACAGAGCAGAAAATAAGAATTAAACAGAATTTGCAATAAAGAAGGTGTAAATATTAGATCTCTCTTTACAGGAAGTCTTTAGGAAAGCTGTGTAAGTAGGCATGACCTATACACCAACACTGCTTTATTAAGCTAAAGTTGTTTTGGTGACTATAGGGTCTCTTTAATATTTATTTGCAAGGAGTATCTAAATATTATTCAGCAAAGAAAACGATAGTTTGGCACCTTTTAACATTTTAAAGGAAAACTCTCACTGCCTAGGATATTTAATGTTTACTTATTCCTATATTAAACAAATATGTATATGTGAGGTGTGAATTTTACCGTTAAATGTAAAAATTCACACATCTGTATTCTGCAAATGGGTGCCTCCATCTTGGCTTTCGGTCATTCATTGTTATAACCACTGTCCTTTGTACCTGGCAATTAGCACAGAAAAAGCATATAGAGAAGAGGAGAAATCAAACATTGTTTCAATTTCTCTTATTTATTTGCAATATTTTCCCAGATTTTTCTTGTCAAATCTGACTAATGGTATCATTTGCTAAATGATAACAAAATATAAATGTTATAGAAAATGGAACGTGTCATTTAAAAAAAAAAAAAAAAAAGGCTGACACAAGTTATAGGTGATGTTTTATTTAATAGTGTAAATTCCAGAGAAGTATAAGTTCCCCTTTAATGGTTCTCCAATGCCTTTCACATAATGTAGAATATTTTTTTTACGGGGCTATAAATGTGTAAGCATAATTAAATTTGCCTAACTATTTCCTTGGTACAGGAAGTCCTGCATTGTAGAGCGGAAAAAATGTAAGGGCAGACAATTTTTTTTTGTAATGTGTATATATTTCTTTTCATTTTGTTAATTTTTAAAAAAAATTCTTTATTTTGAAAGATTTTTGCTTTTTTTGGGGGGGTGGGGGGGGGTACAGAAAGTAGAACAGGGGGTAAACATTTGTAGTCCAGTTTTCACAACATGTACATATACTTGTTATAACACACTTTTCATGAAAAAACAATAGTGTTATTTTTTTAAGAGAAGAATATAGAACTTTTTGTTCTCTCTGGTCCCAAATGTTGGCTATGGACTGATGTTGGATTCACATCACAAAAAAAGTAATTCAAAATACCGAGCTCTAGATGTCCTGAGCTCTGCAAATTCCAGTTATAACCATGATTCCACGCAGTAATGAAAACATTGTAAGTTACTCATTATGCATTATTTTTCGGCACCAGTATTCCCTATAATAATTATCAGAGGTTTGGATTCTCTTGTCTACCATGCCACATTTCCCAACAGCTTTAAAACACATAATTTGTTAGAAAAATTACAGAATTTTGCAATCTTTTGCATTTTTTGCTGTTCAGTTTGTGAGTATTGTAGAAGAAATTGTGAAAGATATGTGCTGTGTGATGTTTTAAAGCAGGACGGGGCAGTTACAGTAAAAGTCTCCTGCTCCTGTACATTAACTTTCACACAGTGGGGTTTAATAACTAATACAGAATTGTATTGAATGGAAAGTGAATGGCAAAATTCAGACTAAAACAGTGAATAAAACAGTGAATAACACTGAATAATATATTTTAATTTCCCAAGTCACAATTTGCTGTTTGCTGAATAAATCCCACAGTTTCTTCACCAGGTTGTGTGCCATACACCATTTTGTCACCAGCCTGTTTATTATCCACAATGAACATGCTATTTAGTAGCTGGGCAAACCTGCCTTTCCGCACACATTGCACTGCCAAACTCTATTTATACACTGAACAGATAAGACTTCTGCAGGCTTCCTACCCTCGCTTGGTATTTATGATATGTTGTACTTTTATGAAAAGGCATTTCTTTTAATGAGTCTCTAGAAACAAAGACACACACACACACACCCCTGGCCCCTAATAACAATCATCTATTAAAAGGTCTTAAAATTAAAAAAAAGTAAATACAATCTCAGATGAACAACAGCACATAACATATTACACCATCATGAATTCTTTAACAAAAATAAAAGCAAAATGGAGAGGCCATGTGAAAAACTAAGTAACCTTATGATTCAATAGCTTGAAAACCACCTTTAGCAGCAATAACTTGAAATAATTGCCTTCTGTTTGACTCTATTAGTCTCTCACATTGTTGTGGAGTAATTGTGTACCACTTTTCTTTACAACGTTGCTTCGGTTCATTGAGGCTTGCTTGCATTATACACTGCTCTCTTCATGTCCCGCCACAGCATTTCAATCGGATTGAGGTCTGGACTTTGACTGGGACCTTGCAACACCTTGATTCTTTTGTTGTAGATTTGCTGATGTGCTTAGGATCATTGTCCTGTTACATGACCCAATTTCAGCCAAGCTTTTGGACAGATGGACTCACATTTGACTCTAGAATACTTTTGGTATACAGTTCACGGTTGAGTTCTTTATATATAATGACTGCAAGGTTCCCATGTCCTGTGGCTGCAAAACCTGTCCAAATCATCACCCCTTCACCACCGTGCTTGACAGTTGTTATGAGGTGTTTGTGCTGGTAAGCTGTGTTTGGTTTTCACCAAACGTGGAGCTGTGCATTATGGTCAAACCTCCACTTTGGTCTCATCTGTCCATTGTTCCAGAAGTCTCGTGGTTTGTTCAAACTTAAGCCGTGCTGCCATTTTCTTTTTAGAGTGAGGAGGCTTTCTCCTGCCAACCCTTTCAAACAAATAATATTTGTTGAGTTTTTTTCTAATTGTACTGTCATGAACGTAAAGGACCACTATAGTGCCCTGAGGGTGGCCCTATGACTTCTGAGTGTAACAGAATTCAGCAGCAGTACATGTCTAAGCTGCTTACTATGCTTCCTACTAAATCGAGTTGTTAGTATTTTCTTAATGTTCACACCAGAGACCTACATGTCTGCTTGTGCCCTGAATTTGATTAATAATGACATTACATGTGATTTGCACTTTGGGTTATGCAACTATGAATGGTAAGCTTATTACATAATTTTATGTATACATTTGCCTTTTTTTTTTGCTTAACAGATCAATTGATATCAAATGTAAAAGGGGAAAAAACAATGGTATAGAAAATGTTATAGACAAAAAAGGGTCTATTATCAAATTACTTTCAATTCTAGTAATCAATAAAGAACATCTTTTGAGCTCAATCTCTAATACAGCAAGTTCCTGGAGGTTATGGTGAAAATTCTTGTGTCCTAAAGCCTGTCGGCAGGGATATCCCTTGTTGCATTTGGCACATCCATTTCGATCATTTATATGTATACTTTAATACAGGCCAGAATTGATTAATAGGACACTAACCATTGTGACAGCCACTAGAGGTTCTTCCATCTTCCATTTTGAAGGACTTCATGTTCCGTGTCATCACACACAGCATGATGATGCTGAATGTGGCTAATTCTTCAGTACTCTCCGAGAAGCATCGCTGTCGGTTAATGTAGCTTGGGCAGTCTCACTTGGCTGAATAATTGTCATGACTACACTACCCAACTTATAAGTATAGGTTAGAGATAGGAAGACAGGAAGGAGGTATTACCGGATCTTAAAATGGCCAGGTTTAACGTATAAAAAAAAAAAAAAGCATAAATGTGAATACTAGCCATTATCTGGATACCAGAAATACAGGAATACAATAGATCTAGCCAGGTCGGGAATACAGAGGTCAGGAGAGTCAAAAAACAAACTAAAATCCTGTTTTCAACAACTTCCATAGCGTAAAGCACAACACTACATGTATGGGACAAGACGCTTCACAAATTTCATTAAATTGTCAACTCTTCTTCAGCCCTCACACTGTTATTGTGTAACACACAGTTCCCCATCTAAGACTCCACTGTTGTTCACATAATTTTAGAATAATGATTTATATTGATATTTTTTTTTTTTTTTTTTTTTTAACCAACTGATACCTTTTCATGAATTACCAAAAGAGGTCCCTTAAATAACATCTGGTTTCTTTAGATACATCCAAATTCAAATATTTTTAAACTCCCCTCAAAATATGACAAGTTGCACAATCCCTACAGAATACGGCAACAAGTCTCACAATTCAAAAAGATCTGGCAAAATATCGGACATATGCTCTCAAATATTACTGGCAACTACATCTCACACACTAATATATCTGTCGGCTTGGGAGAGGGAGCTGGGCCTCCAATGAAAGCATACATTTGGGAATCTACATCTTCCGTTGGTATCTGCAACCATAAATCCAATGGTATCTCACACCAGTTCGCTTATTTAAAATGTATCAGGTATGTCTTGGAAGCAATGTGCATCTAGAGGTACCTATATTTACTTATAGTGGCATTGCCCCAGAATCAAACAACTGGGGCAAGAATTAGCTGAAATTATGCTGAATGCAAACGTCGATCAGGAATGCGAAAGACAGGAAAACACGGCTTCAGTATCGGCACGCTCGCGGGAATGCTTGAATGTCGTGACGATTGTGTAGGTACTGTGACTATAATGAACTCAATGGCAGTGTGGTACAAGTTTAGTATAAAGAAGCTCGTACACTGCTGCAAATACAATGTCAACATTTATTCAGCATTGCATGCTGTATTAACTAATAAACTTCCTTTGGGTGAGAGATTAACTGGTCCTGAATTTCCTTTAACATTCCCCTTTATCTAAAGTATGTTGACAGCTGGCACACTGATTCAAAATGCCAGCTAAGCTCTCTATTAATACTTGAAGCTGACACACCGACATCTTATCACTCATTCTCCAGTGACATACAGCTCCCCTCAGCGCCCACCTATAGTGAGGGTGACCTTATTTTCAGCAATACGCCAGTCAGATTTAATAACATACTCCACAGGCAGGTAAATGTGCATGTATGTAGTAGCAATGTTTGCTGCCCAGTATATTTAAAATGAGAAATAGAAAGATTATTGATGTAACGTTGATATCTCCTATTGAAAGCAGAATTTTGTAGCAAATTTTATTTATGTATTTATATTTTTAGACCTCACAGTAGCTCACTCCTACCTTAAAGGGACGCCTTGAACTTTTTCGTTTCAGTTATATATATATATATATATATATATATATATATATATATATATATATATATATATATTTATTTATTTATTTTTTGGGGTGTGATTTATTGTATTTTCATTATTTCCTTTGGTGTTCTTTAGCCTATCCCCAATTTTCTCATGTGTTAAATATAAAAAATCCTTTTGTCACAATTCTACGACGTCTCATCTCTTGATGCGTGTGTTTTGGATGTTTGTATGCCTTTCTCTATATCTGCCTAGTCATGATTTAATAAAGATGTATATATATGTATATATATATATATATATATATATTTTTTTTTTTTTAAAGGGTCCCCTTGAACGCTGAGTTTGGATCCCATGTGACCTTACTCCTGTAGCTACCATATAACATTGTAAGAGTGGCAGTGTGTATTGACAGACATAATTATTTTATTTGTTCTGTGTAAAGTGCCATCATATTCTACAGTTGTGTACAATGACCAAGGAAGCACCTCTACTGGCCATCTGAGTGAAACGCCTCAAGTGGCCTCTGAGCAGTAATGTAAACTCTCCTTTTTCCTGAAAAATAAGTGCTTACACTAAAAAGCCTGCCTGGACATTCAATACATACCAGAACCAATTCAACTACGCTGTAGTTGTTCTTGTGACTATAGTGTCCCTTTAAAATCTAAAGAATGTGTGTTCATTTTAGGAAATAGACCATGGTAAAGTGCATCCTATTCAACTCAAAATTGATTGCTAGAAGTATTGACAACTTTGACATTAAGCAGCTCATGACTTGAGCCCAAGAAAAAGAAAAAACTTTATTATTGGAAACAAAAGGGAGATGTGGCAGGAGAAAGATATATATGTATGTGTTCATATCATATTTTTGTTCTATAGTCATTGTGGCTTTACTACATTTGCCAACAGTTCTAAATCTTCCTTCCTGGTGAGTCATAGAGTATGAATCAGCATGACATCAATGTGACATCACCAACCCCCTTATACTTAATCAGTGAGGAATAATCATATGATCTATCTATCCAGGGGACTAATGTTATAGTAAACCAGTGTGCAAAAAAGGAAACAATGATTTTCAGTTTTATTTGATAGACAGACAGTCAGGCATTGTCTTCAAAATATGTTGTGCAATCAAAATCAGTCTGCTGCATTACATTTCATTTGTTACTATTCATTCATCTCTTCAGAGACTAGAAAAAAGACTACTTGTTCCATGCCCACCCCTGTTCTATTTTAAATAATCATGTATTTAGGCTAGGCAGCAAAGTTGCTATACCGATTGCTTTTTGTGTGGATTAATATTTTAAAATTTTCTTCTCTAACTATAACCACTTCAAAGGATTAAGCAGTTATAGTGCCTACAGTGTCCTTTTAAATATACTATT
>OW240914.1:223993858-224078858 GCA_933207985.1 Pelobates cultripes
TGAAGTACTTTTGTGATTAATAAATCGTATAAAGAGGATGGAAAGCATAAGCAGACCTTTTTATTTGTTTGGTTTTTTTTGTAATATACATGCCGTTTTACATTCAGGCATGGTTTGGTGAATAACTGTTACAGTAGAAGTGGTGGGCAAGGTTACAATCTCTTACTGCATTGTTTTTGATATGAGATATACCCAGGGGATCTAGTTAGGATTTAGTCTATCTATATTATATACAGTGGAGTCACTTACAGCATGTAGCAGTGAGCACTGTGAGAAATCAGTCGGTTTGCATTTTCCTAAAGATACTGGAATCCATGGAATCTACTTATTCAGGATTAGAAAAAAATTACCATAATTCCATATTTTGTAATATCTTCTTTGTACAGTGTGGAATATCTTGCTTATTTTACGTTTGCAGCTCAATACAGCAATCCATCAGTTAAATGGACGGACATTTTGGTATATGATTTTTAATTAGTCTACTTATTATGTATTCTGTAAGTCCTTAAGGGTTAAAAAATAGTGGCCATTTATGCAGAAAAAAACATATTGTGATTTAAAGAAGGTCTTCAAGCACCACCCCCTCAGATGCACTGTCCTAATGAAGAAATGTCCCTGCCTCATTATCCACCCAAATGTTTTTATAATAATTGTGGGTATTGTGTTTGGAGTCTTCCTTATACACACATTACTGCATTTTTATTCTGTGGAGCTTTGTTATACTAATGCTCCCTGTATGTTACTTTATATCTGTTTATAATAAGAATAACTGGATCCTTTAATACAGTGGTGCCCAAAAGGAATATCCCCCAGATGTTTTCAAACTACAACTCCCATGATACTTTACATGCCTTAAGCATTACAAAGCATCATGGAAGCTTTAGTTTGAAAATATCTGCAGAATTTACCTTTTGGGCACCCCTGTTTTAAAAGCTTCATGAGAATAATTCTGTGTACACTGAAATATTTCCACAATTATTCATATTGGCAAGTGTTCGTTTGGGTGAATCATGAGCTCTGTGGCCTAGCTGTTAATAGTCCATAGAACCTGTATTTCTCATGTAACTGCTCCGATGCTAAAAATTGTAATCCTTGGATTCCCGTAGAAATTAGAGACTTGTTAAACACCCCCTATATTTAAATGGTTGAAAGTAAGCAACTGAGTGTAAGATGCTGGCATGTCTGTGTCATCGTGTATTTCTGATTGCTATGTGTCTAGTCTAGTCAGAGTGTATGTTTTCATCTCTAGTCTGTTCAAAGATATGAATGTAATCATGGCTTTACCAGTTTCTGTATATATCATTAGAATGCTTTTGGAAGATGAATACATAGTTTCTGGTTCTGTGTTTGCAAGTAGACGGTGTATATTGCGGACTAAGTGTTTTTCTGCCTGTGTGTTTAAACCAGTGTAACTGTATCAAATCATTGGCCACACAGAGAATAAATACTGTGTCTGCGTGTTTACTAGACTGTGGAGAAGGATTCAAATGCACTGTGTTTGTGTAAGTATATACTGATACTCTTTGCGTGTGTAGCCATCTAGAGTTATTCAGTCCCAGTGTCTACTCTCCAGCTGTTGTTGGACTGGATTACCCATAATTGTTGCCAGCTAACAGATTGTCCTTATACCTGTAATTAAATGCATGTAATTTGATCACTAGGCCACTTGATGGATAGGTATCATAGAGAGTGTGCATGTTTAAAGGATCACTATAGTGTCAGGAAAACAAAGCGGTTTTCCTGACACTATAGTGCCCTGAGGGTGCCCCCACCCTCAGGGTCCCCCTCTTGTGGCACTGAAGGGGTTAAAAACTCTTCAGCAGCTTACCTTTTTCCAGTGCTGGGCTCCCTATGCGCTGGTGTCAGCTCCCTCTGCCGACGTCAGTGGAGCTGAATATGCATGCGTGGCAAGTGCTGCGCGTGCATTCAAAGTGTCCATAGGAAAGCATTTTTCAATTAAATGCCTCCAGCGTCACAGATGCGCCTCTAGTGGCTGTCCGGAAGACAGCCACTAGAGGCTGGCTTAACCCTGCAATGTAAACATAGCAGTTTCTAAGAAACTATGTTTGCATCTGCAGGGTTAAAACCTGAGGGACCTGTCACCCAGACCACTTCATTGAGCTGAAGTAGTCTGGGTGACTAGTGTCCCTTTAATATACAGCTATGTGAAGGCATTAGCATTATCATTGTGTCCTAGGATATCTATATGTATAAGAGTGTTGGTGTTTTCATGTATATTGGTGGACCCGTATGTTTACCAGTATTCTATTTACTGAACAATTTGTGCATGATTACACTTCTGAATATATGCTGCATTTATATGTATACTATTATAAATGTATCTGAGAGTGTATCCATGTATTGTTAGAACACTATGGAGGAGATTTAGGGAAGTGTTGTGTAGTGAAAAAGGGTGCAAAGTACTAAATATGATGCAATTACCATGGAAAAGTAGAAGCAGCAGGCTATTTCTTTCCATTTTTGACTGCCCCATTTACATATCTGCACCAAACCTTTATAAATCTCCCCCTTTGTAACTATTTGTCTATATTGGTGCAGGACATCTGTCTGCTGTTACTTAATAAAATTTTAACAAGCTCAATGGCTCTATCTGTATGCTGATAGGAGCTATGTTTTTGTGGACGAATCTGAAATGGCCGTGCCTTTGCCCTTTGTTAGGGATGTTTTTATAATCCTTTTATTCTGTGCACACAGAGGGTAGTTTGCTTTTGTAACTGGGCGACTAGCTATTGCTATTTCTTTCTCGCTGGGAGACTGCTGGCAATGTCAGGGTTACATTGACTACAGCTTTGGAAAGGACAATAGCTTCAGACTGAGGAAGCCAGGTCTTTGTCATCTGGTCTGTACACTGATATAAATGTCTCTCTGAGAGGTTGCTTTGTGGGACATGAATAGACTTACAGAGGAGATATCTCTTGTTCTCCTCAGCAATAAACAGGGTTGGTGAAGCCAGAACTCTGTCACTGATCTTACAAACTGATATGGCAACATAGCTAGGTGGGGGGTGGGGGCTGATAGTGGGAGACACAGATCAGTTTTTTATATTATGCTTTATCCACCCTATTTATTGACAGTCTCACTCACAGATATCATGCCAAAAAAGAACAGCAATTAAAAATAAAAAAAAAGTATGTGTGTGTGTGTGTGTGTGTGTATGTATGTGTATATATGTATATATATATATATATATATATATATATATATATATATATATATATATATATATATATATATATATATATATATATATATATATAAAAAAGGGTATGTTGAGATAAATCTGTGTTTTAACTGATTCTTCGAGTGAACAGATATTGGTTTATTAGCTAAACAGTACACTAATGTGGTATGTGTACATCCAAATTGCTGAAGGAACCAGATGACAAAGTTCAACTATGCTGAGATTAAATTCTGAATATCACTGCATGTTTTAGTTTAGTAAACAAATATGCCTCTACGGCCGAAAAGCAAATGCAGGCGATTGCTGTTTTAACACTGTGAGTGCAAGTGCACTAGTATTCAGAAAGTTCATCCCTTTGCACATAAAAAAAAAAAAAAAAAAGATTGAAAGAGAGAAATCTACTTGGAATTCCACAGGTCTCACCTAAACTCATTAGCATGATTTTAAAGGCCCACTATAGTGCCCTGAGGGTGCCCCCACCCTCAAGGACCCCCTCCCGCCCGGCTCTGGAAGGGGAAAAGGGGTAAAAACGTACCTTTTTCCAGCGCTGGGCGGGGAGCTCTCTGCCCCCTCTCCTCCTCCAATCCGCCCTGTCGGCTGAATGCGCACGCGCGGCAAGAGCTGCGCGCGCATTCAGCCGGTCGCATAGGAAAGCATTCATAATGCTTTCCTATGGACGCTTGCGTGCTCTCACTGTGATTTTCACAGTGAGAATCACGCAAGCGCCTATAGCGGCTGTCAATGAGACAGCCACTAGAGGATTTGGAGGATGGATTAACCCATTTATAAACATAGCAGTTTCTCTGAAACTGCTATGTTTATAAAACAATGGGTTAACCCTAGAAGGACCTGGCACCCAGACCACTTCATTAAGCTGAAGTGGTCTGGGTGCCTAGAGTGGTCCTTTAAGCTTGGCCAAAAGTCAGATCCCTAGATGCTGTAGAACTACAAGTACCATGATGCTTTGCCATTCAGACATCTGACAAAGAAACATGGGAGCTGTAGTTAAATAAGACCTTAGGCCATGCCTATAATATAGCAAATTTAGATAAAGATTTCAATGTTCATAAGCCTTAGAAAGGTGTATAGGGGTGGCATAGATGCATTTTGTTCATGGATACAGCATGAAAAATTGTGATTTACTTCTCTTTCCAATGTTTCTTGGTTCTGTGCAGGAAATCAAAATGTTGTTGATAGAGAGTAAATAGAATTCTTTGTAGTTGCCAGAGAAGAGAGAGGGATTGTATGTATGTCTCTTGACTGTGTGTGTGTATATATATATATATGTGTGTGTATGTATGTATGTATATATATATTGCTATATGTGTATGAAATATGTTTATGAGAAAAGAAAACCCCATTTTCTAATAAATATAACCATTTGATAATTAGATAATATGCAGATGTATAAATCTGTGTTGTTTCCAGTGGAGCAATATGAAATGGAAGCATGACGAGAATTGGCTGGTCTAGCTTCCCCACTGAACCGTCCAGGTATTTGTACAGCTGTGCACAGACCTTGACTGGAAACTGTGCTGTGTATATGCAAGCATGTGATGGAGGCAAACTTGTCCGTTCTAAGCGGTTTGCGTGGGCTTATGCGTTCAAGTACTTTCATGGCTAGGTATACGTATTTTCAATGGAGACACTAATCATTACTTAGAGACTGGTTTCCAACCCTGTCACTACTCTTTATCTTTATCTGCTAATACAAAAAAAAGTAACACCAGACTAGCCTGTAGACTAGAGTAGAGAGGTAAACAGTGGAATCCCAATGAATCCTATTAAAACAAAAAGTTTTGTTCCAACCCTGTTGCCAAGTTCAACTAGCTAGCCACCACTTGTCCGTCACTAGTGGCCATAAAGGGTGAAGTTCACATGCTCAAGTGTGTATTTCTGTGCTTTACCAACAAGTCGCTAATGTACAAGTGAATGGTATCTGTAGTATCAGCTGCTGTTAGTCATAGGCTACAAATATTATACAGACTTGCCAACCTGGTTATAATTTGTGGCTGCTACAAACGCCCAGCTGTTGTTAATATTTACACATTACAGCACTTGCTAATAAGGTTGTAAACTAGCCCTTTGTTTCAATATGATGCAAAGGGATTTAGCTGTTATTACCTTCTTTACACCAGGACAGTGACTGGGTTTTTGGGTTAATGGCAGACACTGATGAGTAGCGTCAGAGTTGCAAACTAGACAGAAAGCAGTAACTAAGTAAATGTTGTCGGCTTCTATAGAAAATTTAATGGGAGTTGTTACCTGAGATTTGGCAACTCGTTTTCTGTGGCAGCTGACAGTAACTCCCAGCTCCTACTGTATAATATTTGCCATCACAACCAGTCGCTACCTGCTGGCAGTAAGAGGAATTTTGTCGAGTTGTGGTTAGCCTCTAAAAAGTATCAAAAACAACAATATTGTAAACTTTCCGACAGTATTTTACCAACTTTGTCTGTCAAATTCAGTTTTAATGATACTGTAGACCATTTTCTTTTTACTGAGGACGAGAAGCACATGCACCATGCTTGTCCAATCTAATGCTTCTCATAGGAAGCCTCAGATACAATACTTTGACATGATCAGTATTTGAGCACATTCCACGATGATCATCTCATAACCAAGTCAAACTTGGTTGTTATTGTGGAAGCACGTTCTAGTGGCTGTCAGGAAGACAGCCATTAGAGGTATCGTGCAAACAAAACATTGCTGTATTTACTGAATGGCAATGTTTTATATTGCAGTATTAAAACGACATGGGCACTGCACTCAGACCATTTCATTGAGATAATGTAAACAAGGACAAATATTGCACGTGTAGTATTTGTAAATTTAATCTAGATGACATAATTGATGAGTGTGTGTGTGTGTGTGTGCGCGCGTATATTTTGTTTCCCCCAAACGAGAGAGAAAAAAATAGCATTTTAACATTCAGTTGAGTTTATTTTAAATAAATATATATATATATATATTTTTTTTTTTTTTTTAAACAGCCAACAACTTCACTAGAGTGCTCCTCAGATGTTTACCAATAATGTTTAATAGTCTTGCTTAGACTGCTTGGGGTTGAGGGGAAAAGGGTAGTATTTAGTAGGCCACGGTGAGATCCATTTTAATGACTTCAGATTCAAATAATCAATGTTTAGCTTACATTGCTATTATGTAATGAATACCTGCAATTACTTCCTGGCCAATTCTGTGCTTAAATCCTTGCCCTGCATATTTTTCTTTTTGCCGTCTTCAAGGAGAATTTTTACCTGAAGCTAGCATTCAGATGATCAATTTAACATTTGTGTGTGCTGAATATAATGACCATTTTTAAAATTAACTGTTGTTCAAAGAATACCTATTTAACGGCTATTGAATGTATGTTATCTATATGCCAAATCTGGAAGAAGTAATCTAGAATGTTAAGGTTTGTCTTCTGAAAGGGAGGGGGGATACGTATAAATTATGCATTTCTGTTTGGTGTGTGTTTATATTACCATTTACTGTGCTTCTTGCATGCTTGAGGTGAGCAAGATTGATTAATGCACCCATATAAGTGTATATGTATTATTTTGGTATAACAGTGAGTGATATAGGTTTTAGGACTTTGTCAAAGGTTATTAATTATAGGGAGAATTGCTAGAATTTCAATGTGAATTTAAAATTGTAGGCCGAAATAGCAACATTTGAAAAACTATACAAATCGGTTTTATGGTTAGTTTGGCCTATAATTTGAAATTCACTTTTTAATTTTTGTCACTTCATACTTTTATGAATGAATGTCTTTGTTTCAGTTAAACCCAAGGTTACACAAAATCTAAAGCTAAACAAGCTTTTGACCTTAAAGGGACACTATTTAGAGACCTTAAAGGGACACTTGGCAACAGGGTTGGAACAAGACAGATTGATATAGTTGTTCTGGTATCTACTGCCTGTCCCTGCAGGATCTTTAATGTTAACACTGCCTATTCATAGAAATGGCAGTGTTTATATTACTGCCTAGGAACATGGCCACCAGAGGTGATTCCTGTGTCAGTGCTGCACAGTGTGCAGCAGTGACGTTCCGCATCTCTACGCTCTACATTGAGGTGCTGAATGTTCCCCCATAGAGATACATTCATTGTGTTTACAACAAAAAGCCTGCAGGGGCATGAATAGCCACCAGAACAACTACATTAAGCTATCGTTGTTCTGGTGACTATAGTGTCTCTTTATGCTAACATTGTTTTGATGCCAGTAGTGTCCCTTTACATTTTATTGCTGTGGAGCCCATCAGTATTGACAACACATTGCTGTGGAACTTGGAGATACATTCATGCACTGCCACAAATTACTATGCATATTTAATGCTGCATACCTCCCAACATTTCAAGTGCACAAAGAGGGATGCTTTAATTTTAGAAGTGTGTTGAGGGTGTAGCCAGGGGCTGGAGTGTTCTAATACAAGACATTTGAGGTGACCTACTAATAAAAATTTATGCAACTAATACTAAATAAATAAATTAGAACAAGAACACTGTATCTTATGTGATTTCTAACCACATTTGTTATAGTTGAAAGACACATTACTGTGAGTAGGATGGCTTTGAAGCTCTGTTACACACTCAGACCCAAACAATGTGGTGCTCCGAGAAAAGAGGGACATAGTGATTTGGGTTTAAAATAGGGACAGCTGGGATTTTGGCCCCAAGAAGACATTTGCACTGTGAAAACAAGCTATAGTGCAGGGAAACTAGTTAACTTTTCTAGGTGAGATTTTGTAAAGTTGAAAATAATCTGGCAATCGAAAGTTTAATATATGACTGGACATTTTCCCCCCACTCACTAATGATGATTGGTAGTCTGAGCCTTCAGTACTTTTTATGCTATATTTTGTAAACAAAATTTGGAAATCATCAAAAAAGACTTGGGTACACATTTTCTCTAAATAGTATGTATATATTCACATGGGCTGTGTCGAATACTTTAAAGTAGGTATGTTACATATTTAAAGCCTATATTTTATATAGTTAATTTTATTGCTTGACGTTGATTAAATGCTTACAATAAGTAATATGTTTATAAGACATTTACTTTATCTGTATGCCAGAATTTGTGTGCAAGACATATTTACTACTTGTTTTAGAATTTAAATTACTCATCAGTTGCACTGTCTCTTTGGTGGAAGCTTATTTTTCAAGCCCAGGGTAATTTGCACCTTTTGTTTGTACTGCCACTGAGCTCTATACAGTTGCGGTGAAATAGTCTATAACATTTAAAGGCACACTATAGGGTCAGGAACACAAACATGTATTCCTTGACACCCCTTAGCCCCCTTAAAAGCAATCAAAACTCACCTTATTTCCAGTGCTGCGCCGGTTCGTCGGTTCTAGCTCCGCCCCCTCGGTGACATTAGCAGAATTGCTGATTTTTAGCTAATCCAATGCTTTCCCATGGGCTGAAATCGGCAAGGGGACTGGGCCAAACGCCATTTTGGCCAATCAGCACCTCCTCATAGAGATGCATTTAATCAGTGCATCTCTATAAGAAAAATCAAGCGTCCCCATGCAAAGCGTAGAGACGCTGAACGGCACTGCTGCCTACTATGCAGCACTGAGCCAGGAAGCACCTCCAGTGGCCATCTGAGTGGCCGCCACTTGGAGGTGTCCCTAGGGGCAATGTAAACACTGCCTTTTCTCTAAAAAGGCAGTGTTTTCATGAAAATGCCTGAAGGCAATTTGGAGTGCCTGTGAGTTTTTTCCTCTTGGATTATTGTACTGGGATTGCTGGTCCTGCTATGGAGCACCCTTGGCCGTTGGGATTGGGTGCGGTTCTCATCACTTACTCTGCTCTACAGTGGCAGGTGGGCATACCCTCTTATGGCCATTGGATGTAACTAAAAACCTAAATTTAAAAATATATATACATAGGGATTTGGGAAAGAGCGCAGGTAACTTTTTTCTTTCATGTTTATTCAGTGGTGTCACAAGGAGGGGCGGGGGGTGTGGACCGCACCAGGCTGTGCATCAAGGGGGGGCACCACCGACACAAGCAAGGCTGGCGCGTCCATAAGGCGGCACAAGCAGCCGTCTTCGAGCGCACATCCCCAGGCGGCGCCAGATTGGAGTGACCGGCAGGAGGTGGGAACACAGCGCTCCCTTCTGCCAGGCAGTCTGTGTAGGGTGGCCGAGCGGAGCAGTGCGCACCGTGGCACAGAAAATTTTGTTTCCTGTACCCAGCCGGACTAAAAGGAAGTGCTCACTGAGAGAGTACTTCCTGTCAGTCCAGCCGGGTTCAATAAACTGAAGCTCCTGTACCATGGTCCGCTCTGCCTGGCCACGCTACCAGGAAGGTAGGAGACACACCGGGGACGAGGGGGGAAGAAACACTATGGGAGTGGGAGAGGAAAGAACACTATAGGACAGGTTATTGGGAGTGGGGGGAGGAAAGAACACTATGGGACAGGGGAGTGGACAGGGGAGGGGAAAGACAGGAGGGGGGAGGAAAGAACACTATGGGACAGGGGAGTGGGGGATATGGACACACTATGGGACAGGGAGTGGGGAGGAAAGAACACTATGGGACAGGGGAGTCACTATGGGACAGGAAAGAACACTATGGGACAGGGGAGTCGGGGAGGAAAGAACACTATGGGACAGGGGAGTCGGGGGAGTCGGGGGAGGAAGAACACTAGCGGGACACTAAGGTACAGGGTAGGGAAGGACCACTAAAAGAGAAGGGCGAGGAACATTAATGGGAATGGGGGGCACTAAGAGTCAGGAAAGGGGTGGGAGAGGAACATTAAGGGACAAGGAGGGCGAGGAACAGTAGGAGACAAGGGAGGTAGGGGAGAGAAACACTAAGAGACAAGGGAGGTAGGGGAGAGGAATACTAAGGGACAGGGTAGGAAGGGGAGAGGAACACTAAGGGAAAAGGAGGGGGTTGCGAGGACGCCATTGCTTTTATTGTAGACAAGTACATCTTTACCCTTTTTAGCAGGGTCACAAATTATGTACGTGGAATTATCAGTGGAAAAGTAGCTTACTGACCCAAATCAGTGATGCTGCAATAAATACATCAATACAATACAATAGGCCTGTTCCAAAGAAATCTTACTAGCTAAAACAGCATGGACATCCTATTTTGCATACTGACCCAGAAGTTAAATCCCCCACCACTGTTTTAGTCCCTTGTTATCGGATTAAAATGTTATGCTGCACTGCTTCATATAGTTATATGTAGTGATTGAGATTGTGTTTTTTTTTTTTGGAAATGTAACCTATTTCTGCTTTATTATTCTCAGGTATGGCCTCTCACCTGCAGATCTTCTCCTCCCACGGCCTCCCGTTGAGTGCTTTCTGTAGTGCGAAGAAACCGAAGTTGGAATTAAGCCCTACCTGGGATATGACCGGTTACGGCTGCCATAGCAAGGTCTATAATCCAGGCAAGAGCAGCTCCACATCCGGCCAGCCAGTGCTCACCCACGCCTCCCTCCTTCAAGCACCGTATGAGCAAACGGTCATATTCCCTACCAGTGCAGGCCACATTGTGGTGACCTCATCCAGCGCTTCTTCAACAGCAGTGGGTGGTCAAGCGCTTGGCGGCCCCCAAACCAACCTAATGCGTCGAAGTACGGTTAGCCTTCTGGACACCTACCAGAAGTGTGGCTTGAAGAGGAAGTGTGAAGAGTTGGAGAACAACAGCAGTGTGCAGATTGTGGATGAGCATCCTCCCATGACCCAGAACAATGCAAGTGGTGCCACAGCTGCCACAACTTCCACGGCCACTTCAAAGAACAGTGGCTCCAACAGTGAAGGAGATTACCAGCTGGTACAACATGAGGTCTTGTGCTCGATGACTAATACTTATGAAGTGCTGGAGTTCTTGGGCAGGGGCACCTTTGGTCAGGTAGTAAAATGCTGGAAAAGAGGAACCAACGAGATAGTAGCCATAAAAATCCTAAAGAATCACCCGTCATATGCTAGACAAGGTCAAATCGAAGTGAGCATTTTAGCCCGGCTGAGTACAGAAAGTGCAGACGACTTTAATTTTGTGAGAGCCTATGAATGTTTCCAGCACAAGAATCACACCTGCCTTGTGTTTGAAATGCTTGAGCAGAATCTCTATGACTTCCTGAAGCAAAACAAGTTCAGCCCATTGCCCCTTAAGTATATTCGTCCGGTCCTGCAGCAGGTTGGCACTGCACTCATGAAATTAAAGGGCCTAGGACTTATTCATGCCGATTTGAAGCCTGAGAACATCATGCTTGTTGACCCTTCCAGGCAACCATACAGGGTCAAGGTCATCGACTTTGGTTCTGCCAGTCATGTCTCCAAAGCTGTGTGTTCAACGTATCTGCAATCCAGATATTACAGGTGAGAGAAATTAAATATTAAGGTGTGTGTGGGTGTTTTTTTTTTGTAGGATGTGGAAAGTGAAGGCAATAGTACTCCCGTTTGTGATAGGAGTACTTAGGGCTGTAACTCCCAAGTTGGGAAGGTGGCATCAGCAGATTCCATGTAGTACATTGCAGCATGCGCACACACACAGCCACCATTAAAACCACTGTCGGGTGTAGTGAATAACATTGATTATATTGTCACAGTGGTACCTGTCTAGGGGTGGGGCATATATGAAGCAGCAGGTGAACAGTCGGTTCTTAAATTTCATAAGTTGGAAACAGGAATAATTGGCAAGTGAAAATTTCTGAATGACTTTGACAAGGGCCAAATAGTCATGGCTAGATGAGTGAGTCAGAGCAACTCTGAAACGGCAAGTTTTGTGGGGTGTTCCCAGTATGTAGTGGTTACTACCTACCAAACGTGGTGCAAGAAAGAACAACCGATGAACTGGCGTCCGAGTTATGGGCGCCTAACATCTCATTAATGCACTTGGGGAGCGAAGGCTAGTTAGTCGGATCACACAGAAGGAGCTGCTGTAGCTCAAAAGCTCCCTCACTAACACACACACACCCACCCACACAGAAGCTCCCTCACTAGCACACACACAGAAGCTCCCTCACTAGCACACACACACACAGAAGCTCCAACACTAGCACAAATACACAGAAGCTCCAACACTAGCACAAATACACAGAAGCTCCCTCACTAGCACACACACAGAAGCTCCCTCACTAGCACAAATACACAGAAGCTCCCTCACTAGCACACACACACACACAAGCTCACTCACTAGCAGGCACACACACTACCTCACTAGCAGATGCGCACACACACACACACACACACACACACAGAAGCTCACTCACTAGCAGATGTGCGCACACACACACACACATAAGCTCACTAACTAGCACATACGCACACACACACACACACATAAGCTCCCTCACTAGCACACACTCAAACTCACTCACTAGCAGGCACACACACACACACACACACAAACTCACTTGCAGGCACACACACAAGCTCACTCACTAGCAGATACACACACACAGAAGCGCACTTACTAGCAGAAGCACACACACAGAAGCTCACTCACTAGCAGATGCACACACACAGAAGCTCACTCACTAGCGGATGCGCGCACACACACATATACACACACACACACACACACAAAGTCACTCACTAGCAGACGCACATACACAGGAGCTCCCATGTAATCGCGTTACATGCCGCTTACCTGATCGTGCTTATCAGGGCCAGGGTTGGCAAATCCCAGTTTAGTAGATAAAATAAATTGTATCCAGGCACTCAGGATTGCTGCAGAAAGGCAGGTTTATTGGAACAAAAACCTGCCTTTCTGCCGCAATCCTGAGTGCATGGACCTAATTTATTTTACTTACCTGATCTATGACCATAAGCACTTAATATCAAAATATTAATGTATGATGTCAATAATGAGCATTGAATGTTTGTATTAAGGATGTCATAGAGGATCACAAACCCCTTTTTTGCTTGATGATGACCTACTATTTTGGTACAAATGTGGGTACAATGTGTGTTTTGAAAGCTGACAGTTATTGGGTTATATTTGATCTAGCTAATGGCAGGATGCAGTTGTGCTGCTTGAGTGAATTCTTGTAGACTTCACTTCCCTCTTAAAACCCCTTTCCCCTGCCTTCTCATTCTCCTGTCTTGTGGTTAGAGACAGGGTCAAGAAAAGTTCTAACATGGAATATAATGGGGAAAAAAAACCTTTAATCTTCTTTCTTTTACCATGAATCTTAACCCCACAGTCCTGGAGAAGTGTGCCACACCTGTGTTCTAGTATTGTCTGCAATACAACATTCTTTCTCCCATCCCATCAAAACGTGGTACAAAACAAAAATATGTTTGCCACTACTAGAATACAAAGCTTGCTTGCTTTATTATAGTTTACAGTACTCATAATTTAAAATGGATATTTTATTTTATGAAACCTTTAACACTTGCATACCTTCCAATATGAACCTGCTCTCTGATTCCTCTTATTGTTCAGCTCCTCATATCTGTGTTTCTTTTTCTAAATTTGGTAGCATCATACTATCATAACTGGTGTAAAGTGGAAATTAAAAGTTTTGGATAAGTTGATAAAATACGTGTTTCATGGAAGTTTGTTTGATAGGCATTATTAAAAATGTGTTAACTGGGAAGTACCATAACCACTGCACATTGTGTTATTACAGCTTATTGTGGAGGTTATGGTGTTAGGTAGCCATCACTGTATTCCATTGGTTTTTTTTTGCCAAATCTTTTTCAGGCAGTTTTACAAAAAGCAGAACATCCAACATCCTAAATTGTAGACCTCATGTTGAGGAAGTTTCACTTCCTCTTTATCTCTCCATATATGTGCACAGCATTAACATATATTATTTGTGACTGAATCGTCCTATACCCAGTTCTCACAGTCCCATGTTGCACATTGCACTCACTCTCACAAGCGGAGGAGTAGGCTTTTGGTTTTAAGGAATCCTCTGGGTATTCTGGACCGGCTGCAGAGGCTATGAATGTGTTTTTTCAGGAGCACATGGCGCTCATTGCCCTGATGAGATTATCCATACCAAATCACCTTCCCAGATAGTTTACTCAGTCACAACTCACATGAAAGAAGATCTGGTGGAGTTTATTCGTCATATGATCTGTAGAATGTGCAGTTACGACAGGTAAAAGAACGATTCTTCCATACAGGATAGCAGAGAAACAAGTCACATATGAATGTACAGCATAGAATACACTAGAACAGAAAAAAGGGGAGGGGAGTACCTGGAGCAGCATGCAAACTATGGAGTGGCCCAAGGGACAAATTTAAGATGAACATTAAAGAAACAGTACATAATAATAAAACAATATCATGTAACATGACACTGGGTTTTATCAAACCACACTGAGACTGCACCCATCGCGTCTTAGCAACACAATTATGCAATAACTTGTAGTGAGTATGGTGCCTGAAGTCCCTTTTAATTTGTTTGTTTTTAACAAAACCTATAGATCAACGATGCCCACTTTTTGGCCTTCTTGCTGTTGTCGAACTAACTAGCCAGAAATGTTTGTGAGCTGCTGACTAATGTAAATCGTCTTTTGTGCTGATTGTAGTTCATACTGCTGTATCCACAGCACTCTATTGATCCCTGGCCTGTTTAGAACCAGAAGATACAGTGGCAGAATCCCCTAGGCTCAAATCTAATATTTACTCATCTGCTTAGTGTGAGGCAGATACAGGTTCTGATTGATGCTGTACATAGCCCAGGGCATTTTAGCATTAGATCAGTGTGGCTTGACCTGCTCTTGCAGAGTGATCAGAATACTCCTCTTTCTTTGTGTGCATTATCAGGAGACTAAAGAGGTCTTCATTGGATGGTCTACCCTCTGGCTACATGCAGTGCCCTCCTGCAGTGTGAATATTGGAAAAGTCATTGCTTGTTGTCTGTCACATGTATGCCAGAGCCAAAAAATGTGACTAACTTTAAGCATCTGCTTTGTAGCCCTTGTCATTGTTTAAATGCAGACATTACAGGCTATATGCTGTTAGAAGTAAAATGTAAAAAAATAACAAAAAACGGGAAAGCATTGGATTGGCTGAGCTTGTGAAGTTTGATGATCTCAACCGAGGAGGAGCCAGCCACAAGGAGACCTGTGCAGTGCTCAAAAAAGGACCTTGTGCCCTAAAGTTATTGTCCATTTTCCCATCCCGCTCCCCCGTGATTAAAGATTTAAAAAAATAAACAGCAAATTTAAACACTTGCCTGATTGCACTAGTGGGGACCTAATGCACATACGCGACGAGCGCTGCATGCACCTTATGCCTACCCCATAGGAAAGCATTGAATGCAAAATGGGAGGACGTCCAGCATTGTTTCACAATGGTGAACTCTGTTAAACTGCAGAAAGCCCCTCTAGTGGCTATCTGGTAGACAGCCACTGGAGGCAGTCTTAGTCCTGCAATGTAATTATTGTAGTTTCTCAAAAACTGCAATGATTTTCATTGCAGGACCAAGTGGGACAGGGTCACTGCACCTAGACCACTTCATTGGGATTAAAGATATACTATAGTGCCAGGAATATAATGAAAAACACTTTATTTACTTGCCTGATCCCAGCGACGATGTCCCTCAGTGCTGGCTCGAAGCGCCGCCCACCTTTGACGTCCTGTGACGAGCGGGCTCTAATGCGCATGCACAGCAAATGCCATTAGACTTCCCCGTAGGAAAGCATTGAATCAATGCTTTCCTATGGGCAAAAATCTGACGCTGGATGTTTTCATGAAGGGTGTGAGGACGTCCAGCATCAGATACCGGACCAAAGGTCCATTTCAATTCAGGAAGCCATCTAGTGGCTGTCTGGTAGACAGCCATTGAGGACAGACTTAGAGCTGCAATATAAACTAAGCTTAAAAAGGGACACTGCACCCACTAAGTGCAAAAGGGACACTGCACCCAGACCACCTCAATGAACTGAAGTGGTCTGGGTGCCTACAGTGTCCCTTTAAGTAACCTGGGTGCTTATAGTGTTCCTTTTTAAAAAAAAAAAAAAAAAATGCCTGTAGCTTGTGATGATGTTTTTTTAAAAAAAGTTCAATAGTTGAGTCGTTTATAAGAATTGAAATGAATCCTAGTAAACTCTTTGCTTTTCTTAGGAACGTTGAGAACAGGGAATTCAAAGAATGGTTTTTAATAAATGTGAACTGATTGCTGGTATCACACATTTATCGATTCTTGAGTGTGTCCGTAACTGACTCTGGGGGCATGAATTTTTTTTTTTAAATGTGATTCCAAGATGGCTACCGCATGTAGAAAATATATCTTACTGTAAGTGTCAATTACAGCATAATTTATATAGTCTTGCTTAGATTCTAATTCTGTTGATCTGATATTTAGGTAAGAAAAAAATGTAGTGGCATTTCTGTTTTAATATGCATAAATGGTATCCAGACACACGCAATGTCCCTTTAAGTTGTTTGCTATTTTATTTCGTTTATCAGGTGATGGGATCCCTTTAGTCTAAAGCTGTTATTACATAAAATAAGGCAGAAACAATCATTGCAGATATATAGACATTGTTTGCTTTGTTCTAACAAACCTGCTGTTTCTGATAAAGGAATAGTGCTTTCTATGTCATGTTTGAATAAATGAACACCTTATAATTAACTGTAATTTACACATTTGCTATATCATATGTATTGCTCATTTCTTTTAAAAGAAAAGGTTTTGGCAGAGAATGATTAGTGAGGAAACAAATAAATATCACAGACCACAGTTCCAGTATTGCTTTACATTCTTTATTCCTGCATTGCAGCCGCACAGTCTCTAGGGAATCAGCAGGTATCCAGCTTGTTGGGAGATTTATGTGCTGGTTGATTGCTGCTGTTCAGTGACATTTGCAACAACATAATAATAATTATGATAAAATAAGAACTTTATATACTGTGTGTGTGTGTGTGTATATATATATATATATATATACACACACACAGTATATAAAGTTATTTTAAAAAAATATCCCTTTCTGTATTTGCTGATTAAAACTTTCTGTAAGGTAAGATGTTAAATTTAAATGCTTCAGAGATTTGCAAGCATTGCTTTCAGGAACTTTAAATTAAGGAACACACAGCATTTATTTCAGTTAGAAAGAAAGCTGGTCTGACAGCGGGAGAGGGGCATTTGGGTGGGGGTGGGTTGTCAGAAGGGGGGCAAGGAATGGTGCAGAGGGAGAGGTAGATGAAAAGAATGGGAGGGAAGCATTGATCTTTGGCGAGGACCAAAGCCACACTTTGCAGAATAATCCTCTCTATGTATCCCTTGCTCCCTTTGTCTCCCTCCTTCCATCTGTGTCTCTGTATCCAACTTCCCATCTCTCTGTATCCCTCGCTCCCCAATCCGTTCTTCTCTTTTCACCCTAGGTCCCCATTCCTCTTCTGCCTGCTCTACAGCTCTTCCCTCTTTCTCTGCCTCCATTCTGTTTGCATCTCTCTGTTTCAATCTCTCTCGCTCTCGTTTTTCTCATTTTCTCTCTTTGTGTCTCCCTTTCTTTCTCTGTATCCCTCAATCCCTCCTCTTCAGCTTCTCATCCTTTCTGGCACACAGTAGGTTAAATCCTTTGAGATATTGTTCAGTGAGGAGGACAATGATGGTGCACTGCAATCACATAAAAGACTGTTAGATGTTAATTGTTGGTAATAATTAAAATCCCACTTTTTGCAAGTACTGTATGCTGTAACTATGTCCTAAACAATAAAGAAATGTGGGTTTATTTTTTTTAAAGCATCATTACCATATTTAAGAATGTATTTTTATTCTAATTCAAAAATATTTTAGCCATGATCGTAGTGTGAGGTGTGAGCAGCTGTGTATGATTTCCTGGTCATCATTTTACTGCTAAATTGTTAATACTTTCTGTTTCTACTGGTAGATGTTTTGAATATAAATCTTACAAAATTTTAACACTGACCTGCATAATGTATCATCCATGTAAAAAAAAATCTGTGTATATATTTAGATCGGTGATAAAGCATAATATATCTCCCATGTGGAAAAAAAAAATCTGTGTATATATTTATATCAGTGATAACATTTGGCATTCCAGCTGTTAGCTACTGGATTTCTAAATGGTTTCAACTGGATAATCATCAAGTTAGGTGTGTATGTGTGTGTGTCTGTCCGTATTTGTAGATGCTTGTGAACCTTATTTTTGCAAAATACACATTAAAGGTCCAGCGCGCACACGACTGTTACAGTTTAAAAAACATTTTTTACAAGGCTACAGAAGTCATTTCTGAATATATTTATTAAATACTCATACTGATTGTGTTGGAGTTTCAGTTACATTCCCACACAATCAAGATATAAGACAGAGTAAAGACTGCTCTTTTTTTTTTTTCTTTCACATTTGACCTGTCCCGTAGGACAGCGTTGATAAAAGGCAGAACATTTTCAGTTTCCAGCAGCAGTTACTTGCTACATTTGTTTTAAAAGGCATTTTCTTTTCCATTGCAAGTAGTTCTGTGGAAGATCTCACAGCCTTGCAGTTGCAGAAGCTACCATAGTTCACTCTGGCACATGCGTAAAGTACTACAGTAATGAGGGCTTTTTGCAGATGCAGCACAAGGAGATGGAGAAAGACCCCATGAGGAATATGGGGAATGCAACCACACTAAGTGGGTATTTTGCAGAATATAGAAAGACCACAAACACGACAGAGCTACCTTAAAATCACCTATTTGCTCATAGAGTGTTTAAGGCCACCATGACTTTCAAAGGGCCCCAATATTGGTGAGTCCAACACTCCTTCAAAATAGTTTAAAATTCCATCTCTACATTGTCAGTGTGTTTACCTATTTAAAAATATATTCAATGCAGAGGAATTGAGCCAAGGAGAGCGGAGGA
Source organism: Pelobates cultripes (assembly GCA_933207985.1). NCBI lineage: Eukaryota > Metazoa > Chordata > Amphibia > Anura > Pelobatidae > Pelobates > Pelobates cultripes. The sequence continues at coordinate 224,012,857 of OW240914.1, forward strand.
GATGTCCCACAGGACATCCCTCTGCTATTAACCCATAGCAACCACTGCGCATGTGATGTGGTTACTGTGATAAGTCTGTATTATTAGCGCCTTCACTCCATATAGACACTGGCATGCTGACAACTAAGCCAGCGTGTCGGCATTATGGAGGGTGTTTGCGCTGCTTAGAGAAGTGTCCCAAAAGAGGGCAAACAAATGAATTCCTGTGGAGGAGCACATGCTGACCAGAGGTGGAGTGTTACAGAAGTGTAACACCCACCTCTTTAATGAGATCACAACGGGGGAGCAAACTGGCCATATAAGGCATAAACGTTTCCCTTGAACATTGGAGATTAATACAATTAGAGTTATTTACAATTTTTTTATATAGGGCCAATATATTCTACAGCACTGTATAATAGGTAAACAAGACAAACATTTAATTCTAACAAAACAAGGTTGACATATTGGAACAGTAGATGAAGAGGGCCCAAAGGAGTTGTTAACTACAAAACTTCACAGCTTAAATGGATTCTATAGTGTTAGGAATACAAAGTTGTATTCCTAGCACTGTAGTGCCCTCTGTGCCCCTTCCTCCCCCTCATCTCAGAAAGGATTAAAAATAAACAACAACAAAAAAACGTAACCTTTATTTTACTTTCTCAAAAACCGCAATGTTTTGCATTGTAGGACTAAGGGGGGCAGGGATATTGCACCCCGAACCACTTCAACTAGATGAAGTGGTTTGGGTACCTATAGTGTCCCTCTAAACCACTTCCACAGAGACTCTACAAATGTATGTTTTCTTTTGCTCACATCTAGTTGGGACCTACAAATTTTATTTTTTGTGTGTGTTGTATCCTTATGTGTATGTTTGTTTTTTCTAAATGTTGGTCTGTAGAGCAGCATGGCTGCTAAAATGCATGTCTTGGGTTTTTTTACATTTAGGCAGACTGAACATCCTGGGAATTCTTCTTCAGAAACACCTGAAATACCTAGGTTACCCATCACTGGTTTATACTGTGAAACACTGACGGTCAGAATGCTATAAAAATAACATGAAGGCTAACTGAGGAGGGAGGTGGGTGATGATGTAAGAGTGTCAAAGATATAGTGGGGGAGATGTGTTAGCAGTGCGCTGCAGTACACACTGTGCACCATTCACAAATGCATATCTGAAAGAAACAATACGCACATTTGGAACACCATCTTCAGTAATGTTTGTGGAAAAGTACAGACGTTGGCAATTCTGTGTCCTTTCAAAAGCCACTGTATATAATTTTTTTCCTGCCTCAATTTATTTCTATTGATTTTTTTTACTATCCCTTACCCACGCATAATGAGTATATTCTCTTGATTCAATTTCTTAATGAACAATTTGTAATTTGTTACTTTGCTTTCTGGAGATTTTATAATCCATGTACCATAATAATGTACATTTATGACACTTTAGTTATTAGAAACATTGTTTTGACATCTTAGTATTGATATTGTTTACTAGTATTGAAATTGAATATCCTGCACTGTGCTATTAAAACTCTGCATGTACATTGCACTGAAATATATATCTGATCTTTGCTGCTTCTCTGCTCAGGGGGCTGAAAAATGCACAAAGATGGGAAAATAGACCATTGTATTATTTCACATGGCTTTTGTGCATTTGGAGAGTGTTAAACAAAATTTGACTTTCTCTTTAGTTGTTTTTCTGTATTTACTCATCTAATGATAGGCTGAGAGTGCTAGACCAGGGGTTCCCAATTAATTCTTCCTGTGGATCCCTTTGACATAGTTTATCAATGTCGTGGAAAATGGTGCCATTGTTTTGTATGTATGTATGTGTATATCTTACACACACTGACACATATACACACACCTTGCCACACAGTGTGTGTGTGTGTGTGTGTATGTGTGTATCTGTGTTTGTATGTGTCTGTATATCAAGGTGTGTGTATCTGTGTTTGTATGTGCCAGTGTGTATGAATCTGACACACAGATACACACACACTGGCAGATAGTGGCACAAAGATACACACACTGACACAGATACACACACCTTGACACACAGTGTGTGTCAAGGTGTGTGTATCTGTGTGTGTATATCTGTGTTTGTATGTGCCGGTGTGTGTCAAGGTGTGTATATCTGTGTTTATATGCGCCAGTGCGTGTATCTCTGTGTCAGTGTGTGTGTGTGTGTGTATATGTATCTTACACACAGAACACACCTTGACACACAGATACACACACACACACACACACACACACACACACACACTCAGATACACACTGACACACACATCTTGACTCGCATATACATACACACTCACAGTGACATATACACACTTGCACCCACAGATACATACTGGCACATACACACACATACACACACTGACACACTCAGATTCACAAACACACTGGCACACACACACACACACACACACACTTAAGATACACACTGTGACACATACACAAACCTTGACACACTCAGACACACATACTCTTTGACAGACACACATACGCTCTCACTGACAAACACACATATACTCTTTGACAGACACCCAAACACCCTAACAGACACACAATTTTTAAAAAAATGTTTCATACACCCAGCCCCCTACCTTTTAGGAGTGCTGGTATGGAGTTCCTGTGTTCCTGTGGGGCGGCTGGTGAGCGGTCCCTGGGGTACAGTGGGGCTGCTGAGCGGCTGGCGTGCGGGCCGTGAGGGACCAGTGATCTCCCTGCTCGGCTCCCTTGCGCGCCTCTTAGTGATGCCTGAGCCCGAGTGACGTCATATTCCGGCTCCAGCATCACTGCTGTGCGTGCGAGGGAGCTGAGCAGGGAGATCACTGCTCGCTGCTCCATCGCCGCCCCCCAGTAATTTTTTTTATTTTTTACTTTTGACGGAACCCAAATTAATGTTCCGCAGAATCCCAATTGGGAAACTCTGTGCTAGACTAACCCATATTACACTGAGCATAGTGCCTATGATGCGTAGAATTCCCCTTTATGAATGTGAGTATATCTTCCTTAAAAGACCATTAAAGCGACTCAATGAAATGATCAGGTTGCAGTGGTTCTGTGGGTTTAACACTGCATTGTAAAACCTTACAGTATTGCAGAAACAGCAATGTGTACATTGCAGGGTCATACTGACAGGCACTAGAGGTGCTTGCTGCTGCAGTAGAGTACGGCGTAAGCTGATAATGTGATGGCACCCCCCATAGGTAAGCAGAGATTCAATGCTTTCCTATGGGGAGATTTGATGCGTTAGCCACTCCTGTGCATCGGGTCCCTAATGTTTATCTATGATTGGATATTCGTGTAGGAGGACATACTTCCTCTTTGACGCTGTAGGTGGAGGAGAGATAAGTAGCGCTGAGGGAGCCTTTTTAGAAAAGGTAGCGGTGGGGGGTACAATAAACGTAGGGACAGGAATACAGGTTTGTAGTCCTAACATTTTATTGTTCCTTTAAACCCTCTGAATCGGTTTATTTTTAACAGGCAAATGTTTGGTACTATTGTAAAGGAGGAATAATTATTTAAATTTAATCAAGGTTACTACCCCATTAAGATATGCATTTAATGAAACTCATCATTCCAAGGATTTTACCAAACATCTATTATATCATGAATATTGCAGTACCTTGTGGCATGAAATAGTTCAGATTAGAGTCTTAATTCTATAATTATTGCAACATGATGCCTTATCAGACTCACTCAGTCACTAAAGCATGATTTTACAGTGTTATGCCGCTTAACAAAACTGCTCAGACCTAAAAGAATTAAGACGCTTATCAAAGTGTTGCAATTGATTTGTGAATTGACATTCTAGTTCCACATCTTGTTTATGGCCTTTTTTTTAATTATTATTTAGTTTTTGACATTTCTTAAATGTCATGACATTGAGTGGGAAATGTATCACAGAGCATTGCATTTATACTACAGGAAACAGTATACTGATAAAATATTAGCTTAATATTGCATGTAAGAATTGACATTTGACTCCTTTTTGTCATCAAGCATTTGTATGCTGTTTCTTTTATGAGGTACATTACTATGGTATTTATAACAGGCTAGCAATTTATTAATAATAGTAAGGGTAGAGAGAAACCTGGGAATGCTATTTGTGTTATTAATTACTAGGAATATACATATGAATATAATACTACACAGTCTTATGTTGAAACTTAAATAAAAATAGTGATGATATATATACAGAAAATTACAAACAAATTAACAAAATAGCGCAATGAAAATTGAAAAGTAGCATGCCTGAAAATGTAGGGAAAACACAGCAATTATTACTTATGGAAAAAAACTAAAATAATAATGCTGAAATGCCTCAAATGGTCCCTAAATATTTGTTTCAACGCCTTGATCTGACCATCAAGAGAATTCTATTATTTAGCTAAACCTACGTTTGTTGGTGATGTAATTTAAATGCTTCTGCAGGTTAAAGAAACGCTCCAAGTACCCAGTGTTCATTTTGGCGGCAAATTTCAGTTTAGTTTTAGTCCTAGTCTTTTCACTAAGAAGCCATTTTAGTTTTATTTGTATTTTAGTCATCTGCACTGTTTGTCGATTAATATTTGACTAATATTGTTAGTTGATAAAATTAACATGGCAAGTACAATATGCACCAGGGTGGGTTTGATTTAAATCAAGTACATTTTAAATCCTGATTTAATGGGTTACGTCAACCAAAAGCCAGTGTTCTCATAATGCACTGGAATTGGTTGTAGTGACCCCCAACATGGGAAAAAAAGGGCTTAAATTTGCCCCCCCCCCTTTTTTTTTCTTGCCAAAGCTAAATGAAGGGTGACAAGGAAGGAGTGTATCGCCATTGGCTGTGCAATACCAGTATGTTGTGCATGCAATCCAGTTTTCACAGATTCGATGTAACCAGGCCCGGAACTGGAAATGTTCATTAAGACTCTGTTGAATTTCACTGAAATTCCAACCCAGTTGAAGGATATCATAAAATAAAGTAGGAACTACTATTATTCTGACACGCGTCAAACAATCTCCAGTCTAATAGGTTAATCACTCTTATTTTGAGAACAACTATTTCTGAACTTTGTATGTTTATTTTATAAAATTTTTGCTGTCGAAAAGTGCATGTTATTGTCACGATTCGGGGAACCCAACACGCTGGCACACACACACACACACACACACACACACACACAAAAGGTGCCGTACCGGACCTTAGAGTGGCCGGGCTAAGCACACACAGAATAGTCAGGAGACAAGCCGAGTAAAGGGGAACCAGAAGACAGAATAACGTGAAACGAGCCGAGGTCAAAGGGTAGGAGAAAGTCACAGAGTCAGATAAACAAGCCAGAGAGTACGTAACCAGAAGCACAAGGTAAGTAGCAATACTAGCAAGCAAAGACCACAACAGGGCAGGGAGGAACAGGAAAGGTAAGTATTTAAACCATCAGGTTAATTCTGATTGGATAATTTCCAATCAGAATTAACAATCACACGTGGGAGATATTTAGACCTCCCACTGTGATTGAGGCACTGTGCCTTTAACGCCGGGTCAGGTGACTGACCCCGGCGTGTATAAACCTGGGCGGTCTCCCAGCGTGCAGCGTCATGCATGCTGCCGCTGGGGGACGTGGAGGGAACGGCGGGCGGCATCCGAGGCTGGAAGGATGCCGCTCGCCGTACCCACGAGGCGGAGGGGACCGCGGACGGCTGGAGGGTGAGTACTGCGAGCGGAGTGCAGCCTCCCCTCGCAGCCGCCCGCGGGAGCCTGACATTACCCCCCCCTCGAAGACCGCCCAGGGGGCGGGAAGCGGAAGGCTTCAAAGGAAAGCGGGCATGAAAGGAGCGGACCAAAGAGGGAGCGTGCACATCGGAGCTTGAAACCCAGGACCGCTCCTCAGGGCCGTACCCCTTCCAGTCCACCAAATATTGCAGCCGACCCCTAGAAACACGAGAGTCGAGAAGGGCAGCCACCTCGTACACGTCGTCAGAGACAGCTCGAGGGGAAACGGGCCGCCCGAGGGGACGAGAGAACCGGTTACACAGCAAGGGCTTCAAAAGCGAGACGTGAAACGTGTTCGGGACACGCATGGAAGGAGGCAGATCAAGGGAGTAGGAAACGGGGTTAACCCTACGTAACACCTTGAAGGGACCAAGAAACCTGGGGGCAAATTTCATCGAGGGAACCTTGAGACGGAGGTTCCGGGAGGACAACCATACCCTATCACCCGGAAGATAAGAAGGGGCCGCAACCCTACGGCGATCAGCAAACTTTTTCTGAGCAGCTGCTGAACGAGACAGCGCAACATGGACCTGATCCCACGTCTTCCGCAAAGAGGCGAGGTGCTGGTCCAAGGCGGGCATTCCCTTGTCGGAGAACGCACCGGGAAGGACAGAAGGACGAAACCCATAAGCAACCTCAAAAGGACTTAAGCCAGTAGACGAATGAGACACCGTATTCCTGGCAAATTCAGCCCACGGAAGAAGGCGAGACCAGTCATCCTGGTGCGCATTGGTGAAGCAGCGCAAATACAATTCCACAGACTGATTAGCACGTTCGGCCGCACCATTAGATTGCGGGTGATAGGAGGAAGAGAACGACAAGGAGACCCCCATCTCAGCACAAAAGCCCCTCCAGAACTGAGAGACAAATTGAGGGCCCCTGTCAGATACGATATCCTGGGGTACCCCATGCAATCGGAACACTTCTTTGGCAAATACCTGAGCTAACTGAACTGCAGAAGGCAGTTTCTTAAGCGGAATGAAGTGCACCATTTTAGAGAACCTATCCGTCACAGTCAGTATCACCGTCTGACCATCAGAAAGAGGCAGGTCTACAATGAAATCCATGGATAAGTGGGTCCATGGTTTCTTGGGTATAGATAGAGGCATCAGAAAACCCTGGGGTCTCACATTAAGGGACTTACATTGCGTGCAGACCTGACAAGCCTGAACAAAATCCACTACGTCTCGCTTGAGTGAAGGCCACCAGAACTGTTGAAGGAGGCCCTTGTAGGTTTTGGTAACCCCCGGATGACCAGCAGTTTTGGCTGTGTGAAATAAAGTTAACAACTTTTTTCTGTCATTAGCTTCAACGTATAGTTTACCAACCGGCGTCTCAGGTGGTGCCTGGGTTTGGTATGTCTTAATACTATTAAGGAAAGGTGAAGAAACAACCAAACGGGTAGCAGCTATTATCTGAGACGCAGGTACAATAGGTTCAGGAGTCGGGTTAACAAATTCTACTGGTTCATGCTGCCGAGAGATAGCGTCAGCTTTGGCATTACGGCAACCAGGTCTATAGGTGATAACATATTGGAAGCGTGAGAGAAATAGAGACCATCTAGCCTGCCGGGCAGATAACCTTCTAGCATCAGCAATATAGGATAGATTCTTATGATCTGTTATAACCATAATTTTGTGTCTAGAACCCTCTAATAAGTACCTCCATTCCTTGAAAGCTAACACAATAGCTAATAGTTCCCTGTTCCCAACATCGTAATTCTTCTCTGAATCAGACAACCTTTTAGAAAAATAACAACAGGGATGGAGGGGTTTGTCATAAGACAACCTCTGTGACAGTACGGCTCCCACACCTGACTCCGAGGCGTCTACTTCCATAACAAAGGGAAGAGAAGGATCAGGGTGGTGCAGCACTGGAGCAGAGGCAAATGCCTTCTTGAGGGTTTCGAAGGCCTTAAGGGCTTCAGGAGTCCAAACCCTAGGATGTAGACCTTTTTTTGTCAACTTCGTTATGGGAGATATGAGTGGTGAAAAGTTTTTTATAAATTTCCTATAATAGTTGGCAAATCCTATAAAACGCTGGATAGCCTTTAGTCCTTGGGGAAGTGGCCAGGACATTATAGCTTCCAATTTAGCAGGATCCATACTGAAACCCTGTTCAGTAATGATATATCCTAGGAATTGCACAGAGGTCTGATCGAATAAACATTTTTCTAACTTACAGTAGAGTCCGTTCTGCAATAGCCTTTTGAGCACCATCCTAACATGGTTATGGTGTGACTTCAAATCAGGAGAATACACAAGTATGTCGTCAAGGTACACTACAGCACAGACATGCAATAGATCCCTAAGGACATCATTTATGAGGTCCTGAAACACGGCAGGAGCATTACACAATCCAAAAGGCATGACCAGATATTCGTAATGCCCACTGCGTGTGTTGAACGCTGTCTTCCACTCGTCATTCTCCTTTATACGGACAAGGTTATAAGCCCCCCTGAGGTCTAATTTGGTGAAGAATTTAGAACCTTTAACACGATCAAACAACTCAGTGATGAGGGGGATAGGGTAGGCGTTTTTAACCGTTATATTGTTCAGACCCCTGTAGTCTATACATGGCCTCAAATCGCCCTCCTTCTTAGCCACAAAAAAGAAACCAGCACCAGCAGGAGAGGAGGACCTTCTAATAAAACCTTTTCTTAGGGATTCCTGTATGTACTCCTCCATGATCTGGTTCTCTTTTTCAGAAAGAGGGTAGACCTTTCCCCTAGGAGGCATAGTGCCCGGTAAGAGGTTTATGGCACAATCATACTCACGATGTGGAGGTAGCTTATCTGCCTCCCTCTTTTCAAAAACCAAGGCAAGGTCTGCATAAACAGAGGGAACAGAAACCGAGAGTGGTTTAGCCGTGGGCACGTTAAGTAAACAGACAGGACGTACATGAGCCATACAGTCTCGCTGACAAGATTCCCCCCAGGAGAGTATGTCTAAACAACCCCAATCAAGAACAGGGTTGTGTTTAACTAACCAGGGAAAACCTAGAACGATGGAGGCTGTTGGGGAGTCAATTATTTGGAAGGTTAACTTCTCCTTGTGCAAAACACCCACAGACATAACTATTTCCTGGGTTTCATGGGTCACCAGAGGTTTCTCCAGTGGTCTACCATCTATGGCCTCAACGGCCAAGGGTGTCTCCTTTCGGATCAAATTCAGGGCTGCGGTTTTGGCAAAGGTCTCATCCATAAGGTTGTCTGCCGCACCCGAATCGATCAGGGCTTTGGTTGTTATAGTGGTTTTATCAAAAAGGCAATTTTAGATCTGTCAGTGGGATAGGAGCGTGGATTCATCACCAAATGGATGTCGATTTGGTTGAGGAAACCACGACACAATGCTGGGTCACCACTGTAGCGCTGTGGCGGTGTCATGTGAACTACATGAGCGGGAACAGGTACTGGAGTGGGAATGGGTTCGGGCACAGCAGCAGCAGCCTCCTGAACGGCAGGTTGCAAGTGTGCAGTACGAGCCAGAATGGTTAGCAAAGCTTGAGCAAACTGATCCATACGGTGGTCCAAGCCATCCATTCTAGCCTCTTGATTAACTAGGAGCTGTGGTATGTCAGCATGTTCCATTATGGCCCTGTTGTAATGTCACGATTCGGGGAACCCAACACGCTGGCACACACACACACACACACACACAAAAGGTGCCGTACCGGACCTTAGAGTGGCCGGGCTAAGCACACACAGAATAGTCAGGAGACAAGCCGAGTAAAGGGGAACCAGAAGACAGAATAACGTGAAACGAGCCGAGGTCAAAGGGTAGGAGAAAGTCACAGAGTCAGATAAACAAGCCAGAGAGTACGTAACCAGAAGCACAAGGTAAGTAGCAATACTAGCAAGCAAAGACCACAACAGGGCAGGGAGGAACAGGAAAGGTAAGTATTTAAACCATCAGGTTAATTCTGATTGGATAATTTCCAATCAGAATTAACAATCACACGTGGGAGATATTTAGACCTCCCACTGTGATTGAGGCACTGTGCCTTTAACGCCGGGTCAGGTGACTGACCCCGGCGTGTATAAACCTGGGCGGTCTCCCAGCGTGCAGCGTCATGCATGCTGCCGCTGGGGGACGTGGAGGGAACGGCGGGCGGCATCCGAGGCTGGAAGGATGCCGCTCATCGTACCCACGAGGCGGAGGGGACCGCGGACGGCTGGAGGGTGAGTACTGCGAGCGGAGTGCAGACTCCCCTCGCAGCCGCCCGCGGGAGCCTGACAGTTATCTCCGCAGACAGTTGAATTAACTTGGATGAATGGAAATAATTTACCAAAAATGTAAATATTGCATGAATATACTGCCTCATGTTACATAACTAATCCATATTTCACGCTAAATAACCTTTGGACTCTAATGTATCATAAATAAAAAAGGATCTTTAGATATATTTTTCCTCCAAAAGCATTTTATAAAAAATACAATTTTAAATAAAAAAAAAAAAAAACAACGAAAAATTATTTATTTTTGAAATTGTTTATTTTCATCCACTCTGCCACTAAACCTCATTGTAGTGGTTATAGTGACAGGAGTGCTCTGGCATCCCTCTGTTGTATGTAGTCTCTTCAGACAGTTTAGTTAACTTGGATGAATGGAAATAGTTTACCAAAAATGTAAATATTGCTTGAATATAAAGCCTCATGCTACATAACTAATCCAGAGTTCATAGTGAATAACATTTGGACTATAATGCATCTTAAATAAAAACGTATCTTTAGAACTATTTTTTCAAATTTCCTGGAATTTAAGAATGCTTGGAATAGGCATAAGGCTATCCTAGACTTAAGATAAGGCCAGCTGAGGTGGTAGAGGTTAACACAGTGAATGAGTTTAACCCAGGGCTCGACAAATCCCAGGTCACCTGATCGCCGTGGCGCTTAGGAATTGGGTCTTGGCGTCTGGGATATGTGAACCCAGCGGCGGGAGGCTGGCTGGGGAATTATAGAGGCGGGCGGCAAGTTGGGTGCTTGTGGAGGCGGGCGGCAAGTTGGGTGCTTGTGGAGGCGACGGCAATTGGGTGCTTGTGGAGGCGGGTGGCTGGCTGCGCTAATAGTAGGCCGGCGGCAAGGGAGCTCCATTGCGCGCCACTTAGTAAGACCGGGGCTGGAATATGAAGTCATATTCCAGCCTCGGTCTTACAAAGCGGCGTGCAGGAAGCAAAGCAGAGACGTCACCGCTCCCTCGCCGTCTGCAACAATATGCACAGCCAGCCGCTCGCCTCCATGAGCACCCAGCATGGTGCTGGCCTGCACAATCCCCCAGACGGTCACCTACTCGACCTCACAGGCATTGTCTGTCTGTCATAGTGTGAGTATATGGGTCACTCTGCCATATTGTGTGTCTATCATGGTGTGTGTGAGTGTTTAAGTCTGTCTGTCATGGTATGTGTGTGTGTGTGTCTGTCTGTCATGGTGTATGGGTGTTTCTCTGTCTGTCATGGTATAAGAGTGTGTGTGTGTTTAGGTTACCAGATCCTTTCCGATACTTGTGAAATTTTGTAGTCAAGAAACAGACAGAGTAGTGATGGTCATAAGTAGTTGCTGGTTGCTAAGTAAACCAGTTCTGAAACGTCTTTCAGTTCCTTTGCAATTCATTTTACAAAGCTGTTTTTAAAAAGTCATCATTCTGAGGCAAAGTAGTAAATGTATGTTTCAAAACAATTCATCTTTTTAGTTCTGGACAGATAGATAATATTATATGTGATGCCTTTATAAAACTGGTATAGAGTAGAGGGTTATTGACAAAGTTGGAAACTCGTATATAATTATGTATTGTTCCTAATGCTACAGTGTCCCTCTGTCTAGCCCCCATTTTTCTCACCTCTCTGATGCTTGAGGTTGAATGAAGTGGTCTGGATGATTTTAGTGTCTCTCTAAACCTTCTTTCCCTCTGAGCTGTAAATTTGTGTGCTATTGTGTTCTATTTTTATAATTAATGTAACCTTTATTGTGTATTTTGATTATTGTGGGCAGTAAGATTTTAGGCCTGTCACGTGACTGCAGGATGTACGCTCTCTCTACAAATTCTAAAATCTGTTAAATTGTTATATACTGTTACCCGTTTCTATATTGCATGTCTTTCGTGTTTGTGTGTAAATAGTCTAAGTGAATACATACATGTTTAGATTAAGTAGCTATTTATTTAGAATCTGTACATCTTTGTTTAGAGTTAGCCCATATGGTACACGTCTGTGTATATGTACACTAAAGAAAAATTCTAGACCTGTTTTGCAGGATGTATCGACAGAAATGTAGGAGCTTTAAATAGAACTGTTACATAGGTTATGTACACTAACAGATTCTCACTTTTGCAACCACTGGGACGTGAAATATGCATGTGATTTTTTTATTTTATTATTTATTTATTTATTTATTTATTTCTCCACTTTTTAAAATTAAAATTAATGTTTGTATAGGGGATAATAACAGAGGGGTCTAATAGCAAAGCTATGTTTAATTATTGTTCTGTATAGTAGCAGTGCTAGGGAGTATGTTTATAAATGTTTAATTATAGGACTGTATTCTGTTTGTTCTCAATGTACCAGATCAGAGCTAAAGTACTGTATATGCAATTGTTTGTTTGGTATCGTAGTAAGGTCTATGTTTGTGGTGGTTATAGTAGGCTGTTGGTGTAAGTTTCTGAATTAGTAGGGGGCAATGTGTATTTTCATTGGGTTGGCTGGGGTACTTGTGCATAGTGTTTTGGGAGGGAACAATGAAGCACTTGCCATTAATAACTCCTAAGAGCCAGATGGAGCAGAGCTGAGATTTGCATAGTAATAAGACTGATCCTGGTCAGAACAGCATCTTCTGTTTAATAACAGTGCAGATAGAAGGTTGGGCGTGCTCAGATTCTACATTTTTGTTCTTCTGAGCAGTGTCCCTTGGGAGATCATCTTAGACTATGCTTAACCCTTTCTTTGATTTATTATCTATATGTTAGAGTTTTTCTAATAAATCATAAGAAATAAAATGAATTAAAATGTCCATCATACTATATACATTGGGGAAATATTTCAAGTGTAACATTACACTTTTCTATAGCTCCATTATTGTATATAAATGTTCTTTCCTTTCCTTTCATCTCTACCTTTGTCTTACCTTCCATCAAAAAAACAGCCTTTAATAATCTAATATTGAAATGGTTATGTTCTACTTACTTGTGTAAAGAATGCAAAACTATATTCCAAGACATTCAATACTCACTCAGGGTCATGGTACATAATGGGTTATTAATAAGAATGTGTTTCCCTTTAATTCTTATTTTCGTCATTCTTTTTTTCTCTGCGTATTTTCTACATTTTACCATTATGTCTCTTACTTTCCACATATAGAGGTTGAACCAGTGGAAATATTTTTTGGTCTTCTGTTCCCATAAACTGGGAACACTGTTCATGAGTTGTACATGAGGTAAATTTACTGCAATTAAATTAGCAATGCATTTTAAGTTTGATTACACGCAGTAGATTAACTCATCAGGGTTAAAATCTCAATGTAAGTTAATTTTGGCAACTCCTGTGTTATAATATTGTGGCCCCTGCAGAATGATTAAATTAGTATATATAAAAGTGTTGCATCTGCATGTAATTAATTATCATGATTTAATCCTTCCTCTTTCTCCCCTTTTTTCCAGGGCTCCTGAAATTATTTTGGGGTTACCCTTTTGTGAGGCTATCGACATGTGGTCTTTAGGATGTGTTATAGCTGAGCTGTTTTTAGGGTGGCCTTTGTACCCTGGGGCTTCGGAATATGATCAGGTGAGTTGAGCTGTAATTGATACAGATGTCTAATGTCACACTGTATTAATGGAACATTTCTCACAGTTAACAGGTCTGCACAGCAGTCTCAATAGAATCTTAAAATATAGTATTGGAAAAATTTTTTATATTTTATTTATTTAAGTGATTTTTTTATATTTTTCATTTATTTTACTAGCTTAGTTTTCATTATACTGTAATACCCTTTTTATTGGACTAATGTTATTTACCAGGTTGAAAACGTATCAGTTATGAAAGGAAAGAGAACAATTCCCGAAAGGGTCTTTTTCTTAAAATATACTGTTCATCCAATAAAAGAAATAGGCTAATACAATATTCCTGTAAAACATGGAATGATTCCTGGGTCAAATTTTTTTTGTTTTTGTTTTGTTTGTTTTTTTAGCAGACTATAACCCAAGCACCATGATTACTTTTGTTAAAAGGAAACTTTTTTTCACAAGATGACTTGTTGAAAATATTATGATTCCTATAGCTTTAATTTGATAATTTAAGAAACCTGTATTACAAGATTATATGTATATACTTTTTTTTCTTGAATTCTACATTTTTTTCAAAATTAATTGGTAATAATGCTCCACTTTTTAAACTAGATATTATTTGTCCAGATATAATCCAGATGTGGACCATGTACCCCTTGTGCCTAGAGGAGATCGTCTGGGGTTGTTGTATTTATTGTGGAAAGAGAACTTGCTAGCATTTTGGTTCTGGACTGCTCTTATAGCTGGAATCTGTCTGATAAACATATTGGATAGTTCCAGGGGCGTACCTAGAGCATTTTGGCAACACTGCTGATCCTGTGTTTGCACGTACGCAGACAGTCGGGCACACGTACGCAGACACAGTCGGGCACGCAGACAAACAGTCAGACAATTGCTTCTTTTCATTATGACTGGAAGTAGTGGAGGCAGTGCAGCTCCTGTAGTCAAGGTGGTGGGGAAGTAGGGACTTCCTTTTTCCCACTTCCTGTGCAGCAATTAACAGACGCTTCTGATAGGCTTTCATCAAGCATCCGCTGCCATTGTAGCTCCACCTTCCGTCAAGCCCCACCCCTGCCTCCTCGCTATTATTATTATTATTTTCATTGACCCAGGTGGAGAATAATGAAATCCTCCACCCGGGTACCTGCTCTAGCTTCCCCCCCGGCACTCCTGTCACGCGGCCATGTGTGACATGTGTTTCGGCCGCATGGCGCCCTGTGCAGCCGCATAGCTCGCACACCCCTAAGGCTGGCCCTAGACCAGGGTGAGGGTCATGGCACCCCCCTATCTGGTGGCACCTGGGGTGGACCTTCCCCCACCCTGCTTAGTATGCCACTGGATAGTTCACTCTGTAATGGCACAAGAGGGCACACATATTTGAGACCTGAGCAGGGACTAACTGATGGCAAGCTACTGATGTTTCTCTGAACCTCTCCATCATCAGAATTCTTTGTTGAGCTGTAACTTTTATTTCAATTAATTCCTTTGGAACATTGGAGGACAAGACTTTTTTAAAGTTAGCCTCTGCCCTGTGTTTCTGGGGACACTAAGGGATCTGGATATCAATGTTTATATACATAATATTATTTGTGTTTATTTTACTTTAATCATGCATATTTATTTATGATAAATCAAAGCATTGCTGTTTCTCCAAGTTGAAGGTTTTTAATTACATTTTAGTGTATTTCATCAGAATGGCAAAACTGAGGCTAAAATGCCTGATTTGCAAAAATTGTCATTCTCCACTATACTCACAACTTTTATTATGGATTCAGTTTTTTCACTTCTGATTAAATTCACTAAAATCCAGAGTTTAGTGAATAATCCTACAAGTTGTATTTACATAGTATTTACATAGTTTCAGGATCATGAACATTGATAAGGTTAGCAATTGACCAGTTGCAGACTTTTTTTTTTTTTTAGACACGGTACTGAATGTTGATTGTGTTAAACCTTTGGAATAGTCTCTGAACAGTCCTTGCATGAAATTTTGTAAACTCTTGCTTTCTCCCTGTAGATCCGCTATATCTCCCAGACCCAGGGTTTGCCGGCAGAATACCTGCTCAGCTCTGGTACAAAGACCACTCGCTTCTTCAATAGGGATGGTGATTCTCCATATCCACTTTGGAGATTGAAGGTGTGAATTTAAGTATCTAACTGTGTATTTAGAGGATACATTTCAGACTCGTGAATTGCAACCGTGCAAAAAAATTATATAATGTAAATCAGGGGTTCCTAGTAGGTAGATCCCCAGATGTTTTAAAACTACAGCTTTCATGATGCTTTGTCATACTAAAGGCATTATAAAAGCTCTACATCTACCTTTTTGGCACCCCTGTTATAAATAAATACTTGTCTGTGTAAATATGCACATGTAAAAATCTACAAACTATCAAGAACATGACGGTATGCGTGGTTGCATTTTTTTATTCGTCCATTCTGTCTTAATGCAGCAAGTCTTGCTGAATATGTGAAGTAGGCATTCCTTCACAATGTCGCTTGTACATAAATCGTAATTGAGTTGCAACAAGGCTCGATAACTTTATAGATAGTCCGTGCATACTCCTGTTAAAGAGTACTATGGACACTCATTTACATCCATTCCTAATCAGTCCTCAAAATCAGTTACGTCCACATGCTTTATACACTGCCATGAAAGAAAAAAATGTTGCGCTAGATATTAGTATACTGTATAAGTTTGTAAACGGATGCTTCAGCCGCAGTACCTCAGTTCAAATATCAGGGTCACAGGTTTGATTCTTGACACATTTTATACCTGAGGTTGTAGCCTCATTGATTTGGATAATATTGACTTCCAAACTGTGTGATGTACTTGACAACTTTAATCACTATTTTGAAATTGGATGTATTTTGGAGCTTGTTAGAATTATTTGTTCTTTCCTTATTCCTCCGAGGAGCCAGAAAACAATGAGCATTCAGAGAGTTCTATTAAATGCTTCAGTAGGAACATTCTTAGGGCCCTTGGCTGATTGCGGTTGTATTTAAATGCATTTATAGGAATTCAGGCTTAGGGTCGGGAAAAGCTCTTGGGATAACTAACTGTATCGGCAAGGTATTTTTAATTGGTTTGATATTTTAAGGACCATGGAATTCATTGGAGTAAAGGAGGGTGCTACATTAAATTTGCTTGTTTTAAAATCTAATGGACAAATATTTCTTCTAATCTAGACACCTGATGACCATGAAACAGAGACTGGTATCAAATCAAAAGAAGCCAGGAAATACATCTTCAACTGTTTAGATGACATGGCACAGGTATGACTGGGCATAACACACTTACCAAACGTTAAATGACTTCTTAATATCCTTGTGTCATTTTTTTTATGCCAGCAGTACAAAAAAGCAGAATTAAGATGTAATTTTGGCAGTTGCAATATGCGCCCTTTTTGTATGTTTTTTTTATGAAAGCGGACGAGGTACAGAAAGCCCATTATCATCACTTAAATTATTGGGATTTTCTTCCTTTTAAGGTGAATATGACTTCAGATCTGGAGGGCAGTGACTTGCTGGTTGAGAAGGCAGACAGACGAGAGTTCATCGATCTTCTGAAGAAGATGCTGACTATTGATGCTGACAAGAGGATAACCCCCATTGAGGCTCTTGGCCATCCGTTCGTCACCATGCAACATCTACTGGACTTTCCGCATAGTTCACAGTATGGCGTCTTCCTGGTTCAGTGGAGGGGGCACTTAGGAACAGGACTTAAAATTAATGCTAGCTATAGGGGTGGTCATAACAAGATTATTGGTATACAAGTGGAATATCAGGATTGAACAAGTTGCAAGCTTCCCACAATATTTACAGTGCTTTTAAATCTTATAGCCAACATCCAGCACTAGATGTTAAGAAAATGAAACTATCCAAATTAGTCCACCAGCTGCCAAATATTTTGGGTGTTTTTTTCTTCTTAGGGAGATAGAGACATGGTCCCTAAAAGTGACAGTCCTGCTTTCCTTGAGCTATGACCTTGGCAGCCACATGAAACACCTTTATCTAATGCAACACTATCAAATTAAAACCGTATTAGTTAGCTTAACTTACCACACAAACAGGCCTATTCTCCAAAGTCAGAATTCAAAGTAAATTTCAAATTTAAGGCCAGATTGGCCAAGCTAAAAGTATAGCGAACTTAGAGAATTTCTACAGTTTGGCTATGTTGAATTTTAAAATCAGTTTGCATTCTCACTTTAGTGAATAACTTTGATTATTCACTATTCCCTTTGATTCTATTTCCTTGGCTATTATCTTATTATTTCTTTCTGGGAAGTTGCCTGTAGTGGTAGACGGAAGAGTCGTGTTTTTCATTTTGTAAAAATTTTTCTTTATTTATGAGTTTTGGCAAGTGATAAGGTCAGGTTCTCAAAAAGCATAATAATGAATAGTTACAGCGAACAGTAACCGTTATTCACTGTTACAGACAAGGCACAAACCCCCCCAAAACATGTCTACTGGCTGGCCCACAATTGTATAGGTCAAAAGAAAAAATTTTTTTTTTAGAAAAGGCACCGTGCAATGACCTCTACAGATGAAATTAAACATTACCCGCTCAACAAGAAAAAGTAATCAGTTTATACACTAAAGGGGATTGGAAAAAGTTGGACAGTAGAGAAGTAAATAAAATTGGGGGAGAGAATCAGGGTTAATATAGAGGAGGAATGTGGCTGACCAACGTCCAAGCAAGAAAGGGGCTGGGAACATAGAAAAGGAAATCAGGGTTTGGGTGGGGAGGAGAAGGGAAGAGGCTTTGTTGATTTTAATCAGCATCTAGAAGATTATTTGTGAAAAAGCCCTTAGTATAGTTTCTCAAAACCAGTCATTATGATTTACGCCTACGTTCTTAAACTGAAGGCTTTTTTACGCAATTCTTTATTTTCTAATTCTTCTTCATACAATTCTCTGTTTGTTCAAGCTTTTTGTTTTTTCTTTTTTTCCTCTCTTCTACTTATCCACTTGATTTCCATCCTTCCATCTCGAACCAATTAATTTTTCCAAATATTTTTTTCCCCCTGTTTCTTACCTTCCTTTCTTCTTCAAATCATTCCATCACACCATCCTTCTCTCTCTCTCTCTCCCCCTCCACAGTGTAAAATCCTGTTTCCAGAACATGGAGATCTGCAAGCGACGGGTGAATATATACGACACTGTGAATCACAGCAAAACCCCTTTTATTACACATGTGGCCCCCAGCACATCCACTAACCTCACCATGACCTTTAGCAATCAGCTTAACACTGTGCATAGCCAGGTAAGCACATAGGAAGGTGTTGGTTTTATTTTTTTATTTTTAAATAGTTTACATTATATGAATGCTTCAGAAAGTCTTGATTTATAGTATTTCCATTTTTAGATAAAATTCTAGCCCTCCCACCTGGCATGTCTAGCAGATAAAGATTACTATATTTTTTTAGTTCTGCAGCAAAGTGTTAAATGCAGTACAGTCAGCAGTATTTACTGTTGGTCTCTGTGGTGATTGCTTTACTTTAGGAACTTTGCCCCAGATTTTTTTTTGTACATTATCTTATATACCCATATATACTCGAGTATAAGTCGAGTTTTTCAGCACATTTTTTGTGCTGAAAAACCCACATTCGACTTATACTCGAGTCAAGGTCTGTACTATGGCAACTTACATTGCCATAATACAGACCACGACTGCCAAGCTCATTACAAGCCTGGCGGTTCTTTTGGGGGCTGGCAGAGAGCTGTAACTCACCTTTCCTGCAGCTTCTGTCAGCTCCCTTCTCTCTCCTCCGTGCTGGTCAGCATCCCTGTCAGCTACACTGTAAATCTTGCGAGAGCCGCGGGGTCAGAACATTGCCACGGGTTACCGTGGCAACGTTCCGCAGCACTCAGACCGAGAGACTTACAGTGGAGGAGAAGGGAGCTGACCGGAACGGATGAGAGAGAAGGGAGCTGACAGGAGCTGCAGGAAAGGAAAGTTACAGCTCTCTGCCAGCCCCCCTCCTACACAGCCCATCCACTGGACCACCAGGGAATGAGAGCCCCCGTCCCTGGCCAGCTAACAAGCAGGGAGGGGGGACAAAAATAAATAAATAAAAATTTAAATAATATAATAAAAATATAAATAATATTAAAAAATATATAATAATAATTAAAAAATGCCCACCCCCCAACAAGGCTCTGCATTCACACACACACTGCATTCATACACATATAGACACACACACTGCACTCATACACACACACACTGCATTCATACAAACACACTACATTCATTATATACACACACTGTAAATAAATATTCAATTAATCTAATTTTTGGGGGATCTAATTTTATTTAGAAATTTACCAGTAGCTGCTGCATTTCCCACCCTAGTCTTATACTCGAGTCAATAAGTTTGCCCAGTTTTTGGGGGTAAAATTAGGGGTCTCGACTTATATTCGGGTCGACTTATACTCAAGTATATACAGCATTTTAATAGATATGGAATGCTGGTTTTTCAAACGGTGAATGAAGTAATATTCAGAATCACAAATTTTTCCAGTATCAGGAAGGTTTAGATTTTTTCTTTTCTTCCAACAATTTTTGAATGCATCACATTCACAATATGGCCCTTTTGTCTCCTCTACATAATTAAAACACGTCACAAGAGTGCAACCTGTGCATTTGACTCTATTGAAGTTAAAGGATACATTTAACCCCTTAAGGACCAAGCTTCTGGAATAAAAGGGAATCATGACATGTCACACATGTCATGTGTCCTTAAGGGGTTAAAATGACCTTCCTATCGAAACAACTTTATAGTTAATGACATAATGACGTGTTGCAAGATAATTTATTACTTCAAGGTCTGCATGTTGTCTATGCCTTGAAATAAAGAAATATAAAGAATGTTCTGAGACTTTTTTTGTGTACACGACTAACCATTCTGCACCTTTTTCAGCCTTCCGCTGCATCCATGGCAGCAGTTGCTCAAAGGAGTATGCCTCTGCAAACAGGGGCAGCACAGATATGTGCCCGGCCGGACCCCTTCCAACAGGCTCTGATTGTGTGCCCGCCAGCCTTCCAAGGTAAAAACTTACGATAGAGTAGAGAAGAGTTGCACCACCATTCCAGCTTTAAAATGATGTGATACTGATTCTGCAGAAGTTATTATTTAAATTGGGTCCCACCCTTTTGTGGTCTGTCCAATCACATTTATACACTACCAACAAAAGATGAATTTAGACCAATGAAGGTAGACCTGTACACTGATTATGTTGATGAATTATGTTATAAAAACTCGAGTTGTGCACTTATAGTTGCTGTAATGTTACATATGTGTCCTCCACTGGTACAGGATGCAGTGTATCAGGCCCGGACTGGCCATCGGGCATACCGGGCAAATGCCCGGTGGGCCGCGATGGCCGTGGGGCCGAGGCCGGCAGGGGATCTCCCCGGCCGGCCCCTGCAGGGCCAGCGCTATCCGAGCGCCAGCCCTGCTGTGTGCCTCCATGGGCCGGTGGGGAGATGAAAGATCTCCCTCACCGGCCCACAGACAGGGAGATGCGGCCGCTGGCCGGGGAGGGAGGGAGGCAGGAGAGGGGACCGGCGGAGCTCTAACCAGCAGCTCCGCCGGGTCCTCTTGCGAGATTCTGAGCGTTACCGCGGCAACGCTCAGATCTCGCGAGAGTGAACTCTAACCTGCAGGTTAGAGTTCACTCTCACCACTGGACCACCAGGGAAGGCAGCATGGCTCCCCTCAAGGCTCCCCCTCCCAGGCAGAACGGCTCCCTCACCCTCCCAGGCTAAAGGTAAGAAGGGAGGGGGGGGCATAACTTTTTTTTAAAAATTATTCATAAAAAAAATATATATTTAAAATAAATTCCCTAACAGCCCAGACACACACAGCCCCCCCCCCAGACACACACACAGCCCCCTCACACACAGCACCCCCAGACACACACAGCACCCCAGATACACACAGCAGACACACACACAGCACCCCCAGACACACACACAGCACCCCCAGATACAAACAGCACCCCCAGACACACACACAGCACCCCAGATACAGCACCTCCAGACACACACACACAGCACCCCCAGACACACCCAGCACACCCAGAGACACACACACACACATACATATATATATATATATATTATATAAAATAACCCTCAGTGTGTTAACAGACAAAGAAAATTAGAAAACTAGAATGTGACGGCAGATAAAAACACCCTCACACACAGCACCCCTCTTACACAAACACACTGCGCACCTCACACATACAATACATCCAAATATATATATATATATATATACACACACACACACACTACTGCACCACTACACACATTACGCTCCAAATACACGCTAGATCCCTTACCCTATATGCACTCTTAATCCTCTACACAAACACACACACAATCTTCTATACACACTCTGGGTCCTTTACACACTAGATCTCTTACACACACACACTGCACCACCTACACACACACACACACACTATATTCCTTGTAAGGAAAGACATACAACATTCTCTAAACACACCCTCTCTACAACCCCTACACACACACTACTGCCCGTATGCACACACTCGCTACATCCCCTATAACACTATGCCCCTATACACGCACTCTCTACAGCCCCTAGCAACACATATTACACCTATTTACACAATACCACACCACACTCCACACACAGGCAATCCCACAAGCAGGCGCCAAACACATGCACCATACACTTTCCTGGCCCTTTTGTCCTCTGATATCCCACTTGTGGAGACACCAGAGACAATTTAAAAGCAAACACAGCGCAAGCATGTTATTACATTTGCTTGCGCTGCGCAGAACAAATACAGGGCCTTTTTCTAATGCCAGAGCTCTTCAGCGGGGCTCTGCGCATTGAACCAACACGCTCACTTTGAGAGGGGGCGTGCTTGTCATTAGTGATGACAAAACACACCCTCTCTGGCCCCGCTCCCTTCTTGGGGGGCCGCTCTAATTGAAAAATGCCCGGGCCTAATTTTTTTCCCAGTCCGGCCCTGCAGTGTATGATGTGAGAGGTGAAGGGTTAGATCAGTGGTAGGCAAGCTTTGGCTTTCTAATGTTGTGGACTACATCCCCCCCTGATGTGTTGCAGGAATTATGGCTGTAAGAGCATTATGGGAGATTTAGTCCACAATATCTGGAGTACAAGGATTGTAAACCCCTTGGTTTGGTCATCTGACGATCGTTCCATTTTGTGTTTAAATAGTAAAATTCTGAAGTTTGTTCTTTTATTAAAATAATAATTAAAAAAATGCTAAGAACTTAGTTTGCAAAAAGCACAATTTATCTGTTGTCATGGGGCTCAGGACAGATAAATCAACATTCTTAAACCACGTCTTCCTCTCTTTTCTGCTTTGAGGGGAGGGGCTAACACATAGGAAAATATGCTTTCTTATATCTTAGTCCTTTATTCCAACTTTATATACACGGTTTGCATCAATGCTATTCCCTCTGTGTTGTTGCCTTTGAGAATCCACATGAAAGTATATTTAGACGCTACTGGACACAAATAAGTGGTATTTATTGACCACCTGCTCTTATTTATCCCCTTATATCACATTTATCTTTCTATATGTTAAGAAATATCGGACTCTCTGAGAACTGTCCACCTTTAAAGTTAGTCATAAAAAGATATTTGCAGTATCTACACCTCCAGACTGTATGCCGGAGTTCTGGTGTGCTATTTTTGTTTTCAGTGGTTTTCACACTGCCTTGTATACTTGTGTATTAAACTTTTTGTAGGCTCCACAATATTGTACAATAATTTCATGCAATTTACTTAATTATTTGAAGTTTGCGTTTAATAGTATATTGCAGCTAATCTGGTTTTGCAGAGTTTGAATGGTTAATTCTTTTACTGTTTTCAAATTTTACGTTTCAAGTTCTGTTTTACCTCCTTTATAGCCAGGCCCCACCAACAATTCCACCCATTATTTTTAGTAGCAACACATTATATATTTTTAAACACACATGCTTCCAGTTTCTTTTAATTTGTTTTGTTTTTTCTGTTGGCATGATGTCCCCTTTACCTAAATTTACATGGGGGATCCACCGATTCTTAAGATATTTTACACCAGTGACAGTCAGAGAGAAAATAATATATTTTTAGATGGTTACTTGTTTTTCTGCAAATTTTAGATTTTCCTGATCATTTCCTTTGCCTTTTCAGGGCTGCAGACCTCTCCTTCCAAACATGGCGGGTACTCTGTGCGCATGGAGAACACTGTTCCGCTTGTCACCCAAGCAGCTGGTGCGCAGGCTCTGCAGATTCAGCAAGGGCTTCTGACTCAGGTACAGGAAAACAGGATAGTGCTGTGTTCAGCAGCTGATCATTGGATTTCATTAAACTCCAGCTCTCAGAAATCTGGTTCAGTTTGCTTGGAGTTGTGATGCACAGATCATAGAATCTGTATTTCTAAATCCATTGGTACTTCTGAACTGTCTTTGTTGTGTAAGTGGATGAATGTTTGCCATCTGGTCTAGATTAACATGGATTTAGTAACACCTGTGTCCTTTCATAGTCACTTAAATAATAGCACATGCTTAATCCCAGTTCCTTTGTAATGTTAATTATATTCTGCAGTTGACAATATTTTGGCCAGAGTGTTATTTTCTTTTGTTTTTTTTATAAAAAAAATTCTTAATTTTTGCTGTGCAGTGTTAGGCATACAGGCGTGTAGCAATGTTTTACAAGATTTTAGACTATAGTAGGTAAAATGAAATAATGAGAATGTTGCACTTTTTTGCCCAAAGAGTTTTATTATATCCCCACCACCATCACACACACACATGGCCATTGTATTATTTGTTACTGCATTTATTTTGTTTTTCCCATAGCAGGCGTGGCCCAGTGGAACACAGCAGATCTTGCTTCCCCCAGCTTGGCAACAATTGGCTGGCGTAGCTACCCATACCTCAGTCCAGCATGCCACCGTTATTCCAGAAAGCATGGCAAGCTCCCAGCAGTTGGCAGATTGGAGGTATGTATATTTACAGAGAAGATTTTGATTAAAATGTTTGTTTTGTTTCATGAGTGCTGTACATTCCTCCAAGACAAATGGTGGAATGGTGGCATACTGTGTTACCTCTTCTCCTGCTGGCTCCGATTTCAGCTCTAGCTAGTGCTTCATTGTGGATGTCAAGACTATATCCAAAAGAGACTCCTGTAAAAGATGGTGCATGTGTTAAGATTTTATGATACAGTTAACATTTAATATAAACAAAATATTTAAAAAAATATTTCTTCATTTAGATAATTTCATTTTTTTATCTTTTCCAGGAATTCCCATGCACATGGTGCCCATTACAATCCTATCATGCAGCAGCCAGCGCTCCTGGCGAGTCACATGACCTTGCCCTCGGCACAGCCCCTGAATGTGGGTGTGGCTCACGTAATGAGGCAACAACCAACCAGCTCCTCCTCTTCACGAAAGAAGCAACACCACTCCTCCATGAGGTCAGCATGAAAGCCATGCCTTTAAAAGATTGACATTGCTGGGCTTCTAAAATATGGATACCTTAGCTCTGGTATCAAGGTGCTGTGATTATATCCTAATATTAAGAGTCCCGGTCTTCCAGCTTTCTATGTTGAAGCCTGCCGATTGCATGGTGCACTAGGAGTATTTTTTATATAGTATTTCTATTTTCCCTACGGTACTAGCAGCACATTCATTCTTTTATTTACAGTTAGGTCTGTAATTATTTGCATACTGGCATACTGGCTGTTAACCAAAATAAATTCAAGTTACAGTTAAATAATGATAATGGGTTTTAATTGTAGTCACTCAGCTTTAATTTGAGGATATTCACATCCAAATTGGAAAAATGATTTAGGAATGATTTAATATGTAGCCCCATCTTTTTCAACAGACCAAAAGCAATTGGACAATTGGCTCAAAAGCTTTTTCATGGACAGGTGTGGGTTATTTCTTTATTTATTAATTAAGCAGATAAAAGGTCTGGAGTTGATTCCAGGTGGGGCATTCACATATGGAAGCTGTTTTTGCTAATCCACAACATTCAAAGGAGCTCTGAATGCAAGTGAAACAGCCACCCTTAGGTTTTAAAAAAACAAAAACAAACCCAAAACAACAACAATTCATCAGAGAGATAGAGGGAACATTAGAACAGTTTAGTACATTCTGGAAAAACAAGAACGCAACACAAAAATAATTGGACAGTGATAAATGATCGTAGGATCATGGTCTGACAATCACAATGCTTTCGTCACTTCTGATTATCTCGCCCTGGCCAATAAGCATCTCCTCATTGAGATGCATCTAATCAATGCATCGCTATGAGACAAGTTCAGCATTTCCATGAGCCAGCACTGACCCAGGAAGCACCTCTAGTGGCCATCTCAGGAGTGGACACTACAGGTGTCCCTTTCTCTGAAAAGGCAGTGTTTACAAAAAAAAGGCCTGCAGGAACATGGTATAGGCACCAGAACAACCATATTAGGCTGTAATTGTTTTGGTGACTATAGTGTCCCTTTAAAGGACTACTCTAGGCACCCAGACCACTTCAGCTTAATGAAGTGGTCTGGGTGCCTGGTCTCTCTAGGATTAACCCTTTTTTTTAATAAACATAGCTGTTTCCTAGAAACTGCTATGTTTATAAATGGATTAATCCAGCCTCTAAAGCCTCTAGTGGCTGTCTCATTGACAGCTGCTAGAGGCGTTTGCGTGCTTCTCACTGTGAAAATCACAGTGAGAAGACGCCAGCGTCCATAGGAAAGCATTATGAATGCTTTTCTGTGAGACCGGCTGAATGCGCGCGCAGCTCCTGCCACGCATGCGCATTCAGCCGAAGAGGAGGATCGGAGGAGGAGGAGAGCTCCCCGCCCGGTGCTGGAATAAAGGTAAGTTTAACCCCTTTCCTCGCCATCCAGCCCGGCGGGAGGGGGTCCCTGAGGGTGGGGGCACCCTCAGGGAACTATAGTGCCAGGAAAACGAGTATGTTTTCCTGGCACTATGCGAGTCTTTCTACCTTAAAGGACCACTAAACAAACAACAACAACGAAGACTGCTGCAATAAAGGCCTGGCAAAGCATCTCAAAGAGGAACCCCAGCATTTGTCAATGTCCACGCGTTCAAGACTTCAAATATTTCCGTACCTAACTGTATTTGTTTGTGTGTTTTGTCTGCATATATTTATTTTCTATTTTTAAATGTTTCCTCTGTTTCTTCTCATTTAGGAATTCCTCAACCTACGAGGTGTCCTCCACTCAAAGTCTCACTTCTCCTCAACGTTCCAAACGTGTGAAGGAGAACACTCCGCCACGCTGCTCAGTACCCCAAAACTCTGCTGCTTGTGGGCCCTCCATTACTTGTGGCTGGGGGGAAAGCTCTGGAGCTGTATCTCGTGACCGACAACGCCAAACAATTGTTATTCCGGACACACCTAGTCCAGCTGTGAGTGTGATCACTATAAGCAGCGACACTGATGAGGAGGAAGAACAGAAACATGTAGCCCCCAGGTAAGTCCATCATTTGGCCCGTCACAGTAAAGCATATGTCCACAATAGCAGTCCCATCTTATAAATGGATTAAAATTAAAATTTTCACGAAAAAAAACACCGTACTTAAGATAGCATGCGTAAAAGTTTATTCATGCTTACTAGCTACATGTACTTGTTCTCTGTAAAAAAAAAAAAAAAATTCTCAAACCTTATTTTAAATGTTTTTAGAGAAATCAAATACAAAAAAACAAGTCCTGCGCTCAAACTCCCATTACTCCTGGGCGGATATCTCTTTAGAGATATCTTTGCCAGAAGCTCAAGGAAGGAAGGTGAATGGTTAGAGTTCGGACCCACCTAAGAGGCCTGCCTTGACATGGCAGGTGGGCATACCCTCTCATGGCCATTGGAGGTAACTAAAAACCTCCATTTGTTTAAATATACATATGGATTTGGGAAAGAGCACGGGTAACTTTTTTTTCTTTGTTTTTTAGAGAAATCGCAAATTCTATAGATATGTTCTAGATTAAAATATTTCCCCTGAAAGACAGAGTTAGAACAAGGTGTATAAAAAACTCCAGGTGATGCAATATTATGCAACAATGTACACTACATTGACTGCGTTTTAAAGGAAATACTGTATGGTGTTTTTATAAGAAATATTGGGTCCCCTTTACTATTGCTGAACCTATGACGTGTTTTTTTATCATTAAGTGCTCATTAGGAGAGTAAAGAATTCAAGGTTCTCAAACAAGAACAATGTCAAGACAGGTCTTAGCTGTGATGTGTTTATAATGTTGTGCTATATTTTAATAATTGCCTTATAAATAATTAATTAATTAATTAAAAATAAATAATTCATCTACCATACCTTATATTTGCAGGTTGCATTCCCTGCAAGCCCTTTCATCTTTCCATTGATAAATGAATATTGAGTTTAGTGATTATATTTAATAGCCAGTCATATTTTAAAACGAGAGCTGATTGTAATATATTTTCTAGCATGTTTTTACAATGTCTATCAGACGTATGTGCTGTGACATTCTGTGTGTGTATTTTTTTAAAATATTTTTTTGCAGTGCAATGAGGAGAAAACAGACAGTACTAGTTAGATCCACCAGGACACCATGCCTGTAACATTAAAGGGACACTATAGACCTCCAAAACACTTCATCTTATTGAAGTGGTCTGGGTGTTGTGCCCCTGTCCCCTTAGCCCTGCAATGTAAAAATTTGCAGTTTTAGAGAACATGTTTACATTGCCAGGTTAAGACGGCCTCTAGTGGCTGTCTTCCCGGCAGCCACCAGAGGCGCTGCCTGCATTTACACAGCGTTTAACTCTGTGAGGTTCCTCAAAATCCCCATAGGAAAGCATTGATTCAATGCTTTCCTATGGGGAAGACCTAATACGCACCACAAAGGCCCATTAGCCTCGCCGAATTGCTATTTTGTTTTTTAACCTTGTCAACACTTGGCGGAGGGACACACTTTTGTATTCCTAACGCTATACGAGCGTTCAGAATGTTTGTAAACATTTCTGCAAAGATACTTCCGGGTTGCAGAACGCGCGCAGCTTCCATTTGGAGCAGCAGGGAGATCATGGGGGAGCAATAATGGAGAAACAAGAGAGCGATAATTGTGAGAGGTAATGGGGTGCTCGAGAGAGATAATGGGGTCTGAAGAAAGATGATGAGGGGCTATGGGAAGATAATGACATTGCATTCACGGCAACACCAACATACTCATATATTTATATTACATACACACGAACACCAACAAACTCACATACATTGCGTACAAATGGATATTAATCAAACTACACTGTGATATACTCCTATCACTGCCAGCTATTCCCCAAAAAACACCTCAATACAGTCACTTTGAAACACCTTATCACTGCCAACCATCCCCCATACCAGGACACAGCTGGCAATCCACTTCCTACATACTGCCATGCCACCCTCCTCACCCCCAATACAGATACTATAACTCCTATCACTGTCAGCCATCCTCACGTCCCTATACCAGCACACAGTTTGCACCCCACTCTTCACATACCGCTATGCCACTCTTACCAGACAAAATCTGATATCCACCTATCACTATCAGCCATCTCCAAAGCAAAGCTGACACCCTGCAAACTCCCAGACAGCACTCACTCTCTCCGGTACCAGACACTCAGAGTGTGAGTGATCTGACATCCAGCACTGGACCCGCTAGAGGAGACCCGCCACCCATGATCCTCTAGAGACACTTTCTGCCCAAGAACCCCGGGCCGCTCCAAGGGGTTCTTGGGCTGGCTTGTCCCGTCTACCCACAACTCCCAGCAAGCCGGCTCCAAACTCCGATCACGCTTGAAACGGACAGCTTTCTTTGGAGAACGTCATGTTGTGACGTCATGCTGAAATCCCTTATAGTTTTCCTTTAAAATTTAGTGTTAACAGCACTTTTATACAAAGTATACTATTGCTTGTAAGCCTACATTCTAAAGGTTATATTGGAGAGTTAAGACAAGTGGCAACAGGGGAAGTTGAAGTTGATGGCCTGAGGGTTTTGCATAAATTGTTGAGGTGTGAAGTGGTTAAAGATAATTAGAATTCCATTCACCGGTCTAATTGTGCTTAAAAAAGTAGTCTTAAAACAACTAGAATGGCTTAGTGGTTGCTGTGTTTGTGCAATAGTTGTGGAACAAAGAGAAAATGGTGAAGCAAGGAAACTCGCTGTTATTAAGGGAACGTAAACAAATTCTACCCCTCAAAATATAACTTTGAACATGCACTGGAATAATGATATGTTACATAAAATGACAAGCAGTGTATGATTAAAAGCAATATGCATTTTTCTGTGTTGGGAATTTCATGTATTGTGAGCAGGTAAAATGGCTTTGAAATAAATATGAGGTAGGGATTGGGTCAGCCTATTTTTTGCAGAAACTTCTTTATTTTGATGGGCTGTACAGGCTATGCGTTACAGTGTAGTCTGTACTATGTAGCATTCATATACCACAGGAGAAATGTCGATTAAAGTGACACTATAGGCACCCAGACCAATTCAGTCTGGGTGCACTGTCCATATTGCACTTAGTTAGTCCAGAGAAACTGCAATGTTTGCACTGCAGCTCTAAGTCTGCCTCCAGTGGCTGTCTGGAGGGGGTACTTCCTGGAGGTCTAATGCGCGCACAGGACTTACCGCACATGCGCATTAGTGTCCTGTCATCACAGGTCATCAGAGGGGGTCGACCCAGCGCCTAGGGACATTGGTGCCGGGATAAGGTTAGTAAATAAAGGATTTTTAACCCTTCATTTAACACGGAGGAGGGTGCGGGGGAGCGATAGTGCCAGGAATACAGCCATAACCTTTAACTAATCCAGACAGCTACTTTGGGATTTCTTTTTGATTAACCCCTTAAGGACTAAGCTTCTGGAATAAAAGGGAATCATGACATGTCACACATGTCATGTGTCCTTAAGGGGTTAATTGAAGTGACATTCTAGGTTTTGTTTACCAATTCTAATGTATAATGTAGATAATACATTAACAAAATGTGCACACACAAAAACCCCAATAAATTTAAATGCATAATAAAAAAGATGCCCTCTTATAATTTGCATCCTTTTGTAATGAATCTCCCAATTTACAGCTGCTGCAGTGAATTCTCATTAGTAGTATGTGACTGCTGAGCTTATCCTATTAACAGTGCTTTATGTGCACAGCAAGTGATTTTGGGAGTTGTAGTTTTCTGGCTTTTGTCTGTACAAAGCTAGCAGCAAACCTACAATTGCTACAGAAACCCAAGTCATGACCTCTGGTACAGCATTGTGTTGCAATTAAAAGGGAAAGAAAAGCATTGTGTGTAGGGAGGAAGGGAGGGCAGAGTAGCTTTTTTGAAGAAATGCATTTTTTCAAATAAAAAAAAAAAAAAGATAAAAATCCCACTCTAAATAACTTATTCTAAAATAATGTGTGGGTGCACTGAGTTCAGCCTATGGATTCTACATATTGCAGGGCTACACTTTTCCTGTACTGCCCATCATTATGTAGTTAAGACATGTGTCCAAGAAACCATGCCGCATCTGGCAACTCTCAAAGGGAGGAGTGTATGCGGTGCACTGACGTTTCCAGAAACCAACTAGCAATTTAATATTGTCCAGATCTAAAACATATGCTTATTGTTTTATTCATATATATTCAATGTACAAGTTCATTCTTTTCCTTAATTTAAAAACAACTGTCTGAACAATCAAATTCATAATGGTCTGTAGAACAGAGTTCACAGAACACTCCAAGCACCATAGCCACAATAGCCCACTATAGTGTTAAGTACTCAAACTGCTTAAGAATGGTTTGACAACGTACCCTGGGGTACTGTCTTAAATATATGTAAAGCTCTCTCATTATAAGTAACATGTTATAGGGACCTTATTTAAATGGTTTCTGATTCGAATTAGAAACCTGAAAAGTATTGATCTATTTTTGCTAAGAATTTATGATATGGTTGCAATTTTGGGCTTAATTAATGCCAGCATATTTCTCTTAAAGTGCTTGAAGTCTATTGTAACAATGCAGAATGCCGTTTCAGTGCTCTTTGTTAAAATGTTTAATTTGGTGACCCTATGGATAAGGTAGGGCTTTGTTGAAAATCCTTTACCATGGAAAGTATCCTGTCAGGCTTTGTAATCGGTGTTATAATGGAATATGTGTCTAATCCAAATGTCCCTTGCTTCTTGTACTTTCACCCTTCCCCCACCCGCTGTGATAGATAGCTATGTTGGTTTCCCTGGATGCAGCCTGATTACCTCTTTACTTTCTGCCCCAATCCATTCCTAGCCATCGCTCTGAAAACTTCCGTCACCATAACAACGTAACGCAATCGTTGAGGAATAGCTAGTCTTTTCTTCCTGTAGCGCACACAGCCTTGTGCTGTGATGAAAGCCTCCCTGCACTGCAGAAAAATGCCCATCCCCCCATTGTACACCCCCCCCACTCATGTGCCCGAACGTCTTGCAAGAGACAAAATCATCACAGTGGACACAGTCCAATAAATAAGGATCACTAAGGAAGGATTTGAAAAGCAATAATTTCAAACTCTTATGTTATTTGAGTGGTTATTAGTGGTTGATTGGCCTATCTATAGGGTGCCCTGCAGGCAGTGTAAGCAAAGCTTAAAGAATTCAGTACAGTCAAGAGCCCATTGTAGATTTCAGAGAATAAATTAATCTTGCATTTAAATACTCTAAATCTCCTTTTTTTTTTTTTTTAAATTATAATTTTTACAGTCCTTCCCCATGCTGCACGCCGCTGTCTGTTTGTCTGTGCTGGAAATGGATAGCACCTGGTTCTGCAGGCTGAACTGCAAAAGTGTTACTACTGCAGGATTGCCACAGGTTCACCTTGAAAGCCTGAAATGCAAATGATCTTTGGGCATGTAAAATATTTGAGTAAATGAAACAGGTGTTTATTTAAAAACCCTGGTTTACATGTGTTAGCAGATAGCTCTCAGCAACTCCACTCCCCCACTACATTTCTTTACTGAATTGTAGGTAGACCTTTCTCGGTCACTCTGCTCTACCAATGTCTCATGTCTATTGCTCATACCTGTACTACGAACACACCTACAGGACTTTTCTTGGGTAGCTCCATTTTTATAGAATAGCACCCTACCCCATAGTTTTTTTTAAAAAAATTTTTTTAAATCCTTAAATGCCATAACCTCTGAAAAGCCTGGGCTTTGCTGGGTAACTATCGCTCCTATCTATCTCTTACTCTCTCAACTTAATTAATGAGAATACATGAAACTTCAATCTCCCTTTCCAATGCTACTAATACCCCACTCTGCCCTCCTTATTGTGTTTTATACCCCACCTCCTCTAGATTGTAAGCTTGTTTGAGCAAGGTCCTAATTAACGTATTGTTCCTTTCAAAATGTGTAATAGTGTCGTATTTGCTGTTAACTCCCTTAATTTATAATATTGTAAAATGCCGCAAAAGAAGTTGGTGCTATGTAAATGCCATTTATAATAGCATGACACGTTAGCTAATTTATTTTTAAATGTTTACCTAATGGGAAGTATTACACTCTGATTTATGTGTCCACAGTCTCTCTAAGCAACGCAGGAATGTAATCAGCTGCGTCACTGTTCACGATTCACCTATATCAGATTCCTCGAGCAACACCAGCCCATACGCAGCTAACGGCCAGCACCGAGGCACCAACACTACTGCACACGATGGCAAATGCCAGCCAGAGAACCCGTGCTCTACCAACCCACGCACCATCATTGTGCCACCTCTAAAGATCCAGCCAAGTGAGGGCCGTCTGGAATGTGAAAGGAGACAGCCAGGTACTTATTAAAAGTTTTTTTTGTTTTTTTTTAATTTTCGATTTACTTTTTACTTTTAAGCTTATAGTTTTAATTGTATTAAACAGTCCAAGGAAGTTGATAAAATGCATAAAAGAGAAGAAAAAAAAAAGCGATGAGATATTTCTATACTTGACTAAAAACTTTTGTTTGGATCACTGCTGTTGTGAATAATGTAAATAATAGGTAATGCTTTAATAAACTTTAATAAGTATGCTCTGTCCATGGATGGATGAATGAGCTGATTATCTCTGTTTTCAAAATAGTTTTTATTTTTTCCTCTACAGACACTACCAGCCACCATTCGTATAAGCCTAAATCCTCCACTTCCTCTTTAGCCTCGGCCTCTCATGCCTCTAGTAGCAGTGTGGGATCAATCACCTACCGACAGCCACGAGCCCCAGGGCACTCCTTCCAGCAGCAGCCACTAAACCTCAGCCAGGTAAATGTGGACATATCATATATGGTAGACTGCACGGGCTTACCAGTAAAGCCTGGGATGATAATGGCATAGGGTTAAAGGGACACTCTAAACATCAAAACTACAAGGGAGCATCAACTATGGAAGCTAAAATAGTTTAGAAATTTTTTCCCCTCCTTTTCTTCAAGCATAAATGGTAAACCACTGGAATGCCACTTTAATGCTTGCTTTACAATACCAGGAAACTAGAGGAACTTTCACTCAAATGGCAGATGTGCATCCAAATCTATTTTTGTCTACTGTGCAGAAAAGAGAGAGATTTGAGAGGATACTGCTGGAGCTGACACTTCTCACCTCCAAGTTTTTAATATATTTTTTTATTTTGGTGTTTCTTTTTATGTTTTATTTACTTTTTCTTCAATAGGCATGTCCCAAAATCTTTCCACTAGCTACTCAATATTTTTATTTCTTGCCAATACATTTTTTTCAAAGTTATACATAAGGAAAGGAAGGGACTACTTTTTCAGATTGAAAAAAGTTAGCATAGGAATGAGCTGCAGTCAAGCTACATAGCCTCTGTCAACTTTGGCCGTCTTCAGCTATACTCCTATCCCTACCGTATTGTGTTCCAAAGTGGCTCGACACTGATTCTCAGCTGAGTCAGCTGAGGTCAGTAGAAGCCTCTGGATGTCCTAGGTATGCATGTGAAATCCCAGGTCTAGAGAAAGGCAAAATATATGATTTCTGGGTCCCACCAGCTCAGAAACTTTTAAGATGGCTGCCCTGAAAAGGAAGATATGGTGGGACTGAAACAAGTTTGAAAAGGATCACGATACGCACAGACAACACCAACGCAATTTGGGCCCGCTAGGATTCCCAAGGTTAAGGGAGCAAATGGAACCAATTACAGTAAACTAACCCCTAAAACCGAAGGGAACGGAGAAAGAAAAAAGGGAAAGAGGGGGAAAAGGGAAAGAGACACCCCAACACAAGAAGGAAGAGGACTAACACAGTAAACCAAGACAGGGACTGTCACCACGCATGCTCACACACAGGCTCTGCAGACACGATAGCATACCAGTACAACCAACACCCCTCACTACAAATCGGTAAGCCACCGGCGCCCACACGTAGACGCACAACGCTCACACCAAAACCTACCTAATCACGGCTCTGCAGCTGACGAATGCTCTCACTCGATCACCTCCAGTACCACCCCAGCTATAGCTCGGCGCTTGAGCCCCTAAGTCTGAGGTTCCCAAGCAGAGAGCTATGACACGATGTCGTGCCCCAAGCAATCCAGAAACAGGCTACAAACACATTGACCACTGCCCCGAACTAGATTGAACGCAGAACGTAAAACATATTTTTAACAAGTGCCAATATCGTCACTGTGATACCAATTTAGCAATTATTAAAATTAATAGCTACTTGCCCCATACGTTCCCTGCGCATCTTCCACGCTCCCTACCACTGGCCTGGGCACGCACATTTTCTCACCTGCCTAGGGGGGACTAGCCGGACAGACAGACTGGGGGGGAGGCAGGGTCAAGACTCTTAGGCTTCTCTACCACCTTAACAAGCGAACACCATATGATGGGCACCACGCAAGACCCTACTGGGAATGGCAGTACTCTGCAGTCACACATATGATAATAAACCACAAATCACAGCCCCAGGCCGACGGTACACAATATACACGAAATAGCCCGAAACCAACACATCGGTATAATGCATACACGATACCAGCGATATGACCACATGACGTATGACTGCTAAACTAGCAAGCTCACTACAAGCGAAACTAGGTGAGGAACACAGCTACACGTGCCGAGCTGGAGTGGTGATGGCCTGGGGAGGGTGACATGAGGGGGAGAGAAGGAATACTGGAAAAGAGGCCACAGTGGGATGGAGTAACATGATGCAAAGGTGGTTGATAATAGGTACACCTGTTGTTTATAGATCTGCCTGTCATGTGCTAGCCAGCAATGCACGTCCTGAGCCAACGCCTATTTACCAGGACTATGGAACGAGACATACTCTTGGACACTGCCCCTGCTAGTTTAACCTATGCTCCCAGAATGTTAATTACTTGAGCAGGTTCGACACACAGTTTTACATACATTGAATTCCTGATGCAAGTTATGCCGCATAATGTTTACAGTCAGCATATTTTCGATGCGAACTATGCCCTGTTGTGTTTATGTACACTGTTTACTTTGACGCAAGCTGATGCATAATGTTTATTTCTGTTTAAACACATTAATGCACAATTGCAACTTGGAAAAAAGAAACAAAATTGAAATAAAGAATGTCAAAAAAAAAAAAAGAAAAGGATTGTTTTAGACCAAACCAAGTGTTTGCTTGAATATCTACCCCTGTCCAAATGTAATAAAGCGTGCACGCTGAAGAAATCACACTGACACAGAAAAGTTCAGTTAAATGAAAACTTCCAAGTGTATTGTCAGGGGGCGGCATAGCCCCTTAAAAAGGCAAAGAATGCAACGTATGCAAATACAGAAAGTAAACTTTTCAATTGGTTAAGTGTTAGGTGTTTTAGTAAAGTATACATTTAATTGGTTAGGTGTTAAGTGCCTAATCTTGATGGACTTCCTCCAGAGGGTGTTGATGTCATCGTCATCTTAGGTGTAATTCCGGATGGAGACGCCATCTTACTACACAAGGGTTCTCTAGCAGCCATTTTGAGTAATAAATGAACACAAGTATACATAGTAAATACACATCAATTTCTATCCAACACAGGATAAGTTGAAATGTTCCCATAGCAGTAAAAGGGCGGGCGGGCGAGTGTGGAATCCAGGCTTTAGGACGATATAGTGACATAGACACTTTAAAATAAACAGGAAAAATACTAGATCTGTAAAGTGATATAAGTAGAACTGAACCCACACCTTAAGTGGAGTGCTTGAAATTGAAATAAAATTTGAATAAAATATATATGTAAATGGAGTAAACTTACCCCACGTTACCTTGTTAAAATCTTTAATTTGTGGTACATATAAAATATAAAAAATAGAAACAATTTAGTGCAGATGGTTTACAAAATTGAATTGAATAAATGGTAGAGAAGTAGGATTACTCACATTTAAAGGAGAATATATACATACACACACACTCTGTGTCTCTCTCTCCTTTGTCTGTCTCTCTCTCTCTCTCTCTCCTTTGTCTCTTGTCCACTTTGAATTTCTATAGGTATAGGTATAATAGTGTTGTGCCAATTTTTGTGGAGATGGCACAACCCCTATGAAGATTCGGAAGACTCCAAAAGACTTTAAAAGATTTAAAAAATGTATTGTACAATTAAATATAAAATATAACAACATAAACAGGATATAAAATTCCTAAATATGAAGTTTACCCCATTTACATATATATTTTATTCAAATTTTATTTCAATTTCAAGTGCTCCACTTAAGGTGTAAATTCCTCTTATACCACATTACAGATTTAGAATTTTGGGTGTGGATGAGAGGGTATTCCACACAAGTGTCTAGAGCTGCTGTTTGTTTATTCACTTTAGCACCTTTTTGTATACACACCTCTCCCAAAAGGAGGTGTATCTTGTTTGTAGGAAAAAATACATAGTTCTTCTTGAAAGGCTTACTTCCTTTTTGCTGCTTTTGATGGTTATGGGGCAAAACTGTTTAATTTGTTTAAAACCACAAACGATTATTAAAGAAAATATTGCTCAGCTTAGCAGTTTGACCTAGCCTTTAGATTGCACCCAGTGTGTGGGTGCTCAGTGCTTAGTTTAAATCCATAAAACTGCTTAAAAACTAGTAGGCTAACAGTCCCATCATCATCAATAGGCTAAAGTGGGATTTCCACCACTATAGTCTACATTTGAGTTTTAGATGGCAAGTTGTGATGGCTCCTGGAGAGTGGGGAAATATGTCCTATTTCTATTAGACAGCCAGTTCTACAATTTTGATCTGCTATACATTTAAGTTATAATATTTTTTTTTTTTTTTTGCAGGTGTCTCAGCATCTCAGTACAGAGCGCACAAACAGCCACAGAAGGCAGCAAGCATATATTGCACCCACTCTTGCTCAGGCCCCGTACTCCTTTCCACATAGCAGCCCTAGCCACGGGGCTGTACACCCACATCTGGCAGCCACAGCTCATCTGCCCAGTCAACCTCACTTGTACACCTACACCGCACCTGCTGCCCTGGGCTCCACTGGTACAGTTGCTCACCTGGTGGCATCACAGGGATCAGCCAGGCATGCAGCTTATCCTGCCAGCATTGTGCCAGTCAGTATGGCCCCTCGACTACTTCCTTCCCCAAGCCTCCACCCTAGCCAATACCAGGCACAGTTTGCCCACCAGACTTACATCCCAGCATCCCCAACTTCTACCGTCTACACTGGATACCCTCTGAGCCCACCTAAAGTCAATCAGTACCCTTATATTTAGCCTCCCGGTCATTGAGTGGGATTGTGGCTGCCCAAAAGCTTATGTTGTGAATGGAAAAAGGCGTGTGGCAACATTTTAACCTGGAGGACTATGGGTCAAAGTACGGGTCAAAGAAAGTAAGAAAGCGTGGCTACATTTTCTTGCTCTTAATAAACTCTTCTGGATTAAAGAAATACACAGTGGTTCAATTTTCATACAGGACCTCTAGACACAGAGAACTGGAAATCTGTTAAAGATGCTTACAATTATGTACGTCTTTAAACAGAGGCAGGCTCAACTGTGTGGGACTTGTTACTGGATCCCCTCAATGAGGTTTGGATCCCCTCAAGAGACTGCAAGGTCCCCTATCTCCACTGGACTTTGTGACTTGCTGCTCTGGGGAGGGAGGGTTGGGGATTCATGGTGAACATTGCTGGAGTCACCCGTTGGGTAACAAGAGAAAGTTGTATTTATTAATCACTGATTATTGTTGAGTTACTGAAGAGTCCACTGGGCTTTTCTGATATAGCAGTGACTTAGGAGTTTATCCAGAGTTTTATAGAGTTAGGTACTGACCACACTTTAACTCTAGAAAACGTAATTTTATTTTAAATATTGCAGTAGATTATAGGATAGCCGAGGGTGCCTAATCTGGGACCCCACCAACTTCTTTTCTTTTTTTATTCTTCATTTTTTGTTTTAGAGCTAAGGAGATGGTGGGGTGGCACTCTGGGCACACCTTTAACTTTCAAGTTATTTTTATTCCCCCCTTCTCAGCACTAATTGCTTTTTGGTTGTTTTCTTTTCTTTTTTTGAGTTTTAGACGATTGACATTTTTAACAAAAGATTTTACAAGTGTTTAGAAAAGAGACTCTGCTTAGGGAATCTCTTTTGGATTTTAATACAGAAACCAAAAACTGAGCAGCTTTTTTGTTTTTGGTGAAGCAGGAGTTTTGGGATGTTGATAAGGAGTGTATGTACGAATGGTATTCGTGGATGATTCTTCTGAGCAGAAATCGTAAAGTGAGGAAGAGGATGCCAGCAGAATAATCCTGATTTTCCAGATTGCGGGCAGCTGTGTGGACACTAAAGGCCCTGATGGAACTTGGAGTCTCGTAAAAAGAAAGAACTGAAATGGACACAGCTGCTTAACCTCTCACTGTTTCAAGTCACTGTAACTCCTTTTGCTTAAGGAATTGTCCCTCCTCCTGTGCTACAATGTAGCACAACCAGGTGTACCCTGTTTTATAAGCTTCTCCGATAGAGCTATATTTTCTCCTTTAATCACTGAATTGCACAATAGTATAGAGACCTGTTTTCCCTCAAACTCTGAAACACTAACAGACAAAATGTGATCTAAGATATTGGCATGTTACTCTGTGACAGTCCTGGTACTTGTGTGAATACTTGTGTCCTTCCGTTTCAAGTCCTTTGCTCGTAGTGCCTTACAACCTGCTGAAGATGTTTGGCCCTAGTGTGTCTCTTTAAATTGTTTATTTGTTGTTACCTTAGATTGGGTTTCAGTCCAGCAAAATCACTGGTGCTGTTTCCTATATACCACTCTGATCTCTATCTTTCACCCTGATCTGCAACCTTGTTCTCCCTTACTACAAGACCTGCAATATGTTGCACGCCCTTGAGTAGTTGGCCCTTAGAAAGTTGATGAATATCATGTTGCCATTGCCTGTGATCATGTAAAATGGGGCGACTAATGTAAGATCTGTGCACCGACTATTCTGGGGTTCTAAAATAATTCCCCCTTTTTTAACAACTTAACCAGAAGCTCTAGAGCTATGGTTTTCACTTCAGTTCTCTTTAAACCTATAGCTGCAGGAGCTAGAGCTATTCACTGTATCCCAATCCTGTCCTGCAGCTAAGGGGTTAATTATATAGACAGCAGGTGAGTGGAGATTTTTCAAAGCAATTCTGAAGAGTCTGTAAAGTACGGTAACCGCAAAAACGCTAGCTGTGGGCACATTGTTATGTGTATGACGGTATGTGAGTGTGGTTAACCCCTTCAGTATTGACGAGGTTAAAAAAAAAAAGGGAATAAAAGAGCTGTAATTTGTGATTTTGTTTTGTCATTTTGTGTATAAATGCATGTGTTTGCTATAACTTTCTGATGAAGACCACTAAGGATAAACCTCTCCAAACAACCAACCTATATTAAAGGGACACTATAGTCACCAAAACAACGTTAGCTTAATGAAGCAGTTTTAATGTGTAGATCATGACCCTGCAGTCTCACTGCTCAATTCTCTGCGATTTACTCAGCCTCCATTAAAAAATGGTTTAATTTTCAATCAGATCTTACAGCATGGTGTGTTTACTTTAGAAATTATCTTTTGCTCTCTTAAGGGATTTTTAACAAACTTGTATTCCTAACGATTTAGTATTCTACTCCCTGTTTAGATTCAGGCAGCCCCCGCCAAATAAAATAAAGCGGTGGGGGACGTTTACCTTTTCTCCAGCTTTGAGATGCACTCGCTTCGCCTCTGGTGACCATCCCGCAGTCAGTCTCCTCTTTGGTTTTTAATCCAATCCCAGCAATAGGGGCGAGAAGTGCATGAGTAGCAAGAAGCAATGGCCAGTCAAATGATTTTCATAGGAAAGCAATGAATCCGATGCTTTCATTTGATTAGCATTTGAGGATGTTCAACATTCTTATGCAATATGTGTTTCATAACAGAGACTGACTCAGTTATAGAAGCAGAAGCACCCTTTACTGGTTGTCACAAGGACAGCCACTAGATGCGTTGCGACTCATTTACAGAGCCACCAGAGGCATGTTCAGAACTACAATGAACAGATTCCTTTATCTACAAAATGACCATGTTTACATTGCAGGACTAAAATTATAAGGCCACTGCACCTGGACTACTTCATTAAGATGAAGTGGTCTGAGCCTTTATATAAGTCCTTTTAATTGAACTTTAATCACACACGGGGCTTCTTCAGGTTAGCAGGCTAGTAACAGAGCAGAAAATAATAAAAAATATATATAAATTCGACAGACTGCAGCAAAGGAAGTTTAAAATATAGATCTCTTTTTAGTAGAAGTGTGCAGGGAAGTCTGTAAGTCACAGGCATGGGTGGTTTGGTTAACTCAACAATGGCAGAGAATGACCAGTGAGACTGTAGGGGTGTGATCTATACACCAAAACCACTTCATAAAACTAAATTTGTTTTGGTACTTAAAGTCTTGACCATTATGTAGCTTTAGGCAACCGCTCAAGGGTTAAGGGTTAAACTGGGTCCTTGGAACCATGAATTTGTTTGGCCATATTCACCATCCCTTTGTGACTAGTGAAGGTGGTGCCCTGACTGGTGTCCTGCCATGGGCAGGCTTGTTGGATCTTAAAGGAACACTCCACACACATAAAACACTTAAACTTTATTTTTGAAATAATGCACTTTTATAAATAATTGCAGAAACACTGGCTAATTGTCAGACGTGGATGTTCCATTATATCCACAGAGCTCAACTAGAGTGCTCCTGTCTTCACCCCTTGCACACATCCACAGGGCTCATTTTATCCTTGGCTGATCAATGTGTGTCCCTGTGTCGAAAAGCTGCTCCTGTGCGAACTTGCTGCTCAAGATCAATGATTGGTCTTTCCCTCAGGGGAAAGGGGGGTGCTTGAAAAGGTTGCAGATAAGATCTGTGGCTTTTGCAACCTGTTTTTAGACATACAGCCAATGGGGAAAAATGCATGTTTTCATTGGAGGATGTCTACGTAAAATAAATTATGTTCATTTAATTAAATCACATGCCAACCCAAAATAATTTGTTGCAACTGTGCTATTCCCTTGCTTTTGTGATGAAGTGCACCCCTAATATGAAAGGGCATAACATTCTACGGTGAGATCACTGTGATTGACAGAAGAATGAATCCTGTCCAAGTGCTTGGCAGACTGTTTTAGACATTCAGATTATTCTTTCTTAGCAGATAAATGGTGCTTGTAACAAAAGCAAGTGTAAGCTCAGAGATGCAATAAAAGCGCTATTAACTTAACTTTAATTTATTACAAAATAAAACAGTTTTATTTTGTGTTGATACAAAAAAAAAACACAGCAATGACAGATTCCCTTTAGCTCAACTTCCAGTCTTTATAATTATTACACTTTATTTATAAAGCACCTACACATTCCACAGCACAGTCCATGAGTAGAATTGGTAAAAGTCAAAAGTACAAAACATCTAAAAGACAATACATAATTCGATGAACAAATACAGGAGGAGTTGAGGGCACTTTTCCCATAGGAATGTACAATCTAGATTAGGGGTAGGCAACTTTCGGCACTACACATTTGGAACACATCTCCCATAATGCTGGCAAAGCATCAGAAGAGATGTATTGATGAAGGTTGCCTACAACTGATCTGGATTGCATAATTCTATTTGGGAGGGACAGACCTTATTTTGTCCTCCTTTTCTATCCTAATGTCCCTCTTTTCTAGGAGCACCATATCGTTGGTGTATTTGACTGTATTACAGAACTCCACAGCAATAATACTCCAAGTAATGTGTATTTAAAGTACAATGCATGTGCTTAGAAGTCAGTCTGTGTAAATAAGATGCATTATTCTTGTTCTAAATTACATTTTAGTTGCATACATTATGAAGTCACCCACCCTGGTCACCCCTAAAATTAAAGTTTCCCTGTTTGTCCATTTAACATGATGGGATAAGAGGGGTGAGAAACAGGAGGTGAGGACTGCAAAGGTGAGAATGGTATTAATTGAGGGCATTTATTGGCTTTAGTTACTGAGTTGAGTGGTAGGCTTCCCTGAACAAGAATGTCTTTAGGTAACTGTAAAGTGACACTTAAAGGTCTATAGTTAGTCTCATCAGGCTTTTTAAGAGAAAAGGTAGTGTTTACATTACTGCCTAGTAACATCTCTAGCGGCGGTCACTTAGACCTCCCAATGGTGTACGTTACTCTTCCTGTTACAGAAGGGGCCTAGTGAGGCAAAGTATATAGCAGACTCTTTTAGTTGGGAAAATTGCACTCGAGCAGGCTCTTTTTTTTCCCCTACGTCCTGTAACGCCGTCCCAGTTAACATACCTGGTAATAGAGGCTTTTAACTATAGTTAGTCGCTTGCAGACATTATTACCATTCATATAGCACCAACAGATTCTGTAGCACTTTACAACATTGTGAGAGGGGGTACTTAACTATAAATAGGACAATTACAAGAAAACTTACAGGAACGATAGGTTGAAGAGGACTCTGCTCAAACGAGCTTACAGTCTGTTGGAGGTGGGGTATAAACACATTAGGACATATTTGAGTAGATGTATGCATTAATATGGAGTGTTTTGTTTTATTTTTGGTTTATCATTTTCATGGATTGTTTTATTGAGATTGTTTCAAGATAGCTCTTTTTTTTTTTTTTTTTCTTCCAATAGCAAGCATCCCTGATTCTGCTTTATAAACTTGCATGAACTCAAATGTCCAGTAGGTGGCATTCTACTTCCACAATACTTGCAATGGAAGCGCTTTAGAGGAAATGGAGGGAGATGAAATGTTGCTGTCCATTCATGTTTTGGAACAGTTTAAATTGCTGTACTCTAGGTTTTTCATTGTATTAAAGGGAAACTATTACATGTTTGCATACAACCCTATAGTTTACTAAAAGCAATGGGTTGTGCAAGTTTTTTATGCACGTGTATTCATTTTCCATTTAAATGCTATTCTGGGCTGTCTCGCACAGACTGGTCATATAATGCAGATTACTTTGACTACCATCGTGCTGTGCATGTGGATATTATGAGCGCACAAGTATGGCACTGTGGAAAGACACACATAGGGGGGTCTAGGGGAGAGAGACACATAGAGAAGCTATGGGAGAGAGATACATGGAGGGGCTAGGGGAGAGAGATACATGGAGGGGCCAGGGGAGAGAAATACATGGAGGGGCTTAGGAAGGGCTAGGGGGAGAGAGACACATGGAGGGGGTGGGGGAGTTAGGGAATGAAAAACACTTAGGGGCTGGGGGGTAGGGAATGAGACATGGAGGGGCTGAGGGTTGGAAAGAGACAGATGGGGGCACAGGGTAATTTTCGCACCTGGGCCTGGTTGTTTCTCGTTACGTCTCTGCCCCTTTTAAAATGCACACCTTTAGGATTTTGCACATTGATGCCTGGAGAATAATGGAAAGATGATGGTATTTTCATAATGAAATACTATACTATAAAGAGGGTTATCCACTAAAGTGAGAATTAAAATGTTATTATTATTTATACAGCGCCAACCTATTCTGCAGATTTATAATTTTAGAATGGGCATAATTTTAATTGACATACAAAATATAATAACAAGAAACAAGAGGTGTTGAAGAGGACGACCCTGTTCAAATTAGGATACAATCTATGAGGAAGTAATATCGACAAACGATGAATAACTGCATGTTAGAAGAGAGGAGGGATTGATAGATAAGATGTCTGTGCCAAAATAAGCTAGTAAAAACACCACGCTGTGCCAGTCTGTATCTCCTTTTAGAAATGCATTGCATCCATAAATCTCTATGGGGAAAGTTCAGCACCTCCATGCAGAGTGTGGGGACACTGAACATCAGTGCTGCACACTGTGCATAACTGAACTAGGAAGCTCATCTAGTGGTTGTCTGAGTGACTGTCACT
The DNA here is from genome assembly GCA_933207985.1 of Pelobates cultripes. Lineage (NCBI taxonomy): Eukaryota > Metazoa > Chordata > Amphibia > Anura > Pelobatidae > Pelobates > Pelobates cultripes. The sequence continues at coordinate 224,057,697 of OW240914.1, forward strand.
AGAGGTGTTCGTAGGCATCAATGTAAATGTATGTAAAGCTTTGTTTCCCAATTAGTGGTATGTATACCCCAAAGGTCAGGGCTGGTGCTAGATTATTTTGCAGGCAGGACCAGCTTTTTTCTGTATTTTCTTTGTTGTATTTAAAGGGTTTTTTGAAGGATTCCCTTTTATGGTTGCTGCCTCATTTTGTTATTAAGCGCTTACTCTCTCTTCTGTTTTTAAGACCAGCTACATTCGTTAAATCCCCCCCTTCCAAAAAAACACAAATAGCCAACTTTGATTTTTAAACCGATTTGTAGAAAAACTGTAAAAGCATAAAACTTGAAACTACTAAATTTCATGACATGCAATGAGGGGAAAAAGTATTTGATCCCCTGCTGATTTTCAACATTTGCACACTGACAAAGAAATGATCAGTCTGTAATTTTAATGGTAGGTGTATTTTAACAGTGAGAGACAGAATAACAAAAAAAAAAAAAAAAATCTGGAAAAATGCATGTCAAAAAAGTTGTAAATTGATTTGCATGTCAATGAGTGAAATAAGCATTTGCCCCCTTCGACTTGGTGGCAAAACCCTTGTTGGCAATCACAGAGGTCAGATGTTTATTGTAGTTGGCCACCAGGTTTGCACAGATCTCAGGAGGGATATTGTCCTACTCCTCTTTGCAGATCCTTTCCAAGTCATTAAGGTTTTGAGGCTGTCGTTTGGCAACTCGAACCTTCAGTTCCTTCCACAGATGTTCTATGGGGTTAAGGTCTGGAGACTGGCAAGGCCACTCCATGACCTTAATGTGCTTCTTCTTGAGCCACTCCTTTGTTGCCTTGGCTGTGTGTTTTGGGTCATTGTCATGCTGGAATACCCATTTTCAAGGAGGTTCTCACCCAAGATTTGATGCGGTGCAGTTGTCCTGTCCCCTTAGCAGAAAAACACCCCCAAAGCATAGTGTTTCCACCTCCATGTTTGACGGTGGGGATGGTGTTCTTGGGGTCATAGGCAACATTCATCCTCATCCAAACACAGCGAGTTGAGTTGATGCCATAGAGCTCGATTTTGGACTCATCTGACTACAACACTTTTTAGCCAGTTCAGGCACCATTACGCATTAAAAACAAATAATAATTTACAAGTGTCAGTAGCCAACCTTTGTTTGATTTGTTTATTGCTAACAGCTTAAAGTCTGTAGATTTTTGACCGTAAAACTGATTTTGAATGGGGGGTTGAATAGTTTTGATTACAACTGTAGATGGAGCTGGTCTATTTAAGGTGGGCGGGATGACTAGTTCAATTTGAGAAAGATTGCATTGTAGATAGGATATAGATATAGAGGATAGAAGATGTCTAGAGACCTCTTGTTTTAAGATGTGTGGGAAAGAGTTTTGGAAGAAGGAATGGATTGGAAGTAGACTATTGGAGGGGAGGTTAGAAATTCAATAAATAGAGAATACCTTTCTATGGGACCTTTTAGAATAAATTAAAAAAATCTGTGCTGAGGTATATTGGGCATGAGTTAATCTATCTGTTTTATCATGAAGCTGTTTGGCCTGTCAGGACCTGGACAGACCTGGCTACAATTGGTATCATTCATAATAAGCATGCTACTAGCACGAAGTAATAGAAGCTAGGCCTCTGCTTGAATACCTTCATTAAGTGTTCTTGCATAGCAAGACCACTTAATGTTATCTCACATATATATTATTATTATTATAGCAAAATTTGCCACCCTAACTCCTCCCACAGTTTTTACACTACATAGACAAAAATTTACCAAAACGTGCAGATTGTTCCCGATCGGATTGCTATTACTTTGTGGAACGTTTCGCCGAATGGTTCACGGAATATCGTCGTTCTTGTGGCGAAATTTGTCCCATAGGAATGAATGGCAAAGCTAGAGTGGGAGCTGGCAAAAGCTGAAAAATCAGGACATGATTTCTAAACTGCCGCCACTCCCTCATTTTCAGGCCCACCTACACAAATCTTATATCAAAACGTTCAGCTATCCCTGCTGCCAATAAACGTGTCAACGGCTAAGCCGTAGTCCTGATAGTTTTCACAATATAATCATTTGTTTGCAACTAACGCCGTCCATTGACATTCATTGAAACTTCACTCTACAAAGCTCAAATTTGAAGTGCAATTTCTAAACTGCGACTGTGCCTTCATTTTTAAAACTTCAGAGACATACTATGCATCAAAATGTAGGTCTGGGTCTCGTGATTCTCACAATATAAAGCTCTTCACTGTAGGATTTATAGTTTTTAAAATACGACCGTTTGAAGATGGCAACCGCCAAAATACTCTGACCTGAGCCAGGCTGCTGCAGCAAGTGATGTCATAGACAGGGCCTTTTGAACACCTGCTAATGTTTTTATAAATGTATGGTTTAATGTAACTGTGCAACAACGTTGCAATTGAATGTGCTATATAATTGATAACAGTTACTCCGCCCACTCCAGTTGTAGACTACTGGTGGAGGCAAGAACACTTCACACAATTTCCCCAGAAATTGTAGCTTTTCTAGTTATTATTAAGTGTTCTTGCATAGCAAGACCACTTAATGTTATCTCACATATATTATTATTATTAAGTGTTCTTGCATAGCAAGACCACTTAATGTTATCTCACATATATATTATTATTAAGTGTTCTTGCATAGCAAGACCACATTATCTCACATATATATATTATTAAGTGTTCTTGCATCCACTTAGTTATCTCACATATATATTATTATTATTATAGCAAAATTTGCCACCCTAACTCCTCCCACAGTTTTTACACTACATAGACCAAAATTTACCAAAACGTGCAGATTGTTCCCGATGGATTGCTATTACTTTGTGGAACGTTTCGCCGAATGGTTCACGGAATATCGTCGTTCTTGTGGCGCAATTTGTCCCATAGGAATGAATGGCAAAGGTAGAGTGGGAGCTGGCAAAAGCTGAAAAATCAGGACATGATTTCTAAACTGCCACCACTCCCTTATTTTCAGGCCCACCTACACAAATCTTATATCAAAACGTTCAGCTATCCCTGCTGCCACTAAACATGTCAACGGCTAAGCCATAGTCCTGATAGTTTTCACAATATAATCATTTGTTTGCAACTAACGCCGTCCATTGACATTCATTGAAACTTCACTCTGCAAAGCTCAAATTTGAAGTGCAATTTCTAAACTGCGACTGTGCCTTCAATTTTAATACTTCAGAGACATACTATGCATCATAATGTAGGTCTGGGTCTTGTGATTCTCACAATATAAAGCTCTTCACTGTAGGAGTTATAGTTTTTAAGATACGACCGTTTGAAGATGGCAACCGCCAAAATACTCTGACCTGTGTCAAGCTGCAGCAGCAAGTGATGTCATAGACAGGGCCTTTTGAACACCTGCTAATGTTTTTATAAATGTATGGTTTAATGTAACTGTGCAACAACGTTGCTAATTAAATGTGCTATGTAAATGATAACAGTTACTCCGCCCACTCCAGTTGTAGACTACAGGTGGAGGCAAGAACACTTCACACAATTTCCCAGAAATTGTAACTTTTCTAGTTATTATTATTATTATTATAGCAAAATTTGCCACCCTAACTCCTCCCACAGTTTTACACTACATAGACCAAAATTTACCAAAACGTGCAGATTGTTCCCGATCGGATTGCTATTACTTTGTGGAACGTTTCGCCGAATGGTTCACGGAATATCGTCGTTTTTGTGGCGCAATTTGTCCCATAGGAATGAATGGCAAAGCTAGAGTGGGAGCTGGCAAAAGCTGAAAAATCAGGACATGATTTCTAAACTGCCACCACTCCCTTATTTTCAGGCCCACCTACACAAATCTTATATCAAAACGTTCAGCTATCCCTGCTGCCACTAAACATGTCAACGGCTAAGCTGTAGTCCTGATAGTTTTCACAATATGACCATTTGTTTGCAACCAACGCCGTCCATTGACATTCATTGAAACTTCACTCTGCAAAGCTCAAATTTGAAGTGCAATTTCTAAACTGCGACTGTGCCTTCATTTTAATACTTCAGAGACATACTATGCATCAAAATGTAGGTCTGGGTCTTGTGATTCTCACAATATAAAGCTCTTCGCTGTAGGAGTTATAGTTTTTAAGATACGACCGTTTGAAGATGGCAACCGCCAAAATACTCTGACCTGTGTCAAGCTGCAGCAGCAAGTGATGTCATAGACAGGGCCTTTTGAACACCTGCTAATGCTTTTATAAATGTATGGTTTAATGTAACTGTGCAACAACGTTGCAATTGAATGTGCTATATAAATGATAACAGTTACTCCGCCCACTCCAGTTGTAGACTCCTGGTGGAGGCAAGAACACTTCACACAATTTCCCCAGAAATTGTAGCTTTTCTAGTTCATACGTGTTATCAGGGGCTGCACAAGCTGTATCTTAGAAAGATGTAGAGAGTTGGGCAGTCAGTATAGTTTCTACATAAACAATAATCCAGCACATGCTCAATTCTCCATTACCTCTTTATTAAAGGGCACAATGTGTACAGTGTAATGTAACAACCAGTAACTAACTAGTCTTCATCAAGTTTGACTCTTATGCACCATCTGGGGCAGGTGCTGCTCTATATTTGAGGTTTTGGAGGTTGGGGAAGATACTGCAGCTGTATGTGATTATGCTGCACATGGCTGCTAACTCTTGCCCTGAGAAGCAAATTGACAAACTTTGCTGAACTCTGTGTGAATATGGCTCAAGCGTTATTAGCAGGGTTTTTGCAAAAATTGTGTTGCCCAATTCGCTCCACCCACTCCTGCAGACTGAAACGCACGCAGACGTGCACACACATGCACTGATCCATGCAGATTGATTCACACAAACACTGACCCATGCAGGCTGACCCATGCAGACACACACTGACCCATGCATACATACTGATCCATGCAGCCTCGCACTGACCCAAGCAGACTGACGTACACAAACATACTGACTGAAGCAGACTGACACACGTTCTCTGAAACACACATAGCGTGGTCCCATTAACCCTCTTACCTTTATTTCACATACCAATTAGCTGTTCATGTGTTTCAGGCATCTTCACTATTCCTGACTACCAGGCGGCGCTTCAGTTTCCGAGTCTCAGCCCCACGTCTTGCTATGCTCCCGTTGCAGTGGATGTCTGGGAAGCCAAACGAGTAGAATAGCCACTGCCGGCACTCCGTGTTAAGCAGCTCTCTAGGTGGCCGCCTAATTGGCATATAGGAAGCACCGGTCCTGGGTATTGGGGTTTAACAGTTGGACATACACAGCATGAAGGACTATAATAGGCTGAGAGACTCATATTCTGTTTCCAGTGACTTCACTGAAACCAGCAAATACTGATAATTTTTTTTGTCTTCAGCACTGCTTGATGTAACCCTGTGGTCACTTGCAAACATCTCCAGCAACAACATACGTTAGTAGGGTGGTCAGCCTCCGAATTTGTAATCCATTGACAAATATCTCACTGGTCCCACCAGCCCTGGAAGGGATAGAGATTGTGGGTCACCAACCTTCCCCTGGTTAGTGGGAGGTGGAAGGTCTGGCAGACAGATTAGGATGAAGAAGCATTATCATTTATTACTATTATATATATAATACCTTCCTGACACAGCACCCCCCTTTCTCTCCATTTTAAACTTGTGCCAAGGCCAAGTGTTCCCTGCACACTGCTTCTTTCTATGACATCACTCCCTCTCACTGTTGAGGGAGTGATGTCAAGAGGGCCATGGTGCAAAAATCAAAGAGGGACACCCTCATTGCCACTCCTACCCTCTAAGAAATATACCTGAGTGGGATGTATGTGGTGGCTGAGTGTGAAATACACATACACATTATCTCTCAAACTCTCATTAAATATTATTTTTAAATATAATTCTTTATTTTTGTTGTGCTTGAAGGTAACACAGGTATTACAGTATACATTCGATAAATTGCAATGAACATTTCATATCAGAATAAGTAAAGAGATATTTCAGCACATTTTATAATAAACTAACAGGAAAGATGAACACAGTGTGGCTTAAAAACAAACAAACATATTTTGGCTTTGAACATGCTGTGTGCATCAGTTTAAACCCGATGGGGTAGAGAGTATTAAGTAGAGAGCTATAACAAAGCTTAACTGGAGATTGAGTTCCTTAAGAGCCCCCCAGGTTGGTGGTATAACAAGACGTATGAGGCAAAAGATTACAGAAACAATATGATAGACACCCATGAGGTTAGATGATAGGAGAGTCAAGTCTCCGAGCAGACACCGTGAGGAGAGAAAAGGTGAGTGGTCATATGCCTTTTAGTGCCTGGTCTGGGATCCCAGCTCATCTTACGTCAACTGAGGGCAAAGCACAGTCCCAGAACGTTGGGGAGCACCACAGGGCCCCCGGGCTTCACAAAGATCGGCTGGTCAGCATGATGGGCAGGTTCGAGGCACTCCAACTCTCTACAGGCTCACCATACGATCCAGCATTTAGCCATATCTGGCGATTCTCAAGCACTTTAAAGTCCCAACATTGGCTCGGTATGGTTTTCCTCTGTGTGCCACCTTCTGTTGAAGGGATGGGAGCCTCCCGCCTCGCCACCATTTTGGAGCCTTCTTCGGGCGCGCAATCGGCTGTGAGTGGTTCTGGGACGGTCTGATGCCTCCTGTCCTCTAGGTTCTCCCAGAAATCTTCAAAAATGTTGTTGAGCTTGGACAGGTCAGTTTGTTCCTCAATGGAGTCAGGGTGCCACATGGCGTCCGCCATTCTTTAAGGGTCGCTTGCTGTTCTTCCAGGCTCAGTAGCTTTACCCCATGTTTCCAGTAGGTCATAAAAGCCTCCCAAGAGTGGACCTGGATCACCCCTGCCGATCCAGAGGGGGAGATCTTTGAGCAACTACGGCCCGGGAGAACGGCCACCTCTAGGCTGCATGCTTCAGGTTTTGCTGCAGAGGAGCTTCCGTCGAGTCTCCGACCTCCACAGCAGCCTGGTCAAGAGGTAGGTTTTAAATTGGGCATGATAAAGCTATAATTGTTTGTATTGATGAAATAGAAGAAGAGCTCGAGCAAGACATGTCACTCCACCATGGCAGTCAGGCTTCGCCCCTCATAAAGTAATTTTAATTATAGTTTATGTGTTTGTTTATTAAATGTTTGAGGCCAACTAAGCCACTTTACCTTTTGGGAGAGCTCGAGTGGATGCTCTTCCTGGGGTATAGCGGGACTGCTCTGATCTTCGTGCTTTACCAACACAGCTCCCTTGCTCACCCGCAAGGCTCAAGAAGGAGCAGTGCTGAAAGAGCATGAAGATCAGTTCTCCCTTGCCACCAGCCTCACAATGTACATTTGTGCACAGCAGATACCTAGAGTCCGGGTAGGTAGGTGCCTGTTTTGTGTGCATAGCCACCTGCCTTGTGAGGTGCCCTAACCTGTCCAGCCGACCAACCCTTTGGCCCCTTTTGACAGGAGAAACACAGAGGGCCTGGTCACACTTGCAACCTTAGAGACCTCTGATGTTCCACCACTGTTCCGTCAAGATGGCAGGTCTGTGGGAAGTCATAGGGTAGCACGGAGAGGAGAGGTCGAGCTGCCATTGGACATTTTTCATGCAAAGATTTAATATTGGCTAGCTTGAAGCTCTCATCTCAGGCTGGCTAATTATACTATGGGTGGTGGACTTACAACTCTGGCAGCAAAATTAAAGGGACTCTATAGTCACCAAAACAACTTATGTAATTAAACTGTTTTGTGTATAGACCATGCCTCTGATGTCTCACTGTTCAACATACTGCCATTTAGAAGTTTTTTTTTAAATTCTTTATTTTTGCTGTGCCAGAAATAACAAAACATGTTTATGATGCCATGACTGCAATAACAAGCAAGGTAGTATCGTACAATATAAGACAGTTGCATGGCAAACAGAGTAAGTTAGTACACCTTTTTTTGGGGGTTAGCAAAACAGTTAGGTCTAACGTGCCTAAGCAGATTACTGTATACAGATAGTGGGCAGATAGTGTATCGAAGACACAGATATTCTCAAGGTTAAAGATAGAGACATGCATATATCAACATGAATTTTAAACAGGGAAATTTCCCAGGGAGGCCCCTGACTAGTTGCATGTGGTAAAAAGTGTGCATGGGGTGATACCAGAGATTAGGAAAAAGATGCTGGAGTGTAGTGTCACAGGAGTTCAAGGGTGTATTAGAGTTGTGTCACAAAAGGGCAACAGCTCGTCTTTATGCAGCCCTGGCACCTGTATCAGCCTATGCCGGATAGTGGTATTGCATTGTCCTGTGGCTTTAAGAGGAACGGTGGTCCTCTGAGTCTCTGTGTGCACCCACAGGTTGTTCCTTGTGACCAGATTGGGGTTATTCCCGGCACCGCAGTTTGTTGATGGGTCTCCGTGATGGGCCGCAGCGCGACCCTCTTGGTAGCTTTCCTGCGCCGGATCGGTGAGCTCTTCGTGGTTCGCCGCCATGTTGGGGGCCTGCGTGCTGCTGGAGCCACAGGCTGCTGCTTGGTGTGTACTTGCCGTGGTGTAGAGCAGCTACCCGGTTGTTTGAAGGAGGGGTGCTGTATCCTGCTCTCCACTCTCTGCCAGAAAGCTTCAAAGATTTTGTCCAGTCTGGACATGACATCTTGCCTTTCCCCCGTGTTGCAGGGGATCCTCGTGGCAGCCGCCATCTTAGGTAAGTCGTCGGGTTGTGTGTGAGCTGGCATGACTTCACCCCATGGTTCTGTGCCAACAGGGCAGCCTCCCAGGGTTGGACCGGGATCACCCCCACCGGTCCAGAGGGGGGGGAAACGGGGCATCTGTTTTCCAGTAAGTGCCGTCGTGTAGCCCCAGACCGGGAGATCGGCCGCTTCTCCCGCCCAGTGCAACCTAGGCCGCATGTTCCGAGACGTGCCACAGATGGGCTCACGTCGAATCTTTGGGCCCTGCAGTGTTTCTCAGCTGGAGCAAGTAGTAGGTGAGGCCCTGGATTCGACCCAAATCAAGCTGGGTTAGGCAAAAGTTTGCTTATTAGTCGGAATAGGAGAGGAGCTCCCTCAATACACGTCTCTCCTCCATGCCTGTCAGGCCCCGCCCCCCCTGCCATTTAGAAGTTAAGTAAATCACGTTTGCTTCTGTTTATGCAGCCATAGCCAAACCTCCCCTGGCTGTGACTGACACAGCCTGCATTAAAAAATATAATTTTCAGATGTATGTTTATCTCCTGCTCTGTAAATTGAAGTCTGATCACATACAGGAGGCTCTTGCGGGGTCTAGAAGGCTATTAACATAGCAGCAGGAGATAAAGGAAGTATAAACTTTAGATGACTCTTAGTAAGTGTTTAGGAAGGACGTGTAAGTCACAGGCAGGTAGGTGTGACTAGGGCTGTATAAACAAAGTGATTTAACTCCTAAATGTTAGATAATTGAGCAGTAAGAATGCAGATGCATGATATATACACCAAAACTGCTTCATTAAGCTAAAGTTGTTTTGGTGATTATAATCTCCCTTTAAATATCTCCAAAGTGTGAAGACCACTTCAGATCACTGAAGTGGCCATGGTGCTTGGAGTTACCCTTTGACCTCCTAAAATATAGCCTGTACATTGCATATAATAGTTTAGGTATTGAACATTAAGTCATTATTCTAACTATAAAAATATTTTAAGATAGTGGTTGTAAGGAAACCAAGTATATTTAACCTCATTCGGTAGTTTCCTCCCGAACTGCCAGAGCCTTAGTGATTATAGCCCTCCGTTCGGTAGTTAGGGTAGACGAATCCTATCGCAATTCCAATAGTCTCACCAGATAATTCCCTCAGTGAAACACACGAATCCCCAAACATCAGCCAAAGTCAAGAAGAAGGGTACAAAATGAACTGTCCTTTAATGGGTGCACACAGCTTTTATGCAAGTCCCCATGCAAGGGGACAGCCCTCAGGGAGGGACAAACAATAACCAATCACAAACAGTAAAATGTTAACACACACCTACAATTCCCTCCCCTAGGTCAGGAGATAATTTAGTCTGATAAAATAGTAACTTAATTATCTCCGGGCTGAAAAATCACTTTTTCCCAAACTTTCAGAAAACCCCTTTATACTGGGGGTATCCCCATAAATTATGTGTCCCCTGATAGCCCTGATCTGGGTGACCAACATATTCGAATTTCACCCTGATCAGGGGTTCGCAAATTTTAAGAAAGTCTTTTGTGACCGGCTCACCCTGGGCTGCATGCCCAAAACAGTTCCATGAATTTGGTGGGTTTTGCCGGTCACTTTCGAAAAACATAAAAATGAATAAAAGTACTGAATGGATCCCTCTGGCTCCTAGCAGCGTTCGTGCCCCTCTGTCGAATGCACCAAAGTACCGAATAGAGCTCTTCTAGCTATTCGGTAAATAGAGTTCCAGCGTTCGTCTGTTTGGAACCGGTGTTCGGGAAGTCGAGTGTCTGTAAAACAGTTCCATGCACTCGACGATCAGGTCCTGCTGCCTTTGTTCGCATGAACAAAGATGTATGCGGTTTTCTCTGCCACGTGGCGTTCGACTAACGAACGCTGGCCGCACAGACAGAGGTAGAACTTTCACCTAAACCTTTGATGTTTAATGAGCCAGAGGGTGGTCCCTGTTCGGTAGTTTCATCTACCGAATGCAAAAGGCAGCAAATAGAGGATGAAAAGGGAATGCAAACTGTAAATCACATAGGGAACAGGGGGGTTTCTTCACAGTGGTGTATTTTGAATTCGTGCTGCCGTAGGCACAACTAAATTTGGGCACCCCCCTACTCTAAATTTGCCCCACCACTTCATATCAATGCCACTTTTTGACTGACAGACGCATGCCCTCATTGACACATGCGCTGACATATACACAGTCATTGGCACACACACTGTTTAAACAACCCATACTTTTATTAACAGACACACACTGACACACCCACTCACTGACAAGCACACACTCTCAGATGCACATACACTGACATACACTCACATTCACTCACTCATAGACACAAACTGACAGCTACACACACTCACTCTCTGACAGACACACACACTGACAGACACACAAACACACTCTTACAGACACACACACTAACAGACACGCATTTTCTGATACACTCATCAATTCATTTTATTATTATTATTATTTAAATCCACCCAGCCTTCCTTTGGGAGAGCTGGAGTGGATCATGTCCCTGACTCCTGTTGGGCTGCTGTTTTGGCGGGCTCCTTCTGGCTGGGCTGGCTGGGGCTGCTGGCAGGCTCCTTCTGGTTGGGGCTGCTGGCTGGGCTCTATGAAGGCCGTGAGGGAACTGAGCTTTTCCTGTTCTGCTCCCTTGCGCACCACCATGGCAGAAGTAATGCCATATTCCCGCTACCAGCATCATACCGGCGCGTGAGCAGGAAGAGCTCAGAGGACTGCGCTCCCTCGCCGCCCGCTTACACGATGTGTATTGCAACGCATTGGTGGGGCCTTAAGGTGGCCAGCTGGCCACCTCTTGGGCCCCCCAAGATGAAGCAAACACAGCATTTCCATGAGCACTTAGGGTGCCATTTTTTGCCGCCCCCCTGAAAGTGCCGCCCTAGGCAAATGCCTTGTTTGCCTCTTGGCAAATACAGCTCTGATCCCAGATCCCTATTAGGTAGGCATTGATGATTTATGAATATTGCCTCTGGGAAGGTCAGGTATCATCTAAGAGACTTCAACTTCATTGTTCTTGGAGAAGCTGCAAAATTGCAATCAAAGAAAGCAATTCAGAGGTGCTTTATTCATTACATGTGCCCTAGTCCTGTAGGGGTTAACTCAATTATTTTGAATATTTAATCTTTATTTTGTATTTTTTTTTATTTTTTTATCCTTGTTAAATACATATATCATACAAATACATATATCATACAAATTTACAATACACAAACAACATAGCAGCAAAATAGGGGAGGGGAAAGAAAAATACATCAGGAAAAAATTTCCATAATTGAGTGGTAAAATCATTTAGATAAATCTCATTATTTACAATGTTCATGGGATTACTCTACATCTAATTGATCAGCGTTATTTTCTACAACAATCATCTCTATGCATTTTGACCAGACAGAAACCTTATTACTTAATCTTTGTTTACTTAGCATCAACTCCATTTTAATCTGAAACTCGAGTTGAATTTTAACTTTCTTCCAGGGGACTTCTAAGTCCTTTTTCCACCATCTCGCAATTACTATTTTAGCAGCTAAAAAAAGATGTATAAGAATTGCTTTTAACTCATATGTCATATGAGGCCAATTTAGATGTAACAGAACTACCTCTGGAGAAATTGTCAACTCGAGTTTTAAATTATTGGATATAAAATGCTGTATTTTCAACCAGAGATTCTTTAATTTATGGCAATCCCACCAAATATGTCTAAAATTGCCTCTAATACTATTACATCTCCAACAAATAGGGTTAGCTAAAGGATAAATTTTATTCAATTTAGCTGGTACTAAGTACCACCTATTTAAAACTTTAAAGTGAGTTTCTAATAGATTTAATGAATGTATATTTTTCTTAACATCCATCATTGAAGAACCCCATTGATTCGAATTAATATCAATGTCCAGTTCTTGTTTCCAAACCTGTATGGCAGTAGGGTTTGTATCTTTGGCCATTGATTTAATTAATATCAAAGCTTTGGAAAGTGGTTTATTGATTTTTTTTGACGTGAATAATAAATCTATCAAATTACTCAAATTAGATTTTGGTATTATATGGTGTATATTCATATAACTTTTAAGTCTTAAAAAATTAAACATCTCTCTAGAAGGGAGATTATATACCCCTGTTATTTGAGCAAAAGTTTTGATTGATCCTTCTATCAATAGTTGGTCCAAAGTCTTTATCCCTTCTTTTTTCCAATTATTTAAATTTAAATCTTCCACTTGTTTTTCTACAGTGTCTAATTCTAAGTAACTTGGGACTTTTTTTTCTATATTCATTGCTTTTTTAATTTTTAACCAGTTTTCTAATAATTGAGTTAAAATAATACTAGCATACTCTTTTTTCTTTGACATTTTATTTATATTCCAAATTAAACAGTCTAGGCTAGAGACTTCTCCTGCCTTCATTTCCATTTTATACCATCCCTCATCTTTATTTTCTTTAATTTGCATTCTATACACGTGTAAGATAGTAGCTGCTTTGAAATTATTCATTATAAATGGATAGTCAAGTCCACCTTTATGTATTTTCTGCACTAATATTGACTGCTTCAATCTTGGCTTCTTGCCTTTCCAAATGTATTGAGTAAAACTTCTTTGTATTAATTGAAGCCAATGGATTGGGATATGGAGAGGTAACATTTGAAACATATAGTTCCACTTTGGTATAACATATGAATTAATAACATTTATTCGTCCCCAAAAGGTAATCTCTAGATTTCTGCGATCTTTTAACCATTTATTAAGGTCTAGTAATAATGTTAAGAAGTTTACTTCCATAATCTTGTTTATCTCTCTAGTTATTTTTATTCCTAAGTAATCCATACTTTCTTTGACCCAAATAAAATCATATTTATTTTTAATCTCTTGTTGCATCTTTCTATCAAGGTTAACATCTAATATCAGAGATTTATTTGTATTTAACTTATAATTTGATATAAGACTATATCGCTCTATTTCTTGCATTATATACTCTAAAGAATTTTTAGGGTTTGTGAGAGTAATTAAAATGTCATCAGCATATAGACTGATTTTTTGATCCTCATCCATTATTTTATAACCGTAAATCTCTTTATTATTTCTAATATTCTCAGCCAATGGCTCGATGGTCAGCAAGTAGAGTAATGGTGAGAGGGGACAACCCTGCCGAGTGCCATTTCTAAGTTGGAACCATGGGGCGACAATATTAGGTCCGATAGTCCGTGCAACTGGATTTACATATAATGCCATTATGGCTTTCTTAATCCAACCTTCCAATCCATAGTGTAATAAAACGGCTTCTAAGTATTTCCAGCTGACTCTGTCGAATGCTTTTTCAGCATCAATCGACAGAGTCAGAACTGGAACATCTTTTCTATTTGCATCATCCAGGATATTAATAATTTTCCTTATACTTGTATAGGAGTTTCTGCCTGGTACATATCCTATTTGATCTTTATGGATAATCAATGGAAGAAGTTTTTTTATTCTAGCAGCCAAAACCGAAGCATATAACTTAGTGTCTACATCTATTAAAGATATCGGACGATAATTTTTGATGTCAGTGGGGTTTTTATCATTTTTCAAAATAGGCAAAATATTAGCTTTAAGCATTTCTGCTGGTAAAAATCCTCTGTTTGCTGCTATGTTAAAAGCAGAGGTCAAATGTGGACATATTAAATCTTTAAATGTTTTATAAAAAAGGTTGCTAAACCCATCCGGGCCTGGTGTTTTAGTTCTTTCTAAATCGTTTATTACTTTCGTAATCTCCTCCTGAGTTATAGGTTTATTCAAAAGTTCGTTTTCAGTGGGTGTTAGTTGAAACTTCTTTATATTATTTAGATAATTTTTTATATCCTCATCTGTATTAATTTGAGGTATATTATATAGATTGGCATAATATTCATTAAAACACTTTCCAATCTCTCTAGGGGTTAATGCTATTTTTCCATCCTGTATTATTTTATCTACCTTATTTTGTCCTTTTTGTTTTCTAAGTTTTTGAGATAGCATCTTTTCAGCTCGATTACCTTTAGAGTAATATTTAAGTTTCAATCTATCCATATTTTTGGCTATCGTATCCATTGATTTTTGCTTTATTTTTTCTTTAAGTTCTAATATTTTATCATAAATTTCAGGAGATGGAGATTGTTTATTAATATGAGTCATGTTTCTTAATTCTGTATATAGATATGCCTGGGTATTATTTTTATCAAGCTGACTTTGTAGCTTGATAATATGACCTCTTATGACAGCCTTAAAGGCACACCACAAAATAGTTGGATCAATATTTTCTGAGATATTTTCTTTAAAGTAGTTTTTTATATTATTTCCTATGTAAGTTTTATTTGATTCACAACAAAGCAAATTGTCTCTTAGCCGCCAGGTATAGGCTTCTCTTTTAAATGTACTAAAAATCATTTCACAAAAAACTCCATTGTGATCTGTCCAAACTATCTCCTCAATCTTTGTTTTTTTGGTCATATCAATAATACTTGGATCAACCCAAATCATATCCAATCTTGAATAAGAAAAATGCACTTTGGAAAAATGCGTATAGTCTCTCTCAATAGGGTTAAAAATTCTCCAGATATCGAATAAATTATATTCATCTTTAATTTTTTTTAAAGCTTTTGCTTGTTTTGTCATCATCTGATTTAAAGTATTTCCTTTCATTAATTTTTTATCTATCTGAGGATCCAATACGGCATTAAAGTCCCCTGCCACTATTAACTTTCCCACTTTGACTTCATCTACTTTTTCCAAAATTGTTTTTAAATAAGCAACTGGTGAATAATTAGGAAGATATATATTACATAATGTAAAAAGTACAGAGTCAATTTTGCATATTATTATTAAATATCTACCTTTAGTATCTTGTATTTGATGGATTACTTCAACTTTAATCTTTTCTCCAAATACCACAGCTACTCCACATTTTTTTTTTCCTTATTAGAAGCTTGAATTATAAGTGGAAATCTTTTACCCCCCCAATTCTGTTTATCCACTTGTCTCCAATGAGTTTCTTGTAAAAATATTAAATTCAATTGTTTTTCACTGAGGTATTTATACAGTAAATTTCTTTTCCCTATAGTATTTAATCCCTGAACATTAAGTGTAAGCATTTTTATCATATTATCTTCAACAACTTCTCTACATCCCCTTCCACTCGATAACCATTACCCTTCCCTATTGCTGCAAAAACATACCCATACACACACACAAAACAAAATATTAAAATCATAGGAGGAAATCCTCCTTTTTTTACACAAAGACTGTAAATCTCCATTTAGAAATCCAGTCTTTACTGTGTCTTTAAGTTAGACACTAAGTGGGCGTATCTAGAAAGAGGTAATAATATCTGTAAGTTTACGGTCTTTCCCCAAGAGGGGAGAGAGAAAAAAAAAAAAAAACCTTTTATCTTTACTTTAATTAAATCTATTTCTTCTTACCTTATTGATACATGTGAATAAATTACTTTTAACCACCTCATTAAGTTCAAATCCGAATAATACTTAGACATGTTTGCTTTTAACTCGTTTTTCCACATAATTATATGCATATACGTAATTAGTTAATACCCTTAAAGTGAAAACAACCAACAATTACCTCAATAAATTTGTTAGTTATCCATTATACAGCTAATATTGTACTCAACTCCATTACCCTGTGATTCTTTACTTTAAGTAAATCTATTTCTTCTTAACTAACTAATGCATGTGAATAATTTTCTTTTAGCCACCTCGTTAAGTTCAAATCTAATTAATATTAATACTTAAACGTGTTTACTTTTATCTCCTTTTTTCCACATGTTTATGTGCATATATCTAGTTAATTAATACTCTTAAAGTGAAAACAATCACCAATTGAATCAGCAAATTTGCAAATTATACAATGCACAACTAATTAATTCTATATAAGAAAAAAAATATGTATATTTCTTCCTTTCTTCCTATCTCCTTCCTCCTTCTCATCTTCTCTTCTCTCTTCCCTCCTTCCATCGCTGCAGACCCTTCAAGCTTTCTTATTAATACTTGATAACCAACTGTTTGCATCGCGTCCAAAAAAAATTTTTTTTCTTGTTTCCAAGTAAACCTTAAGGATGTTGGATAAGCCCATTGAAATCTGATCTCTTCTTTTCTTAGAAAATTTGTCACGGTGGAGAAAGATTTCCTCCAAGTCCTGGTATGATAGGATAAGTCTTGCAAGAAAATTACGTCCTTATAGATAGAATTTGTTCGAGATTTAGTACGGCTGGCTTTCAGTAAGTTATTTCTCATTGATAGTGAGAAAAAACTCACTATTACATCTCTTGGGAGATGTGAAGCTGTTGTGTCTGGCTTATATATTCGATGAAAATTTTCTATTTTATATTCATCTGTAGGTATTTCTGGTAAGACCTCTTTAAATAAATTGTTCAAATATTCTCTCAATTTTTCATTGGAAATTTCTTCAGAAACCCCTCTTATTCTAATATTTATTTTTCTTGATCTGTCTTCTAAAGATGCTATTTTATTTTCAAGATTATCAACTTTGTTTACCAGAAACTGCAGTTCTGTATTAATTATCTTAATTTGAATTCCAAACACTTCGCATTTTTTCTCCACTTCCACCACTGATGCTGCAACATTTTTAATTTCTTGTTTTATCTCATCAAAGCTTGCCAGCATGTCTTGTTTCAATATATTTAATTGTAATTCCAGCATTTGCTTATATTGATTGAAGCAATTGCTTGCATTTCTGATGGAAATTGATTAAGTGGAACTTCTTGGTTAATATTAGAGATGTTACTTGGGTGTGTCTTACCATCAATTATCTGTTCCTGCAGATCTCTACTGGGAGTAGAAAAAAAACCTGACAATCTCTTTTCTGTTTGCTGGACTGACTTAATTTCTTTCTTCTTTTCTGTTGTTTTCCTAGTTGACATTTTGTTTTTCAAATACTTCTCAGTCACAAATTGTAACTAGCTATTTCATATAGAGCTTTAGCCGTAGGTAGTTTAGATAAATTAATCGAAAATCAATTAATTAATTCAATTAGATCGGTTAAATAGGTCAATGTCTCCCAAAAAAAAAAAAAAAGTCCTTTTTCTTTCCAATTTTCCTTTTTCAAGCCAGTAGTTATATACACATATTAAGCTTTGCAATATTATTGTGTTTTGTGAAAAAGTACTCACAGTTTTTATGTGAAGCTATTTGGGAGAGTTTCTGAGGGGTATATCTTTTCCTCTCCTTTTTTTTTTTCCTCCCTTTCTTCTTATGTCTCTCTCTTTCTTTTTCTCCCTTTTATGGATTGTAAGGGAACTATTATTCTTTCTCCCTTATCCCTTTTGATAATTCATAAAGGGACCTTTCTCCACTACCGTTATCCGTCCAAACGAAAACAACTGACTGTCAACAAATTTGGAGACGGGCACCGACTGACCCGCAAAACCAGCTCGACCAACTCGCCAGGCCTACACCGAGTCCTTCCTCCACTCCAATCTCCCCAGGTCAGACCTTAATCACGGAGCGGTACGGAGCGGCATTTCCAGCTCTCGCCTCCGCGTCCTCTCTCTTCGCACACACTCCTCCTGGACACGCCCACCTGTAGTGCGTGCGGCGTCCTACGTCATCACGTACCTCCCCCTGCTGCTCACCACCAGGAAACTCAATTATTTTAACACAAAACAAACCTCTAATTGTGTTGTATTTCTATAGAATATATTTAACCCATTTATCTAATAACTATTCACCATTTATTAATTGAGATGAGGTAATACAGTTTCCTATTCAAGATGAAATGTCTGCTGTCCTTGAGTAGAACCCAAATGTGGTGAAGCTCCAATACTTGGACTGAAAATCTCTGTCAATGTTCTCTCTCATTGAAAAAGAAAGCACTGTAGTGACTATATTCTTTTTTCCAATACACCAGGCTACACTTGGTGAAGGGTAAAACAACAACACTTTGGGACACAGGCACATTTATATAGGGACAACCACAACAGGGGGTCATCAGCAGTGACAAGAGATTCCTTTCCCTGGTGAAGCTGTGTCTGGGGAAAAACTACATTAACTGAGAATAGGACGTCTTGCAACAGCTACCTCAAAACATAACTTTATACTTTTCTCCAACAGTATATCGACAAATGATAATTCCCACAAGCAAAATATCCAAAAAGTGTCCAGATCTAATAATCATTGAGATTCCCAGGCCTCTGCCAACTAAGGATCAATCTCTGAAATGGAGTCGTCCTGACTCTGGAGAAGAGCGCTCCTCTGGTTCTTGGTTCACTTTGATTGTTCCACATTTTCCCCATCTCCCCTCCAATTAGCGCTCTTCTGGGGACTGGGTCATTGAGCAGCAATAAATGTGAGTTGTACCAGGCCACCACCTCGTACTTGTCTGATTTAGAGTTCCAGGCAATTGACGACAGATTTCGCTGAAGGAGTTGCAGCTGCCCTGGTCGTGTAGAACAGTGTCGGAGATGGAACATAGAGCACTCCATTGCATAGGGATGGATGGAAAAGGGGAAAGAGCCAGGGAGAGTAATCATGCTCTTTTAGAGGGAGTTAGATTTTGAGTCCTGAATCAGTTGAATCGTGATCTGAGCAGGCTCTGTCACACTGAGAAATTATTGGATGTACAATAAGAACAGATTGCTTGCTGTTCTGGGAACTATGGCAAGATGTGATCTGCACCTTAATTTGTTCACTGGAGTGAAGATCAGCTTCAGTGTAACTTATTCTGCTTCAATAGTTATGAAGGCCGACATACACACAATTGTCCTGCAATCCTAGCTATCGTTTCTTACCCCTGAAACCATGCAAAATATTAACTGTTTCTGTGCCAGCTAAAAGGTTTTGTGATGCAACAGGCCCGTTAAATTAATTTCAAGTTTAAAGGGAAACTATAGTGCTAGGAAAGTGTCACAGCTCCCAGCTCGCCGCGATGCACGTCTGTGCCCGAGCGGCACAACCGCGCCAGCATGCTGAGCTTACCTGCTCGACGGCAAGCCGGGAACCGCTCCTCCATGCCGCTTCAGGAAAACCAAGATGGCGCCGACCATGCGGTCGCGTCTATCAATGGCTCTGCCTCATTAATGGCTCTGCCCCTCAAAATTATACGAACGGGCGCATGTTCTGGGGTCAGAGGTCACCCTCTGACCAATCAGAGCCTAGAGAGGGATATTTAAATCCCTGATTCACCCCAGTACCTTGCCCTATCGTGGTTTCCTGTTCCTGGTTTCCTGAGAGTGCGTTTTTCCCTGTGATATTGATTTCCTAGTATTCTGATCTTGGCTATTCCTGGTTATTCCGATTTCTGGTTCCCCTGACTTGGCTTGTTTAAACGGTATTGTGTATTTATGGCTTCCTTGACCTAGGCTTTCTCAGCTGTGTCTCTAACGTATTAGTCCGGCCATTCAGAGGTCCGGTTTGCGTTCTGTCCTTTTATTTCCTTTCTTATTTCTATGTATAGGTTTACATAGTTTCTGCGTGTTGGACCACACTAGCAGTCGTGACAGAAATTTGTAATCCTAGCACAATAGTACCCTATAATGCCCTCTCCTTCGTGGCTCCCCCTCCTCCCGTGGTGCTGAAAGGGTTAAAAACCGTTTCGTCACCGACTCTATTGCTCCTCTGCTCCTCCTCCAATGACATCAGCCGAGGGGGGAACCTAATGTGCATTCGTGGTGTGCGCCGCAATCCTTTAGGACTACCCGTATGCAGAGATGTATTTACCACAAGGCAAACAAGGCATTTGTCAAAAAATGACACCCCAAGCTCCCAGACAAATGCCTTGTTTGCCTTGTGTTCTGGGGCTGTCCACCTTACTGTGATTGAGTTAGTGCAGCTGTCAGTGTGTGTCTGTGAGTGTGTCAGTGTGTATACTGTATGTCATTTTATGTGTATCTGAGAGTGTGTGTCTGTCAGTGAAAGTGTGTGTTGGTTAAACAGTGTGTGCCAATGACTGTGTATCTGTCAGTGAGTGTATATCAGTGCATGTATCAATGAGGGCATGTGTCTGTCAGTCAAGAAAATGGCCTTGACATGAATTGGGGGGGCAAATTTAGATTTTGGGGTGCCTGAATTTAGTCGTGCCTAGGGCAGCACAAATCCAAAATACACCACTGCCCGTATGTGCTTTTAGCTGACACTGGATGTCCTCATGCAAAGTGTTCATTAGAGGACCAAATGACTTGTATACAACCACTAGAGGTGGAGTTAACCCTGCTAGGCAGAGCCGTCTTTAAAGGGGGGGCAAAAGGAGCAGCTGCCCCGGGCCCAGTTACTCATGGGGGGCCCAAAGTAGCTGCCCAGTGGGACCCCAGCCGGCATCCAAATCCTGTGGACTGCAGCACCTGATGTAATCAGGTGCCCTCAGCCCTTTAAGAGTGCTCCGGCCTGGGCCCCTGGGGAGGTAGAGGAGGCATACACAAGAGGAGGAAAGGGACTGAGGAAGTCAGCATTGGCCATTCAGCTCCCACTGGACCCCAGGAAAGCCAACCTTCTGTACCCAAAAGGTACAGA